>JAOTAY010000191.1:25912573-25934430 GCA_025629805.1 Erythroxylum baracoense | reverse complement strand
ACAGTCAATTTCACTACCGGTAGACCCCTATTCTGTCACTTGACAATTTTTCGGGTCCGGAAACGACTCCGAAAAATTTCTGAAAAATTCCTATAATTCTCTAAAAATTAGAAAACCCCTATAACCCTATCCAATTCAAATTCTCATTCACACAAAACATATTTTCCATAAATCACAGTTATTTACAATTAAACCGAGAAATGTCATGAATGCATGTACAATCATTTACATGTGTAAAAATTCACTATTTGCTATTCATGTGCATAAATGAATGCATGAACAGAGCAAAACACTTTAAACATTTCTAACCCGTTCCAAATTACCCTTCCCATAGGTGAGGCGATGTTACATGAAATTTGGAAAGGTTATCTACCTAACTTGCATTTTATTAATTGTTTTTATTTCTATTATTATTATTATTAAATTCTTTATTATTGTTAATTTTCTTTTTATTATTATTAAATTCATTATTCTGATTAATTTTATTATGCTTATTATTATTAATTATTATAATTTTTAATTTTTAATTGAGTATATTTACTTATTATTATTAATTTTCTTCTTCTTCTTCTTATTTATTATTATTATTATTTAATACATTTTAATTGATAATAAGAATCTAATAAAATTAATCATTCTTAGTATAATAATTAGTAAAAATTTTATTATTATTACTATTATTATTATTATTTAATAAAATTAATAACAATAAGTATAATATCAGTAAAAAATTAACAATAATAATAATGATAATACAAAATATATATGGTTGCGTGAACAATGTCATTGATGTGACAATTTAAAAGGTCAAGCAAGGTAAAACTCACTGGCGTGAGTTTCAAAAGTCACATGTGTGACTGAAAATGATAAAGGGAGTCGCCATTGCAACTTTACTTAAAAGAATAGGGGCTATCGCGATCGTGCTTTGTCGCAATCGCGACTTTCTTGAAAATTTCAGGTCGCGATCATGCTTTGTCGCAATTGCAACTTTCCATCAATAGTACGGGTTTTTGCGATCGTGCTTCATCGCGGTCGCGACTTTCCTACTATATACATCCACTTTAAATTTTTGTAACTTTCTATTCATATATAATTAATTATTTTATTTATTAAAATATAATTACTTGATTAAGTTGTCAATATTAATATTTAGTACATATGTTATTGCATTAATTATTATTATTAATTATTATATAGGTTATACATATATGTAGTTAATTAGAAAAATAGAAAAAATAAATAAAAAAATGTCACAAGTGTGTCACGCCGTGACTTCGATACTTTTATATATATATATATATATAAGTCACGGCTGTGAGTCAACAAGTAACTGTCGTATAAATAGAAGGTCACGGATGTGACTAAATAAATCATAACCGTGACCTTTTGCAAATATAATTATATATATATATCTAATAATTATTAATTATTATATATCATGGAAGTCGCATTCCCACGACTCCCTTTTATTGATCATATTTATTAATAATATTATTAAATTCTTTATTATTAATAATTATTTTTATTTTTATTTTTATTAATTTTATTAATTTTATTAATTATTTTTATTTATATTATTATTATTTAAATCCTTATTATTATTATTATTCTAATTATTATTAAATTTATTATTCTTGTTAAATTTAAATTTTCTACTCGAATGTACTTACTTATTATTATTAATTTCTTTATTATTATTTTTTTTTATTATTGTCATTTTTATTATTCTTATTATTATTAATAATTAATAATAAGAATTTAATAAAATTAATAATAATAAGTATAATAATCAGTATAATAATAATAATAATAATAATAATAATAAACTTGCATGTCACGAACAAGTCACGCAAAAAATATATATATATATATATAAACTATTTAATATCATTAATTATTAAGTAAACTATTCTTGCTTGACACATATATAATTTTATATTTTTAATTAAATATAATTAATAATTTGATTAAATAAAATATAATGAAATGATAATTAGGAAATTTATAAAATATGATTAATTTATTAATTTATTAAAATATTTATAAAATGCCGAATTAACTTAATAGTAATAAATAATAAATAATAACATCTAATTATAATTTGACTAATGAATTAGTTACATTTTAATTAATCAACCTAATCATTCTTTATAATATATTTAAATAGTACGTATTAATATTAATTAACATATAAATCTAATATAATTAATTGATGATATTATAATATCTATTAATCATATCAAATTTATTATTTAAGTATATTGAAATAATAGTAGTATATTGAAATAATTGGACAAAAAATTATCAGTCATATAAACTATATAATTAAAGATAAATAAAATAATTTAATAATATTTAGTTATTATATCAAAAGTAATTATAATTAAGTATATTTAAATAATACGCATTTTTATTTATTAATTTAAGAGGAAATATGTATAATGTTAATTATGTGAAAAAGTATCACAGGTGTGACTTATGTCACAGGTATGAGTCACACCTGTGACCTTTTGACTTGATGTCACGGGTGTGACTCATACCCGTAACACTTTTTCTTCTTGGGTGTCACGGGTGCGACTTGTTAGTCACACCCGTGACATATCTAATGAGTAATATTCTTCCTTATCAAATATTATTCCTTATCAAATATTATAAAAAAATTTATTCAAGTTATTTATAATAATTAATTATTATATTTTTTAGCAATTCATATTATTAAATAATTGTTAATAATATACTATATTATTAAAGTTATAGTAGTGTAATTACAAAATTAGAATAAAAAATGTTCTAAATTAAATTAACTAGTTTTTCTTCATTCTAATATTAATTTTATGAAACAAAAACATATAAAAATTAAAACAATTTTAAAACTAGTGCATCTTTTAAATTTTAAAAACTAAAACATGGTGCATCTTTTTAATATAAGTTTTTTTATAAATTTAATAAGACCATTATTATAATCTATTTTTTAAAAATATAAATTAAATTTATATTTCAACAAAATTTTTATTTATTATTATTAAAATTAATAACAAATTAAATTATAATTATATTATTTATTATAAATAAATTAAACTTATTTAAGCTGCATGTCACAAATCACCCTCGTGCTTGTGCACTAGGTTACTTGTGCACGAGGGTGACGCGTCACTTTGTTATGGGGTGCCTGTCACCCTTGTGCACAAGCATGAGGGTGACGCGCACCCTCATGTTTGTGCACGAGAGTTAGAGTTTGATAGCGGTAACCCTGGTAAACAACCACGAGAGTGACATTTAATTTTCATATTAATAGATCAATTAATTGACAATATACCTATAATCATTTGTAATAATTGTATTACTTAATTAGATTGTGCTGTGTATTGTTTAAAATATATTTAAATAGTAAATTTTAAAACTATAACATTTTTAAAATTTTACATTTTTATGAATTTAATCATACCATTATTACAATTTAATTTATTTTTTATTTAAGTAGAAACTAAATTTCAAATCAATTGGATACGCATACATGCTTAAATCACACCTGCGAATTCACTGATGCAATTTTCATAATAACAAATTAAATTATAATTATATTATTTATTATAAATAAATTAAAGTCACGGGATGACATCTAAATTTATGCCATTATTATAAATTATTTTTTAAAGTAATAACTAAATTCATATTTGAACAAAATTTTATTTATTATTCTTAAAATTAATAAGAAATTAAATAATAATTATCATAAGTAAATTAAAGTAAAAGCTCATAACATTGTCACCCTCGTGCATGTGCACAAGTATGAGAGTTTGATGCCGGTCACTCTCGTGCACAAACATGAGAATGACGCGTCACCCTCATGCTTGTCATCCTCATGCTTGTGCACGAGGGTGACACGTCACTTTGGTATGAAGGTGCCTGTCACCCTCATGCTTGTGCACGATAGTGACAGTTATGCCGGTCATCCTTGTGCCCGTCACCCTCGGGGCGTCACCCTCATGCTTGTGACCGAGGGTGACGCATCACTTTGGTATGAGAGTGCTTGCCATCCTCGTGCACAAACATAAGGGTGACTGCACGAGAGTGAGAGTTTGGTGCTGGTCACCATCGTGCACCAGCATGACAATGACATATAATTTTCATATTAATAAATCAATTAATTGATAATATACCAATAATAATTTGTAATAATTGTATTGGCTAATTAGGTTGTGTTTTCTTTAAAATATATTTAAAATATATGTGTAATTATTTATTTATCTTTCAAACGCCATGAAATTTATTAACAATATTATATATATATATATATATATATTCATTTGAACATTTATCATTTCTAATCTCATTAAAAAAATTTATTTTTTCTTTGCTATTATTACTCTAAGCTCTTTCGCCTTAAACAAAATTATCAAAATTTTTGTTCACGAAAACTATAAGTAAATGTATATAATATTTTTGATCCTACGGTTAGCATTCTTAAGACACAATTAAAAATTATTATATTATATTAATTCGTATTATTTTAATATACTTAAATATAATTAATTTTGATGTAATAACTAGTTATTAGAATATAATTAATTGATTAAATTATTATTAATAGTTATTGATATATAATTAATTATTTTATTTTTAAAATATATATTTACTTTATTGAGTATTCAATTTGAATAATTGGTGTATATGTTATTGTATTAATAATTGTTGTTAATTATCCTTAATTATTATATAGTTTATATGGCTGAAAATTTTTTCATCCTATTATTTCATAGTTAATGAATTAATTTTTATTTCATTAGTAATATAATAAATTAATTATATTAAATATAACATAGAAAGACATAGGTAATTAATTAATTGTAACTAAATTAATAATTTAATTATAATTAAATTATATTATGAGAGGATTAATAACAAAATTTCTATTTATTAATTAACAATAAAAAAAGCCTTAAAAAACTATTTATATATATATATATATATATATATATATATATCTTATATCTTATATGTATATACTTGCAAGTCACGCGTGTGACATTAGTAAGACACAATTAAAAGTTATTATATTATATTAATTCGTATTATTTTTATATACTTAAATATAATTAATTTTGAAGTACTAACTAGTTATCAGAATATAATTAATTGATTCAATTATTATTAATAATTTTTATATAATTAATTATTTTATTTTTAAAAAATATATTTACTTTATTGAGTATTAAATTTTAATATTTGGTGTATATGTTACTATATTAATAATTGATGTTAATTATCATTAATTATTATATAGTTTATATGACTGAATTTTTTTTCATCCTATTATTTCAACATACTTAAATAATAGTTAATGAATTAATTTTAATTTCATGAATAGTATAATAAATTAATTGTATTAAATATATATATATAAAATAATGCTATTATCAATTTATTATTCTTATTAAATTTATTATTCATGTTATTATTTATTATTTTTATTTTTATTTTTATTCATTACATTCTTTATTATTATTAAATTTATTATTCTTATTAATTTTATTATTCTTATTGTTAATAATTATTATTATCATTATTAATTTTTTACTTAAGTATATTTAATTATTATTATAAATTTTTTAAATTATTACTAAGTCAGCCGAAGTTTTTGAAAGGTTAAATATTTATTTGCTATTTTAAATTTATTAATTATTTTTATTAGATAGTTAACATATGAAAATAATATTGTGAATTAAGTTATAATTGTAATCCTTAATGTAAATAACATATAAAAATTAATATCAAGTAACAATAATTAATAGTTAATAATGGAGTTAATTAATAATAACACAATTATAATAAAATTAATAATAAAATTATGTTAATATATAGTAGCTACCAATATAGTAATTTTTCACAAATACAACGAATAGGTATATATATTAACACATTAATATATAAAACTTAATAATAATAATTAACATAGGCTTATGACAAAGATTTAATTTTAATATTAGTAAGTACAAATTAATAATAATGAACAAAAATGAATAGGTATATATATTAAAACATTAATAAATTTTGTGTATTTATGTAAATGATATTGGTTTTTATTTTTTAATTATTAACTAATCACAGTTTAATTAATTGAAATAAAATATAACGACTTAATTGATTGATTCAAATATAATTAATTGATTAATTTATAAGAATATAATTAAGACATATATCAATATATTATTAATTATTAGTTAACAGGTGAGTTCACCCGTAATACATATTTTTTTAATCTGTAGTTAAATATATTTCATGAATTGATTAAATAAGATATAATTAATATATAATATAGAATGAAAAAATAGTCACGTTATACTTATTTAAGTAATCAATCTATTAATTATAATCTAATTAGCAAATTAATTATATTTAAATTACACTTAATTAAAAATGACAAAAAAATAAATGGGCTAATTAGTGGGTCATGAGTAACATATATACTAAATATTAATACATACTAATTAATCAATTAATTATATTTTATTTAACACATCAGTTAGTTAATTATATATTAATTATTATTAATGATAACTGAATAAAATTAATGATCAATAATTAATTTTTAAATTAATTATAATTTAATAAATAAATAAATTTATTATTTACCTAATTATTCGGAATCAACTAATTACTTAATTAATTAATTATATTTTCAAGAATTTTTTGATATATGTGAAAGTTATTATAATTAATTAATACTAATTAATAATATTTAATTAATTAATCAATAAAATTTTTTTGATATGTGTTAAAGTTATTATAATTAATTAATACTAATTAATAATATTTGAATTAATTAATCAATGATTTAATAAAAATGATATATATATATAATAAATTAATCAATTAATCATTATAAATGTGTTGACAATATTTTTTAATTAATCAATTATTATTTTTATTATTAGTGGTACATGCATGGAGCATTTAAGTAAATTTTAAGTCAAAAACCAAAAAAAAGATAAAATTTTATTTAACATTTATTTCATAATTTTTAGTCACGGCTAAAAATGATTATTCATTTTTAGTATTCTAAATTATATATTTTCTATATTTCTATCACAATTCCTTTCTTAATATACATTTGAAATTGTATATGTTGATTATTTGATCGCATTTGAAAATTTAAATACTGATAATTTGATCTCAAATTTTAACATTGCACAATATTCATTTATACATTAAATAATATCAAATGTTAGGACTTTTTTCATTATCTTAATTACTTGAAACAACTAAATATAATAACTTTGTTTAGGTCACGGGTACGACTTATTATAATATTTGTACTTACCTACATTAAATATTTATAATTTTTTCACAACATTATAAATTAAGCAATTGACATTTTTGTAACTGAATTAACTATAATATCTAATTAATAAAAAATTTTACATTTTAAATATTTTTCCAGTCAAATATATTCTTAAGTTTTGTATTGGGTAAATGATCATATTTCATCTCCTTATTTTTTTCATACCAAATTATTACTAGTTAAATTTACCAGTTCTTTTTTTAATTCAAATTTATATTTTTTGAATAATTCAATCATAATTCTTTTCTTATTATCATTTCATAATTTAAATATTAATAATCTTATCACAAAATTTTAAATTATACAATATTTATTTATTTTAAACTTATTTTGTTTGAATATTTAATGTAGTTAATATATTTTATATATTTAAATTTTTCATCCCAACTTTTTACTGTCCAATTTTACTTATTCATTTGTGATATTCTAACTTATATATTTTTAATATAACATATTTAAGCCTTTTAATAAAAATTACATTACAAATTTTAAATATCTATAATTTGATTACAAATTTTTAAATTACCCATATTTATTTATACATTAAAATTATATAATAATCTAACAAATTAAATTAAAAGGGCATTATTATTGCGCATTTACGCAATATGTATCTGCTAGTTTAACACTAAAATGATGCAAAGTTTGGCTATTATATTACATCCATTCAGTTCAGAAACTACAATAATAAATAAGACAACATATTCATAACCCAATCATGCATATTCAACTAAATAGCTACATTAATTCTCAAGAAGAGAGATTATCCCATCACAGATATCACCATATTCATCATCATTAAACACTTTAATCGTATGTTACTGTCAACAAAAGTATTAAAGCAATGATAAAACAGTAAATACCAAATAGATTATCAAAAGAAACAAATAACAGTCGGCTAAACTAATAAGATTATAAGTCAGTTAATAACAGATAGTAAAATGAAAGAAACAAAGCAACAAATGAGGAATAGAATAGGCAAACAAATCATCGGATGAAGAGTTGTGGAGATCTCCGGTCCCTCTCAAGCTTCCAGCTTTGACTCTTGCCTTTTGCTTCAGCTTCTTCCCCAGACGAATGTTCACTCAAGTTGAATAGGATTCATCTCTAGCTCTCACTTTTGGCCTCCCTTAAGTTTCCACCTCTCTATTGTTTTGCTCTTCTTCCTGACTCACTTTGTTTCCTTTCTCAATTTCTCTCTTCTGTTTATCATCTTTTTCTCCTCTTTGTGCCTCCCATGTTTGTGTCTCTGTGTGAATGAATCAATGAAACAATGAATGAAAGATCATTTTCTTAGCTACCACCTCTCTTCCTTTTATTAGACTCTTTTTAGGTTTAGGGTTGTGTGCCTTAACATCGTGAGCTGCCACGTATTAAAGCCAAATTTAATGTTAAAACTTCTCACAGACATGGGTAGGGAGTCACAAGTGTGACTCCGTGACTCCCTTTTTCACACTTGTGTATGGGGAGTCACGAGTATGACATCCCCATGCACACCCTTACATTGGAGTCGCGGGTGTGACATCCCTATGCATGGGTGTGACTCCTTTGTCACCCCCATGCATGGGGAGTCCTAGGTGTGACTCCTTTATCAGCCTTGTGCATTAACACCACCGTGTATAACATTTAATGCAAAAATTACGTGACTTTGGTGTTTTAATACAAAATTCACAAAATAACCCAATGAAAATTCATGCAATAGTCATACCATTTTCACTCAATCAATCTGACATTTGGATTAAAACACAAGAATTTGTAACCAAAATCAAGATATGAAGGCAATTAAAAGTAATAGAAATGTGACACAACACTCATCATCCATGAGTGATATATTATCTTTTACCTTTTTAATATATAGATAAAATCTAATTGAAAGATGAGGTATCCTATTAGTGTGTCATAGATTTGTGCCTCTTAAAGCCTTACTTGTTCACCATATGTATCAACTTTAGATTCTTGTTCCATTTGAATTTGAATTTGTGGTTTTTGAACTTCTATAATTTTTTCCTCACTGCCACTACTTTCTTTGAGAATAAAGTCTCTTTCTAGGAGTGTAGAATGTTTTGAGAAAAATGAATTTTGTTCAAAAGGATGGTAAAATTGATACCCAAAACTCTCTTTTGAATACCTCGCAAACTTGTATTTATCTGACTTAGCTTGAAGCTTAACAGATGTTACATGCTTCACATATGCATCATATCACCAAATATTTTAGTATGACAAGTTTGGTCTACTACCATTTCATATCTTATATAGAGTTTTATTAACTAACTTGATGGAACTCTATTCAGATGGTAAATACCAGTTTGAAGGGCATATTCATAAAAGGAGATAATAAGGAATTTGTAACTCATCACAAAACACATCATATTTGGTAGATTATTGTTTATCCTCATAGACGCTATATTATATTATAGATTTCTAATATTTTACTGTGAGATATTCCTATTCTATTTTAAGTAACCAAGAAATTGATGGTCTTATTACTCACCACCTCAATTAGATCTAAGTGTCTTAATACTTGGTGTGCTAAAATAAGTTTTAAAAACTTAGGCTATCTCGCTCGCAGTTATACAAGGTAATTATAGTTGAATACCCAGGGTCATCTCTCAAGGAGATGAAATTGGTCCACTCAAAATACCTTTGAATAAAAAAACAAATGTAATTCTAAAAACTCTAGCCCAATTTTTTGAGAAAAGGATTTAAAGAAAATAAAAAAAATAAACTAAAAAGTAAAGTAATTTAATTGGAAGTAAAGAAAGGTTTGATTAATCAATATAGTGAGCTCTTGAAAATTTAATTTTCGTAGTTTAATCTCCTATACATGACTAAAGCAAATTGATTGAATAATTGTCTTGCTAAAATTAAAAATTAACTTTTAAAATCAAATCAAATAATAAACTAGATCTAACTTTCTTATTCGACAAGTTTATTATCTAAATCAATTATTTAAACCTAACTGATAATTACCCATTTAAGTTAATATTTCTAATTCATAACTCAAGAGTCTATAATTTCTTGATCTAATATTAAACTTCTTCTTTTGATTCTTCGTTTAATATCAAAATAATGCAAAAGTTGGCCAAACTATTACAACCAATAATTTCATAAATCATAGAAAATAATAAGACAATAAAACATTAATTTAATCCTGTATAATCAATTAATTCAAATCCATTAATTCTCAAGAATAAACAATCATCCCATATTGGAATAAAAATGTTCATCATATTCATTAAATTCAATCCCATGTTTAATGGTAAATAGAGAAATAAAAGCAATAAATCGAAGAAATAAATTCAATAAATGGAATAAAGAACACTTGAACGAAGAAGAATTGGTGGTGAATCTCCTGCCTAACGTAATTGCCCTCTATTTTTTCCCCACTATTCTTGCTCACGCTCCCTCGCTTTAACTCCTACTTTCTACCTTTGCTATACTCTGCTCTGCCTAAAAATTGTTGCTCACATCGATCAGGCTTTTACTCTCTTTCTGCCTTTTCTATATTCTATTCTTGCTCACATCGATTGCTTTGCTGTCCTCTGTTCTTCCTCACGCTGTCGACGTCCTTTCTTTTTTATAAACTTCCTATTTATAGAGGGAGTCTAGATTTTTAATCCGCTGTAATCATACGTGACTCATGTGATATTTTTTCAGTGATAGAATTCTTTTGCTCAAGGGTGAAACCTTTGTGCACTCGAGTGACTTCCTGTCATACACGTGACACTCCTTATCATATACATGACACTTCTATCATACAAGTGACAACGCCTATCATCGGGGTGACTTTTTCTTAAGTTCTTTATTTTCTTGCAATATTAACAAACAGTTCCACATAACTACTTTCATTCAAATTTGGATTAAATGGCAGGAATTTTTAACCAAAATTAGAATATAAAAGCTAGAAAATTTAATAAAATTTAGACACGATGATACTCTTACCAATTTGTTTCTCAACCTCAAGTCTAAATTCTATAAACTTTTCAAAGGATTTGGAATTTTTCTTTATTAAGTAGACATAATCATATCTTGAATGTTCATTTATGAACAAAAAATTTAAACATCCATCTCTAATGTGAATAAATATGGGGTGACATACATCTGGATGTATAAGCACTAGTGACTCACTAGTATGCCATTTTTTTTACTAAAGGGCAGTTCGGTTATCTTTCCTAACAAATAAGATTCACAAGTTTAATATGATTCATAATCAAAAGGATCCAAATATCTTTATTTATTAAATTTTGTGATTCTAGTTTCATTGATATGACCTAACCTTCAATGTCATAAATAAGAAGAAGTTCGGTCACATAACTTTCTTTTCTTGCTTTTTTTATTAAGGATTAGCCTTTTAAGATCTAATTCATACAATCCATTAGTAAGTAATCTAGATTTATAATAAACATCATCTTTATAAATAGAATTAACTTATAACAAAGAAGTCTAGCCAAATCTAAATAAGAAATGGAAATAATGTTTCTAGTATTAATTGGAACATAATAATAATTATCTAGTTCTAGTTTAAGGTGAAAAGGTAAAGCTAAACTATAAGTTCTTACAACTAATACATTAACTTTTTCTCTACTGATAACTAGTAGGTCTACTTCGCCTTTCCTAAATGAACTACTCCTTGTTAACATCTTTATGTCATTGAAAATATGAGAACTACGTCTAATATCTAAAACCTAAGAATGTGAAATAGAAAGATTGATCTCAATCATAAAAATACCTGAAGAAGCAGCTTCTTTAAGCTTCTTATCTTTTAGGGTACTAAGATAAACTTTATAGTTCCTCTTCTAGTGCCTATCGACTTTAAAATGAAAATAAGTGCCTTTATCATTTTTCTTCTTGTTGACACCACGTTTTAGATTTACTACTTTAGCATATGCCTTCTATTTCTTATTATTATTCTTTTTTTAGCCCTTTTCTTACTCTTGGAAGTATTCACAGTAAAAACATAATTAGGTTCCTTGTTAAGGTATACCTTTATAATATGTAGCATATTAATTAGTTTAGGCAATGACACATCCTTTGTTTCATGTGGAAGTTCATAATAAAATTTGAAAAGCTCAAACTATGAGACTATAGGACCTTATCAACGCTTAAGTCGTGATCTATGACAAAACCTAATTGGCTTAAATTTTTAATATAGCCAGTCATCTTTTGTACTTGTAGCTCTAATAAAGATCCTTCTTCCATCTTGCGTTCAAATAATGCTTTGGAGAATTGATATCTTTCCACCTGACTTTATGCACTAAACAACTCCTTAAGATGCAAAATTGTGAAAAGAGCATCCATGTTCTCATACTGCCTCTGAAGCTTCAAAGGCAAACCATCCAAAATCACACATGTAGATTGTTCAAAATCATTAATATAATGATAATATCTTGGCCAAACTTCATTAGTAGCATCTAAACTAGGCTCTAGCGAAACAACAATGTCAAAAACATATAGTTATGAAACTAGTTCATGAAATTACGTCTAGTAAGCTTAATGGCATATAAGATGCTTTTTAGGGACATATCGATGCTTATTTTATCTAACAACCAAAAGACATAAAAGAGCAAGTATTAGTTTATGCCATAAAATCGAATAAAATAGTGAATTTAATAAATATTTTTACTACTCCCACTATTTTATTCAAAATAATAGTCCTCATTGTTAAATCAGAAAATTATCAAATAATTTTTTAGTGGGTTAGGATTCCATTCAAACATAGTTGATCTTGAGTTTGTTTGATTATAATTATTGATTTAATAACTAATTTAATTTAATAATAACTCTTTAAAAAATTAAACTAAATTTCAAAATATTCCTAATAAAATTAGTCCTTTGAAAATAATTTTCAAACTATAAAATTTGTTTCCAAATTTAAACCTATTTAATCCTAATTAAATCAATTTAATTAAAAATAAACTTTAAAACATATAAAATAAAAATGAAATTCCAATAGGAATTATTTGGTGCATAAATTGCAGCGTTTACCATCAGACGTTGGTCCCTATACAGGGCACGTGCTCACATGCTCGATTCATTTTACAGCTAGGGATCCGTTCTTTTCTCCACTATTATCTCCCTTTTATTTTATGTTCCTGTGTACTCCATCACTCCCATCCCTGCCTGTGTTGCTTCAATCTCTAAGGCTCTTTTATGCTTGGACATACATTTTTGGACGATAATTGCCACAAGCTAGCTCGTTCACGAGCGACCATGTCCGCCGCTAAGGAAGGCTCACTGCAAGAGACCTACTAATTTCGACTAAGCATAAAAGACAAATCAGCACATGCAAAACACAATAAAACATATCCTTATACGATCGATTCTCTGAATTAGAAAAATAAACAGTAGATTTATTGTAATTCAAAATTTTAAAAACAAAATCTTGATTATGGTATCATGATTAAGAAGGTTTCAGAAACCACAAAATCAAAGAGTGAAATCTATTTCTAGGGGATGGGAATCATGCAATTATGTGCTCTCCAGATAAAGCTAAGGGACATTGCGATTGAAATTACAAAAACAATTTTGAAGGGAGCAAAACACGTGTGAGGAGTGTTTATTTGGATTTCCAAAAAGTGTAATAAAAGGGAGCTACGTATAATTTTGTTTCAATCAAACAAAAAGTAAACCTTAATTCATTGAAACAATTTTTAAGCCTTAATTTTAATCAATTAAAAAATAATCAATAAATTTAATCAAGTTAAATTATTGAAAGAGGCTCCAATATTACTACTTAGAAACTAATTGTGATCTAATTATAGGTGTAATGGAAAAACAAAATTTTATAGTTTTAAGATTGAATCTTAATAATTAAATATCATAAAAGGTAATTGACTCATTTGATTTAAATTCTTGTGAAAACCTTTTAACAAGGTGTCAACCACAAGCTATTCAAGTGTCAAATCTCTAACGATGTTCATAGGATAAAAAGAACTCAACAGTTAAGAGGAAATAAGCAGAAGTGCTAGCTCCTTTATGCATATTTCCTATTTATAAAAATAGACACCAGGGTTTATATTTTTATGATTTGATTTGCTTAGGAAATTAATTATAAGTGTTGACAATTAAGTTGGTTTAAATTTGTTTCTTTAATCTTGATAATGGAAACTTAATTTATACTATGATACATTTTATGTAATTTTTAAAAATAATTAAGTTAGTCGTGAAACCTTTTTAAGCATTTTCACTATCGTATCTCACAAAAAAGAAGAAAAAAGAGTGTGAATAATTGAGAATTTGATAAATTCACTATATTGGCTTCAAACTAAGTAAAAGAAAGTTAGTATTGTTAAACCATGGCCTAATTGAGTAAAATAGAGTATTCATGACAAGATGTTTACTCCCACATCAAAAGGTTATGTGACTTTTCAAACAAGATTCCAAATAGATATTTAAGTTATTTTGTAGTTAGTTACAAAATATTTAAAGGTTGAAACATCTTTTCCATATATGTATATTTTATATATTAAGTTGAATTTTGTGAATTATGATGAGTTTTGAAGGATTATGAAGTGAATTGAATTGATTTATGACCTGACGTAAGAAGCTAATTTCCTAACAGCTTGAAAAGCTTTACAATTGAATGAAGAATGGATAGTCCTGATTTATATATTTGATTTGTTAAGTTCTTTCCAAAGTTGCTTACTATTTAAGTTACAAGTAATGAAATTTATTTGCTTGAGGGCAAGTAAATACTTAAGTGGTGATCAATTTGATAACTGGTGCATTCAACATCTTTCACAATCTTCCCATATAAAGAAGAAGGCCTAAACATAGTGTCATGTTCCCTTATAGAGCACCTATATAGTATTCTGCTTTATGAATTCAAACTCTACTTAAAATAAGGATTCTTATATGTGATATAAAAGAGGAGCAAACCTAACATAGGGTTAATATGGTTTTATGTTGTTTACCTGTATTGGCAGTAAATTTATATAAATTAGTCTTTTTAGCCATTACAAAAATTATATGAGATGAAGATAGGTCCACGTTGGTCCTATTTTATTTAAAATTTTAGGATTTCTTGAGATAAAAAAGATGAGAAAATAGAAGGAAAAGGAAGAGAGCCATCTGGGATGATCAAAAACTAGTCAGAAGGAGAAAAGAGAACTAAGAAGGTTAAAAGACAACAGTATAGCTAGAGGAGATTCAAGAGCACATCAAGAAGGGAATAACTTTGGACAAAAGCAAGATCCCACCAAGACTCAATTAAGAATATCAAGATTCAAGAGCCATGAGAACTTATTCTTTTTTCTTGATTTCATTATTGATTATAGTTATCTTTTTACTTTTTTTGTTAACTAATTAGGATATAGGTTTAGTTAGGATGATGGCAAGTTCGTGTATCTGACTACAAGAAGCAACAATACGTATGTTCTTAACGTCTATGTTGTAAAGAAGCTATGTGATTTTGTTATGAAACTATTTGCAAATATATTAGTCAAGACTAATGATTTTATCCATACTACTTTACTATTCTTTAAAGAAGTTGACATCTCCATGGATTACTTTAACCATCATCTCTAATCATAACATAAAGTTTATGAGTAATTTTTGTAGATCTTTATGGAAAATATTAAACACTAAGCTTTAATTTTCAAGTTCTTTCGATCCCTAAACCTTTGGAAAAATAAAGGTTATTAAAAAAAGCTTGGGGGACTTGTTAAGATGTTTGGTTAGAGACAATGTGAGAAAAAGGGACCTAATTCTTACTATGGTAAAATTTGTGTACAATAGTTTTATAAATAAGTCCACTAGTAAGACACTTTTAAAGATATTTTTAGGATTTCAACTAAGGAAGCCTACTAATTTAGAACCTTTAGCACAAATAACGTAACTTAGTATTGAAGCTAAAGGTTTTGCATAACACATAAGGGACATATTTGATAAGATACAATGAAAGATAACAGCCAGCAATTTATCTTATAAAGAACATGTTGATCAACATCGCCGATTGGTAGAATTCGATAAAGAGAATATAGTGATAGTTAGGATTCGTTCAGAGTGTCTTACAAAAGGGAAATATAAGAAACTTCATTCATGAGTGTTGGACTTTATAAAATCATCAAGAAGATAAGTGTTAATACTTATGTTTTGGAATTCCTAAGTGACATGAGAATGACTCTTATCTTTAATGTTGCGGAGTTAAGTATTTATCACAGACAAGATGAGTAATCCCCTACTATAGCTGTCAGACTTCCAACCACTCTTTATCTTAAAGAGGAAGTAGAGGACGTTCTTGATGAACAAATTGTAGCCACAAGATATAGAGGATATTAACAATTTCTTATTAAGTGGAAAAGAAGACTGATTTCTAATAGTGCTTGAATTCTAAAATTAGAATTTCAAATGTTGAATCCATACTTATATGAACAATATTTGTCACATTCTACGTCGAAGAAAACTTCAAACAAGTTGAGGAGAGTTAATGTAAAAGAAGTTAAAGTATATAGAATAAATTGAAGAGAAATAATTATTCAATCATAAGCCTTAATTTGGTAGGATGAAGACTCAAATAAAATAGATATTATTCATATGCTCTATGTCCAATTGCAATATTATATGATGAAATAATTGAATTTTATGAAAAATCATGTATAAAAAGCTTAGTCAAAACCACTTTGACTTTCTCAAATATTTGGGTGATGATAATATTTTGCAAGATGTCAATCTTGATTTAAGGATTTAAATTATTTAATTAGGGAATTAATGATATATTAAATAATTTTAATTAACATATTCCTAAATATAATTTAGGGTTATAATTTATATCAATTGCCAACATATTTGGGAACCTAATGAGTCACACGCAAAGAATGAGTTGAAGAGAAAAAAGGTGTTTTAATGATATTGAACTTGATTGTAAAGTTTGAGAACTTTATGATTAAATATAAGATATTTAATATATAAGATATTTAATAAATAACGATTAATATAAGTTATTGGATCTTTTTTTAGCATAATGGTATTTATTAAGAATTAATTATAATTCTAATTATAGTTTAATAGAAATTAAAATTTAATTTCAATTAAATAAATAAAATGTCCTAAGCCTATTATAAATAAGTTTAGGCTCCAAGGAAGCTGGTACTTCTTGCCTAACCCTTTCTATAATACTTATAAAATTCTCTCAAATAGTTCTATGGATACTATTAGAGGCTGGACACTTGTGTGGCTATAGAGGTTGAGATGAGCCAATTTTAGAAATGATTCTAGGGAAATGACAAGAAAATGATCAAGCTTCACAATAAGGTACAGATTAAGATTCATGTTTTTATTACATTTTGTGTATTAATCATGTTATAGATTTAAACTACTCTTGTCTTTAGAACAACAATATCCAATATGAATCCCGCTGATAAGGGTCTGGGGTGGTACAATTGTACTTAACGTCACTCTAACTAGTAGAGAGGTTTTTTCTCAATGACCTATATGAAAAGCAAGAAAGCGAGAGAGAGAGAGAGGAGAGTAAGATAGAGAAAGAGAGTAAAATAATAATAATAATAATAATAATAATAATAATAATAATAATAATAATATTTAGTAGTAGTTGTAGTAGTAGTAGTAATAATAATAATAATATTATTATTATTAGTTGTTGTTGTTGTTGCTGCTGTTTTAGAAAATGTACATAAGTGCTTTAAAATGATAAGTTTTACTCATATATTAGGTATTAAAATTAAGGATAAAAAAAAGCATATAGTTTAGTTTAATAAAAAACTAAAGGGTCATATTTGAATTGATCAAAATTTGGGTCAAGTCTGAATGGTTTGAGTAGTCCCAATACCTTAACTGTAAAATAATATCATTGGGCCATATAACCTAAGCTTGACTAGGTTTCAGATTGAATTCAATCTATAAGTTTGGGTTCGTTAATTCGACTCTATAACATATGAAACTTAATAATTTTGATTTCTTTGGATTAAATAGCATTGATTGCAAAAACAAACAACTTGTTTTATGCTAAAAACTGCAAGTATACGGGTCGTTACTTGTAGTAAAAAGTAGATATAGTACCACAAAAATTATGCTTAGGCACCACTTAATTCAAGTTGTGCTTTGTTTAAGACTCAAATTTAGATAATAAAATGAAAAGTAAGCTAGATCAAACAAACTGACAACAACAAAAAATGTAACATTGGAAATCTATCAAAAGAATTAATCAAGTTATAGGAGAGGGGATTTACCTATCATTAATGCTAATCTAGCCTTTTATATATTTATGGGTTGTCAGTTCTAGACGATCCTAGGGTTGATTACTCTCTCTCTAGTTATAATCACTCCCCAAATTGTAAACCCTAATCAAATTATGGACTAGCAATCTCTTAATTTACAAATTATTCTTAATTCTAATTAGTTTTAAAGCTCTCTAATAAACAATCAGGTCTTGTCCAGGATCTCTCTCCATGAAATTACCGACTAGATTTATTAAGTGGTCATTTAGATTGCCTAACTCTTGTTAATCCAATCTAGTCATTTTTGTCTGATTCACCCTCTCAGTTTATTACCGAAATATGCAATTACATTAATCAATCATAACACCCAAAATAAGTAAACACAATTCAACTAGATTAGCATTAAAAATAAGCAAAATCCCAAAAGAAAAGTTAGAACATCATTAACAACTCAAAATCCATAACCATATAACTCATCTCAATCTTACACATTAAATGAATAAAAAGGTAAATGGGGAAGAAATGAAACTTAGGTTGGGTGATTCAGGAGAGCAACCGCATCGGGAGATAACCTATTCCAGGAAGCTTCTTGTCAGAACCCTCCTCTTCTTCCTCTTCTTCTACTCTCTCTTTCTTTTGGGTTTCCAAATGTAAGCAGAATGGAGACTCCTTTCTAGGGGTCCATCATTATCCTTTTATAGTCTTTTCCAATTAAGGTAACCCTAGTATCTTTTCAGGGTCTAAAATGTCCCTCGAAAACTCAAATCTGAAAGTGATTTCGCGTCTATCTACTCTCAGACCACAATCGTGGCCCTTAGTGCACGATCGTGGCTAGTTCATCTGCTCTCTATCATGATCATGGCATATTCCCTAAGATCATGGCCCTGTGTTGGCGCTTCTACCATGATCATGGGATTGTGTTTTAGTTCGGTTCTCCTCTGAAACTCCTTCAAATGTCCTAAAACACTAACAAACTCATCATGGCACCTCATATATATATAATTGAAGATTCAAAAACATGTTCTCACCCAAAGAACACTTAAAACATAAATGTTTATAAACTAACACAATTTTTAACCTAAATATACACTAAACAATCAAATTAACTTCTAAACACATATCAAATTACCTATAAAAATACAATGCATTCTACACCTATCAACATCCCCATACTTAAAATTTTACTTATCCTCAAGAAAAGATCAAATACAACCAATAAAATTATATCGCTTCATTTTCACAAAGATTAAAGCATGCAATAGTTTATATTTAGCCAACTCAAGTGTCAAGCTACTAAACACATCTGACTAATTTTCATTAGTGCACATAAGCAAACTCAACCCATGAAACCATCACTCAGAAATAAGTATAAATTCAAAATGGACCTTCCTTATGGATTTCACTTATTTCTCTTAAGTGTTTGACAGTTAATGTTTCACTCAAACTTCCTATCATAAGCTTGTTAATAAACGAATTCTCCTCCACAATGATTATATATTAGGATAAATAAAAAGGGCTTTGTTTTAGGTTGTAATGTGGCCAGAGTTAAGTGGTTAAACAAGTTTTAGAGGTTTATCGTAAGCATAGATAAACTACTAAGTGTACAAAGGGATGAGAAAGATAAACTTCTAAGATATGCAGTACTTCTCCGCACTTATTAAAGCTACTACATGTTATTCTTTTTTCTTTTCTTTTCTCTTTTTTTCATTTGATTTTATTCTTTTCTCTTTTTTCTTCCTTTTTTTAGGTATTAAAGAAACAATGAATAGAAAATAGCAACTATACGCCATGTGCTCTTAACTTGTGATTCCATGCTCAAGTATCACTTAACACTCTATTAACTTGTGATTGGGTAAGCTAATGGGAATTGTGGGTTTTAAAATTGGGTTATTTCAAGAAACAAAAGGTCAAAGGCTCAATGGGACTAGCAAGGGAAAGGGTTAGGTTATTTAAGCCAAAGGTTAAAGCAAGAAAGCCTTAATCATTTCTATCTAGCATGCATCCAGTAGATTTAAGCCAATTCAAAGCAAGTTCTGAAGGTAATTACCTAAGGAAGCATCACATAAACAAGGAAATGAAATGACTATAGAATGGAGTAAACAAGGAAATGAAATGACTATAGAATGGAGTCATAAAGGCTCAAATCCTCATATAGGCTCAAATGAAAATCCATTATGCTTCTATACATTACCTCATTGTTCAAGTGTCAAGTACTGAGTAAGCTTATATGATCAACTACTTTCATCACTCCATATGGTTCACTCTCCACTCAAGTAGTCTAATTTAAGTTCACGCTTGCATTTAATCTTATTCCAACTAGCATGATAGAATCTTATAGCAACACATTCATCACAAAGATTCAATTGTAGGGGAAATGACACACCTAATACTAACAACCTAACATGCATCCTAAATGAAATGCAAAAATGCAAACATAAATGCAAAGATTACCTCCCCACACTTGAACAAAACATTGTCCTCAATGTAAAAAGGAGAACACCTAAAACCAACAAACAACACAATGAAAACCAAAACCTAAAAACATAAGAACAAAAATAATATAAGAGATTAAGGGCAAGATGGGCTCAAGGTCGTAGAGGTCAGTGGAGGTGGCGGGTTTAGAAATGTGTATCTCAGATGGGAAGGTAGGGGTTTTAGTTCTACAGTAAGAGGCTTTACAATGGAGGGTGATGTGGGTGCATCTGCTCTCTCTAACTTCTCTTGCTTACCCTCCTCACAAGAAAAAGTGATTGATTACTATGGCAAAATAATTGAGATACTTGAAATTGAGTATCCTACATTGCCAATAAAGCGAACTGTGATATTTAAGTGTGAGTGGTTTGATCCAACTCCAAATGTTGGTACAAAGTGTATAACCGATACAATCTAGTTGAAATTAACAAGCAAAGAAGATTTCGACATTTTGAATCTTTCGTGTAGGCAATGCAAGCGATCCAAGTGTATTATGACGCTTTTCCTAGCTTAGGACAAGATAAGTCAGATTGGTTGGTTGTTTGCGAAGTTAAACTTAGAGGTGTTTTTGATTCACGTGAAAAAGGAGAACAGAGAGTTAAAAGTGAAATGTTTCAGGAAGAGACTTATGAGATAAATGCATCTATCATATATGAGGACAATGAACCTTTGAACGATTCATGTAATGAATATGTTGAAATTTTATCTAGAGACGATGAGGAAGGTTAGAGATCTAAAGAAGAGCCTAAGTTTGATTCAAATTCTTCAGAACAAGAAGATGATTTTAATTTAAATTAAGTGATGATAGTGATTAATTTGTGTTTGTAATTGAATATTGTATGAACAAATCAATTATTTCCTTTTCAATA
>JAOTAY010000191.1:25835387-25892490 GCA_025629805.1 Erythroxylum baracoense | reverse complement strand
CTCAAGATTTTCAATTTATTATTTAATGAGAAACTATTTATTTTAATTTTTTAGGAAATTTATTAACTTTACTTTTTATTTTTATTTTTATTTTTATAATAAAATTTATATTTTCGTGATTGTTATATATTTAAATTCTATTTAACAAATAAAATAGTATTATGATTTTTTAAAAATACAGAAGACTTCTCAAAATTTTTAAATAACGTAAAAAATTTTAAAAATCAAGAAAGCAAAGGTATCTTTTACCGCGTGAAATATATGTCTGAATTTTCATTATTTTCATATATGCTCCTCTTCCATAAGATATTGATAGAAAGAAAGAACTTTAAATTAAATAGGAGAATCTTTTTTGGAATACAAAGGGGTCAGTAAGCCATATTCACAGTTGGTTCTCTCTCTGTTGAGCTACGCATATCTAGTTGAAATTAATGAAGAGTTTTTTGAGAATTTAATTAATGAATAGTTACAAAGTCAAAACTTAGATTGCGTCTCCTAGTGTGCGTACGTTGAATTTGGTGCCTCAAAAGTTGCACAGAGAGAGAGAGAGAGAGAGAGAGAGATTTAGGAGCTTCTTTCACCTTCATGAGTGGGAGATCAAAGACTGCTTCTTTTGTTACTAAAGATAAGAAAATTCTTTAGAAAATGGAGATTGATCTATCCCTCAAACTTGATTCAGAGAACCAAAAAGAAGAGCACGAACATAACATGAAACAAGACAGGAACTGTGAAGATCCAAGGTATAGTAATGGTCTACAAGACAAAAATGAATCGGAAATAGAAACATCTAGAGGAGGAGAAGTTGTGGAAAAGTTATCTGCAGAAGAGTCATCTCTGAGGAAGAACATCAAGTCAAAAGAGTTATCTTCTCTATAAATGGAGATGAATCGTATGAAGGAAGAGAACCAAGTGTTGAAGAAAGTAATGGAACAAACCATGAAAGATTACTGTGATCTGCAGAAAAAACTCGCTTCCCTTCAAAAGGTAAAATTTCTCTTTTTTCAAATCAATGATACCAAGTTAGTTTTAAGTTGTTCTTCTTTTTTTGATCTCCAACACGAAATCTTTCACGTCTTTAGGATCATCAAACAAATTTCCTATCCCTTAATGATAATTATGTATCAAAAGGAATTCCCAAAATTTTGGATTTAAGCATTGAAAAACTTTCATCAGAAGGCAACAATGAAACTTACATGAACCACCAGCCCTTTTACGTTTACGTATGTACTTTCTCATTTTGTATATGCAAGTCATGATGGGTTGTTATTTTCCATTTTGAAAAAATTTAACAACTAAACTTGATTTCGTTGTCGTATTAGAGAATTGGAGTGTTTTTTTATATGTGTAAAATGAAGACGAATAAGAAGGATGGGGTAGTAGTATTAAATAAAACGAAACAAAAAAAGAGGAATTAATAGTTGGAAGAAGAACCGTAATAGTCACTTATTAAAGAACCTCGTTATGCGTGGTGTCAATAAATTGCTTACTTTTCATGGGCGCAGTTCTCCTCTCTGCGTCATTGAAATCTTCTCTCCACATCTTCCAATTCCTCAAGTCAACTACTAACAAGTGAATGGTCATTTTTGTTTGTTTAAATTATTGTTCTGATATTGTTGTTTATTTTATCTGTGTTTTTGTTTGATGGGTTAATTTAACTGCGTCACTATTTGATAGGTTATTTACCGAATTGACATCTAGTGTAACTACTGTTTCTCTAACCATGGAGCTACTCTTTCTCTTACCATTCATTCCCCATCAGTAAACTTTGATAAGGACACAGAAACCTCCACCACGCACCACGCATTTGATCATCACACTACCTGTGACTACTTCTCTTCGTCTTGTTCACTTTTCAGTTGTCAGCTACGTAGACTAGGAAAATGTAATGGTATCACCTTTGTTGCTTGAGTGTAAATAAAACAACTGTATGCTTATGGTTCTGAGTTGTAGTTTCCCGTAGAACTATCTTCCCAACCCAGCTTTTAGTCAATCCTTACGGATGAGAAAAGGTAATGTAGAAAATAGTTGTTAAACCTTTGTTGTAGTTCTTCACTGCTTGTTAAAAACCCAAAAACTTCATTAAAAACCCAGAAAATTACTTCTATAGCCCTTTGTCACTACTTTTCTTTCGACCTTCATCAACCACTATGCACTAGATCATCAAACTACCCGTGACTGCTTCTCTTTGTCCTGTTCACTTTTAATAGGTTGCCTCTATTTGTGAATTAAAAAAGAGCCAGTTTTCTGTCAATCTTTCTCTTAATTTTTTTCTGCTTGTTGACTTCATTATTTTTTTCTTACAATTTGTTTTAGCTGAGTATGTTTTTTGTTCCTAATATTTATTTATTTTTATAAACTAATTAACTTATTTTATTTTTATTTATTTTGTAGGAAACAAATCAACAGTGAACTTCATCCTGAAGAATAGCCAGGAAATTTTACTTAGAGAGTTTTAGCTTAAATTAGTACGTAGTAGTTTGAGATAATTGTAATAAATAATTTTCTTTGATATTAAAATTTCCAATTTTATATATTAGAAATTAGAATTTTGTGCATTTTGGTGATTTTTATATATTTTATATATACTAATAATTTTTTATTTTCTCGTCTAATAATATCTTGGTTCTAAAAATCCGTATCATTTGTGACAACTTCTATTTTATGGCCATCAATGCAAAATTTTTTATCGATTAAGTAACCAAATTGTTATATTTAATAATATTATTTGCGACAGACAAGAACACATTAGTGATAAATTAATTGTAACATATATTCTTTATTTAGTGACAACATTATTGTAACATATAACTTTCATACTTGTGACAAAATCTGTCAAACAAAATATCCACTAATGCAAATTTCTTTTACAGCTAATGTAATTTCGTTTATTAATTGATAGTTTTATTTGTGATAATAATAAACACATTAGTGACAATATCTTTTGTAAGAACTAATTTTCATTTTTGTGATGAAATGATGTTGACACTTTTTTACTAAAATTTTAGTGACCAAGAAGTAATAGACACTGATAAAAATAATATTAGTGACAAATATCTTGTCACTATTTATAATTATTTTAATGGCGAAAATGTTGTAACAATAAAATGAAGTATTATTACAACTTTATTCGTTACTACTTGATATTATTTGCGTTGCGTCGACAAACTTGTTATAAATATGTAAAGTTGTTGTTACCATAAAGTGTTTTCACATATTACATAAGTTTTAGTGTCGACACTTTTGTCACAGTACAATGAAGTTTTTTTACGACTTAATTTGTCACTACTTTATATTATTTGTGTCGACAAATTTGTCATAAATATGTAAAGTTGTTGTTATCATATAGTGTTGTCACACATTTTATAGGTTTTAGTATCGACACTTTTGTCACAATACAATGTAGTTTTGTTACGACTTAATTCGTCACTACTTTATATTAGTTGTGACGACAAAACTTGTCATAATTATATGTAACGCTTTTTTGTGACCATATAATTTTTTCACACATTTCACAAGTTTTAGTGTCAGTATTTGTGTCACAAAAGTGTTGCATAATTGTGACCATTTCTTAAATTAGTCACTATTTCAGTAGTGACGGAGGTATTTGTGACGGGAGGTGACGACTTCAAATATTGGACACTATTAATTCTAGTGACTAATATTACTACTTTTAGTGACAACTTTTATTGTCACTAAAAATACTATTTCTTGTAGTGAAGCCAACTTTTCACTCTTTGATTTTTAGTAATCCACGTCTAAAAATTTTGGTCTTCAGTTGTAGGATTTTTTGCTGCCTTAGTGAGATATCCAGCATTATTACGTGCTCCTATTCACATCTCCATAAGTTAAGAACATAATGAGTAATTGGTCTCATCGAGTATAATACTTCATGGAAAAGCATAATGATGGTGACTACAGCTATAGTTACTAGCTAGCGGCAGCTAAACTAATGAAGTTAAATTCGGCATTGCTCTAATACCATGCAAAACAATACATTTTAGGGTAAACAATAACTATGGTACTATTCTTCTCTCATATGGAGGCAATATATATAAATACAATTACACTTTGGATATAATTATATTCTAAGAAAAACCTCCAATAATATTACTCTTGTATATATAGTTATTCTTGTATATACAATCTTGTATATATAGTTACTCTTGTATATAAAAGAGTAATTATAGGGATATGTTAGATTGGATAAACAAAGGAGTAATTATAGGGATAGACCTTTGAAGCTTACTTCTATGTCCAAATCACATGGTTTGAGTGATAACAATTATGCTGTACAGAAGACTTGAACTAACAAAACTGTTGCTGTAAATAGTTACTGAACATATTCTACTTGACAGCGAAAGAAAAGTAAATAGAAAATCGTTACGAAACAGACAGCCACAACTTTGCTATTACTTCCCATGTGATGTTTAGCACACGTATCCGTGACTTCCTTGCCAAAGGAACGTATGCACAAAATTCAATACCAAAAATCTGCACCCCGCCGTTGATTTCGGTATCCAAAGTTGAAGGATTCATGCGCTAGCCTATAGCTTAATTTCCATGCTTAATTCAAGCAGTTCAAGAAGACTATGTTGTGATCAACAATGAAACCACTTGCTAATTCATTTATTCTAAATTTAATAGCTTTTTAATTGCACGAGGACTATGATTTATTCTGTGTTTTTGCATGTTCGACAACGGCCTACACGTTACCATACCTTGCGCTTATGGATGAAGTTGTGATGATTGTGGGCCACAGCAAACCTCCAAAATTTCGTGGAGCAGCATGAATATCCTTTTTCCAACTCTTCTGAACTACCAACGACCTGCCACCGTATCTTGCTATCTTTATCAACTTGTATCTTCGAGTACATGTCTTTTGGTTATAATTTAATGATGTAGTTATTTAAAGGTATTTTATCTTATACATATTTAAATATTTATGATGAAATCTATAAAAGAAATATACATTATAAATAAAATTTGATACGATCGTAATTATGATATTCCTATTATATTTATATATTATTCACAAATTGCTCCTTGTTATTATTCTATTAAAATTGGACATTGGTAAAATATAAAAAGATTAGTTCATATTATGTTTATTCTTTATGGAGAAAATAGTCGATCTCATAGATTAAGATAAGAATATGCTTAATCACACGTGTGAGTATTTGTTTACTAAATTAACATGATATGAGGATTTCATTTAAAATATTACTTGTATATCTATAAAAATTCTCAATGTAATGATTGTATAAGGGATCATTTAATTTAGGATCTCTAAAGTATCTCATATAAGGTTGTTATTTTTTATATTACTTATGACATTTCTATTCAAAGGTAGCTTAGTTAGCGGTCACTAAATATAATATGAACCATATTGAGGTAATTGGGTAATCAATATAAGAATCATTACTCTAAAGTGATTAGAAAAAATGTTTCATTGTTCTCAAATGGTATTGATTCAAAAGATCCTTAATCAAAGAGGAATGAAACTTTGAAAAGAGTTTTTAAATGTGATTAATTGAATGAATTATTTATTATGAATAACTAACATGATTGGATTTAAACAGAGCAAACATTAATTCTATACTCTATCTAACTAGGACATAATATGAAGAAATAATTGAGTTATATATAACAATTTTATACAAAAAAGTTAGTTAAAACTACTTTGACATTCCTACTATTTGACTAATCATGATCTATTGCCAAACATCAATTTTAATATATGGATATCAATTTAATTAAAGAATGAAATCTTAAATATGATTTATAGTTTTAATTTATATCTATTGCCAATATATTCAGGAACCTAATAAGTCACACACATAAAACGATTGAAAATAGAAAAAGAAATTTAATCAAGTTGGACTTGATTATAAAATTTGACAATCTTTATAATTAAATATGAAATATTTAACAAATAAAGACCAATATGAGATATAGATCTTACTTGAGCTTAACCAGTATTTAATTTGAATTAATTATATAATTTGAGATAATTATAGTTTGAATTAAAATTTAATTGAAATTAGAATTTTATTTGAATTAAATTACTAAAAGGTCCAAATCTTATTATGTATAAACTTAGACTCTAAAGAAGCTAACACTTCTTTCTTAGCCTTCTCTACCACTTATAGAGTTCTTTCAACTCATTCATGTAGTTAATGTTAGAGGCCTAACACAAGCATGTATGACTGCGGTGGTTATAATGAATTAATTTTAGGAACTATCCAAAGGAAACTTTAAGAAACGAATCACGTGACATAATATGATATGAAATTATGATTCATGTTTTATTATGTTCATGTATTAATCATGTTATAAAATTTAAGTGATCTTAGCTTTTGAAAATCAAATGACCAAGTTTCATTGTTATTCCACTGTGTGCATAATTAGATCCCACCCAAATTTTTTAGTAGTTGAATGGCTCACTTAAGAGTAAACTGTATGATCTTTCTAAGATAGTGTAAAATTTATCATAAAAATTCATTAATCAGATTAATAAATTACGTAGTTATCTTGATTAGAAAAATATTTCAATTAACTGTATAAGAATATATATTTTGCTTAAGAAAGAATATAATTATAACTTAGTAATTATTACCTATCTAAGGAACTATTATTGTTCATTAAGTTAAAGCCAAGGCAAAACATAGGAAATTTCTTAGGGAATATCTTACCTGGATCTAGTTTATTCATCAATTGTTTTATACTTAATCACTTTTTGATCTGTTTATTTAAAATTATTCATTTATTTTCATCTATTCAATAGTATTTGACATTCTAGAAAATTAAGTTTATAATAAATTAGTAGTTAATAACTAGTCCTCCTAGGATGGACCTATACTCACTAGTGCCAGCTATAGTTTCATCATATACTTACAATTAAAACATAACATACATTAAATTTTTGGAATGAACTCTACATATAAGAAGGAGACTTTAAAGATAAATAGAGGTCGAATAAGCAAAAATGACTATATAAAGAATAAGCAAAAATGACTATATAAAACATGAAATCTTTAAAGGAAGTTGCCGCACCAAATGCTCAAGGGGTTAGTTTGGGTATGTTAAAGTCTAATATTAAAGTCATCAACTTTGAACTAAAACCTTCATTTCTCTCCATGGTATGATGGAATTAGTTTAGAGATCTCACCATTGAAGATCTAAGTATACATCTCTCAATGCTCTTAAAGTATTGTCACACACTAAAGCTTAATGATGTCTCACCAGATGCCATCAAATTAAGACTATTCCCTTTTTCAATAAGGTAAAAGACAAGAGCATAACTAAAAACTTTACCAACAAGATCCATGACAACATGGGATGAAATATCTTAGAATTTTCTTGCCAAGTGTGTGTGTGTGTATATATATATATATATATAAAAGGTTATTCCCCTATCTGGGCTTAAGAAGTGGTTTATTAATCAGAAATTCTATAATGGAATGACCTATAACACTAAGATCTCAGTGGATGTTGCTATTGATGGTTCTATTATGAATAAGACCATGGATGATACATATAACTTGATTAAGGATATGACTCAAAACCAATTACCAATAATCAAGTGAAAGATTCATTCCAAAGATGGTCCTATAAGTATGATATCAGTGCCCTGAATCATCTTGTTACTAAGGTTGATTGCTTTATTTTAGAAATTTAATCATATGATAGTGAATTATATCCAAAAATCTAACATTTTTTACAACGTATATGGATCTCTAGGAAATATAACTACTTATTACCAATTAGGGAATCTATTTTTCCTAGATTCATCTATTGTGTAAGTTAACTATGTCGATAACATCAATAAGAAGAACGACTCTTTCTTTGACACATATAATCCTTAGTAGAGAAATCATCTCAACTTCTCCTATATGCACAAATTTAATTATATTGCTTAGAACGATGTTAAGTAGCCACCTGCTTTTCAATCATCCACCCCTCCCCCTCCCCCCTTAAAAGTGCAATTTAGAGTCTCCACTTAAGAATATTCTATCAAACTAAGTAAAGAAAAATTAAAATTCATTAAAGCAATTAGGTAGTTCACCTTTAAGTTTGACATTTTAGCAACCTATAACAAGAAGTTTAAAGTCCAA
The DNA here is from genome assembly GCA_025629805.1 of Erythroxylum baracoense. NCBI lineage: Eukaryota > Viridiplantae > Streptophyta > Magnoliopsida > Malpighiales > Erythroxylaceae > Erythroxylum > Erythroxylum baracoense. Next base: position 25,884,376 of record JAOTAY010000191.1, on the reverse strand, counting down.
ATTGCTCAATAATTTAACTCTTCTATTAGACCACTTGGTTAACTTCTTAACCACTGAAAACCTTAGAGATTATTGCAAGGCTATATTATTGAGGAGTGGTAAGTTGTTAGAGGAACCTAAGCTGAGAGAGTTTGAGGACAAGAAAACGATGAGGATGACTTACCCAATAAGAAAAGTAGTACTAAAGAGGAGAAAATAAGGAACCCAAATATGTTCTCGCTACACCTTATGACCCACACATTCCTTTTACCTAAATATTGGCTAAGATAAATTCAATAAACAGTTTGAAAAAAATTTTAAATGTACTTTAAAAGTTGTATATTGGTATTCCCTTCATAGATAATAAGAAACAAGTGCCTCTTATGTTAACTTTTAAAAGGGATATTATCTAATAAAATAAAGTTTGAAGATTATAAAATTGTAGCTTTAAGTGAGGAGTGTATTACCATAATTCAAAATAGGCTACCTCATAAACTTAAATATTATGACAATTTCTCTATTCCTTATGTTATTGTTAATGTAAGCTTTAATTGTATTTTTATGTTATTTAAGGGCAAATGTAAGTCTCATACCTTTATCCATTTGTAAGAAGCTCAAGATGGGTAATCTAAAGCCCAACATTATTTCCTTATAATTGGTGGATCATTATATCAAGTATTCAGTAGGTATATTGTAGAATATACATATTAAGGATGGTATGTTTTTCAATTTTGTTAATTTAGTTGTTTTAAAGATAGATGAGGATATTCAAATCTCCATCATCCTTGGAAGGTCTTCCCTCATTTGAAAAACGAAAAGCTTTCCTTAAATATAAGTGATTAATTTACCTAATGTTATTAAGTATCCTTCTCTTAGATATTTTTGTTGCTAGATTGGCATGATTAATCAGATTGTAAGGAAGGAGCTGGCCACATTATTTAAGTGATCAGTTTAAAGAATTTTTAGTGACTCTAAGTAATGAAAGTGAAGATAAAGTTCCACAAAGAGAACTTAAGCTCTTCTTTCCATTCTTGGGTATGAATTTCTTAGACCCAATCTACTTGTCATGTCATTTACAGAAAGTCTCGGTGAAATTTAAAACAAAAAATTATTAAAAAATCCTTAGATTGTATCAAGATATCATATGATATACTATTGATGATATTAAAGGCATTAACCTATCTATATGCATAAATTTAGTATTTATGAAAGATGATTACAAACCTTCTTTTAAGCACCAAAGAATGTTAAATCTGAACATAAAAGAAGTTGTTAAGAAAGAGGTACTTAAACTACCTGATGTTAGGATAATTTATCCTATCTCTTATAATGAATGGGTTAGCCAAATCTAAGTGAATCTTAAGAAAGGGGGATTGACTTTAATAAAGAATTAGAATAAAAATTAATCTACACTATAATAGTCACATTAAATAGTCACCAGTTGGAAAATGTGCATTGATTATAGAAAGTTAAATAAAGAAACTCAAAAAGATCATTTTCTCCATTCATTTATTTGTCATATATTTTAAAAGTTAGCAAATCACTCTTATTTTTGTTACGTGGATTATTATTTTAGTTTCTTATAAATTCTTATTTATCTTAGTGACCAAGAAAAGAATGATATCCCACTAACAACATGATTAGACAATTAAAACAAACAATTAGCCATGGCATGCATGTTCATGTGATTCTCTGAAATAAACTACCCAGCACCCACTATAGCCTTGTTTGGTAAGTGATTGATCAGCTATTTTTTGGCAGATTGAGAAGTATTTGACCATTTGTCCATGTCAAAATACTCATAACCATGTTTGGTAATCAATTGATTGAGTTGGTGGATTGAATTCAATATGTTGTTTTTGAAAACGCTCCTGTGAGGAGCGTTTTGCTCCAACGGTTGGGAAATTAAAGGACTAAAAGACAATTGTGGCCAAAAGTTATTGCAAATAGGACAAAGAAAGAGAGATAGAGATAGATAAGTATAAAGTGTGAATTCAATTTACTCGAAGTAAAACAAATACTCTATTTTATTCAAAAATTAAACCAAGTTGGAATTCTTTTCTTTAATAAAATTTTGTACTTCATATCATTATCATTATTTTTAAAATTATTTCATTTTTAATAAATAAAATAAGTATCATTGAATTTGGTATTGCACAATACAAAAACTACTACCAACTTATTTTATACTAACCAAAATTATCAAAATTTTCTATAACGTTAGATTTTAGGTTGGGTAGGAAAGTTTCGAGTTGCATTCATTGTACTTATTAATACTTGGATTAAATTTTGTAATTAAGAAGAATTAAATCATTAAATTAAAAATGTATTTTATATTTAAATATTTTTAAACATAAAAATGTTTCGACAAATAGTTATCATTTCTAAAAATTATTCTAATTATAATTTTAATAGATAAAATTATTAAAAATATTTTTTAGTTATAGTTATAAGATAGACTAATTTTATTAAGGGATTACAATTTCATATAATTAAAAATAAGAATTTCTAACATTAATTTAAATAATTATTTTTAATTTTGAAATAGACAAATAGATTTAATTTATTTAATTTGATTTATTGACTGAATTAAATTGAAACGTAAGCATAAAATTGGAATTGAATAAGTATTCATTGATGGATCAAAATAGAATAATTTGTGCAATTTTTACGTTGCATAACTATAATTGAAGAAACACAATTGGCAACTTGACTTTTAACATCATCAATCAAGATCCTAAACTTATACCTCTAAATGTATTTGAAGATGTTAAAGTTAACTCTACACAAGAAGGTGTTGAAGAACTGAGAATTTGAGATATGGTAACTATTCGTGATAATATTGCTTCGAGTTTGATGGCAAATAGATGTCGTTCTTAGATTATAATAAATCTTTGCTTTAAATAATGATGTTGACTTCTTTTGCTCTATCTAAATTCTTATGAGAATATTAAAAAAAATACTAAAATATAATACTTATATTCATATAAATCTTTGTTTTTAAGTCATGCTCTCATAAGTCATTTTATACTTAAACAGCTAATATTAAATAGTTAATTTTATCAAACATCTTTAAATAAACAATTGATGTTATCCATTGATCAAAACAATTTTATTAATTCGTTTTTAACTAACAGGTGATGCAATCTGTTGACAATGCCTACATGAACTAATACACTAGACAATAGGAACCAAAAAGAGCATGACTATATTCTACTCAATCCTAACAGTGTCAGCTTTGTCTGAAGCATTTGAAGATAATGTGATTCGATTTCGTCTTTCCCTTGTCCCATTATCCAGCCCAAGCACACGAAACCAAAAATAAATCAACAGTAAGGCAAGAAAAATGCTTATTGACGCAGTCTTGTGACTTTAGAAGCTTACTTGTCTGCCAAATCACATGGCTCGAGGGATGAAAATTATGCTGCACAGAAGACTTGAACTACAAACTCTTGCTGTAAATAGTTACTGACCACATTCTACTTGACAGAGAAAAAATAAATAGAAAATCATTGTGAAACAGACAGCCACGATTTTGCCATCACTTCCCATGCGATGTTTAGCACACGTATCCAAGACTTCCTTGCTAAAAAACAAAACATATGTACAAAATTCAATACCAAAATCTGCACTCCGCCGTTGATATCGGTATCCAAAGTTGAAGCATTGATGCGTTAGCCCTAGCTTAATTTCCATGCTTAATTCAAGCAGTTCAACGAGACTATCTAGTGATCAACAATGAAACCACTTGCTAATTCATTTATTCTAGATTTAATAGCTTTTTAAATGCACGAGGACTATGATTTATTCTGTGCTTTTGCATGTTCGACAATGGCTTACAGGTTACCATACCTTGCGCTTATGGATAAAGTTGTGATGATTGTCTACCCAGGGCCACAGCAAAACTCCAAAATTTCGTGCAGCGGCTCCCGTGAGCAGCATGAATATCCTTTTGCCAACTCTCCTTAACTAGCAACGAACGCCCACTGTATCTTTCTATCTTTATCGGCTTCTCAACCGAGATCTAATCTTTGCGTAAACGTCTTTTGGTTGTAATCAAATGATATAGTTATTTAAAGGTAATTTTATCTTATACATATTCAAATATATATGATAAAATTCATAAATGTAAATTATGCATAAATTATTGATGAGATTATAATTATGATATTTATTGTTATTAGAACAGAAATTTATTTTATGAAATTGGAGACAAGAAGTTACACTGAGGATGATTTTAAACTTCTGTTGCAGTGATTTTTACACGGAGGATGACTTATATCATCAACTGAACCTCCCCAATCAATATCAGAATATTCATAAAGTTTGAAATTTTGAAGGTAAGTGTACTTAATTCCATAATTTATAGTACCTTTGACATATCTTACAATCCTTTTGGTAGCTTAAAGATGCATTTCACTTACACAATGCATAATCTTGAAAGCATACTTACTGCAAACATAATTTCAGGCCTACCTGCAATAAGATACATTAAGCAACCAATTAGACTTCTATAATGATATTCATTCACCTTATCAACTTTATTATCTTTGTTCAACTTTTCCTTCTGGTTTATTGGAGTAGTAGTGCCTTTGCAATCCTCCATATGAAATTTTTTAAGTATTTCCATTGCATACTTCCCTTGTATATAAAGATTCAATCTTTATCTTGCTCCATTCCTAGGAAAAAAAATCATTAAGCCAAGGTCATTCATCTGAAATACATGGAGCATTTCAGCTTTAAACTCCTTTATGAGCTTCTCATCATTTCTTGTTATAAGAAAATCAACAACATGAAAAGAAATTATGATTAATTTAGCTTTTGTTTGCTTCACATATAATGTAGCTTCACTTAGACTTTTATTGAACCCAAAGTTTTGAAAATGATCATCAATTATGTTGTACCAAGCTCTCGGGGCCTATTTAAGACCATACAAGGCCCTTTTTGGCTTGTAGACCTTCTCCTCTTATCCCTGTTAAGCAAGTTTTACCTATGATAAAACTCTCAATTTTCGCAAGTATACGGATCATAAGTTTGTAGTATTAAAGGTGTCGATCCCACTAGGAAATAGCTAAAACTAAGTAAACATAACTTTGTCTAAGGTTTAAAAATATGATTTGAATGAAATTGAATAATAAGAAATTAAAAGAATCAAATAAAATTTTACACTTAACCATTTAACAATTGAGTTATCATAATAAAACAAGGATGGTCAAGATTGAAAGTCTATGACTCATTCTATTGTTATCTTGCTACCTTAACCACTTTTGATTCAATTAGGTGTTGATCTTAGATTTCTAAATGATTGATTACTCTTTCTCAGGACCTAATCATTTAACCCCTAATTAATTACCCCTAATTGATTATGAAATTTCAGATTTGGCAATCTCTTGATTCACAAAAATAGCCTAACGATTTCAATTATTTCATAAGTGATCTATTGGATAATTGAGTTTTCATATAAGATTTCTCTTCGTATGATTATCAATTTGATATTTGCATGACTTATTAGCTTGTATTGAAATCAATAATGATCAAGTCACAAAATAACTTGAGACAAATCCTAATTTGAAAATTAAAACATAATAAACATATATAGCATCTTCAATCTCAGTTCATACATTAAGCTTAAAGAAAATAAGAAAAGGAAAGAATAAAGAACTTGATATGGACTGATCTGGAAATGTTTGAACAACTGGAACTCTCCAATGTTCCCTTCTTGATCGTCTTTGCTTTTATCCCAGTTTGGTATAATGGTGGCTATTCATTTTGGAATCTTTATGTTCATTTATAGTACATATGTGTCTTAGGGTTCAGTTTAGGGCTTACTCGGGTCACTTTTTTCTAAAAATGCCCGCCAAACATCAAAACAAATGAAAAATCCCATGTCTAGCAAGTGTCTATCATGATTGTCACAATCATGATCCTGTATAAAATACCTTACGTCCCGAAACTGGGGAAGAGTCTTCTATTATAATCATGAACCTCCATGCATAATCATGACCATGCTTTTTAGCCCAAGCATGTTCCAGCTTCCTTCAATCTTCATTTATCTGGTTTGAATCACTAACAAACACTTTAAAACACCTCAAGAACACAAGATTAAGATCCAAATTCATTCTCTAAACCACATAACACTTAAAACATTAAAAAAACACATTATCTTAATTCTAAGGCTAAACATGCAATAATCATCTATTAAACACATATAAACACACTAAAACACCTATCAAAACATAACATAAACTACACTTATCAATATGCCCACACTTGAACTTTTGCTTTTCCTTAAGAAAAAACCAAAAAAAAAACACAAACTTAAACTTAAACTTAAACTCAAACAAACCAAACATAAACACTTACATTCATAAAACATAAACTAATGAGAAAATGGCATCTAACTTCATGAAACTAATTTAACCGCAAACAATAATCATTCATTTTTTTCTAGCATATTAACCTATACAATTCATGACTGATTAAATAAACATACTAACTAAGCTATTAACATCATATTCATTATCCTAAAGCACTTTTACATATCCATTGATGATTAGTAATCAACCAAAATTTGCAACTACCCTAAGTAACCTTTCATGAAAATTTTTGCTATTTTCAAATATCAGCAGGATTTATTTTCTGAATTATCACTTTTTTAATTTGCTTTAATATTGAACTAATATTTTGACGCAAAGGCAAACATTTCGTGAATATCCCCTGACTACTTAACTTGGTCACGTTTTATTAATTAGCTTGGTTGGAATGTCATTCTATCCTTTTGATGCAAAGATAAACGTTTTTTCATGAACGTCCTCGATTACTCTACTATATCATATTCATAATTGGATACTAGCTCTATTCATAACCTGAAGGCTGGCCAAATGGTTATTTACTCAAGATACACAATTTTTTTATTACATTTCACATAGCCTACCTCATTTTTTTTAGCTAATCATCCTCATGAAAGACTACTAATGATATTAACACATTCAATTGACTTATAATTATAAATGCATGTAAAAAAATTTCCTAAGGTGAATGAACTGACGTCATATCCTAATTAACATGCATATTTAATCAAAGATACTTAGAACACAAATCTCACAAGCTAATATGCCTTTACAACAACATCGACTATGTTCAAAGCTAAATTAATTCCATCAAGTTATTGCCATTGGCACATTCATACAATTCACAAGTATACTTACACTATGTCAAACTAAAAAAAGAAAACTAACAATATGGCATGCATATATTCACACTCATAATGAAAAAAAATACAAACCTCCTCACACTTAGACAACCCATTGTCCTCAGTGTGAAGGAACAAACACCATATAAAAGAAACTAAAATTGACAAGAAAAACAAAAATAAAGGTTACAGCATAAAACACGTTACACCGAGGGAGGCATTGACAATGTTAAAGACAAGATTTGAACACCTTGAGCAGCGAAGTATTTGTATATCCTCTTTATTTTATGGTGTTGTCGTCGTTATTCTTGCGCCATCTCCTTCAACAGTTTGTTATTGTCCAAAACTAGCTTAAAGAACTTCTCCCAGCCTTCCCTAACTTATGGTCGCTCAAAAAAAATAACAAGATTAACAACCCAAATCATTACAAATTATTATAATTAAAAACTTAATTCTAGAATCCAAAACACCCTAACTATACAAGATTTGCAATCTAACTACTGAACATGCCAAGTTATGGCCATTAGCTTGACCTTACATCCTTCAAAACTCTATCGAGATCAATTGTGAGTGTCTTACTACTACCTTTTTTTAGTCAAGACCAATTTAGTAGCTTGTAAATAAGCTACATGTTGTAAGATATTAAAAAGGGCATGATCAATCAAATTAAAAATTTGAAGTAATTTTAATAATGCCCTTCTTGATAACAAACTTTCAATATAATCGATAATGATAAAATCTCCTGAATCTTTGGTGGAATCAAATAGTTTGTTTTGTAGGAAGGTGAATTATTCATCTTTTTTATCAATCACCCTCGTCTACTCTTCTGTTTTAACTTCTGGAACAGGGCCTTTTAAATATTCGTCAAACTCTAGTCCACTCTTCTGTTTTAACTTCTAGAATAGGGCCTTTTAAGTATTCCTCAAACTCTATATCCTTTTTCATTTGTTCCTCATAACTTACTTCTTCAAAGCATCCCTTCTCTTGATCTTTGATATGCTCATCCATTATGTCTATTTTCATGCAAAAGTTGCTTTCTTGCGGATATTTCAATTCTTTTTTCATACTAAAATCCACGTGCTTATCACCAATTCAAAGAAGCAATTTGCCTTTATCAGTGCTTTCTAGTGTTCATGAAGGGTCACGTTTAAGAGTTAGTAGACAGTTTTTATTCTCTTTGAAATCTAATATGAAGAAATCTACAAGAATATTAAACTTGTCCACTTTTACAATAAAATCCTCCACCATGCCAAATGATTTCTTTATGGATCGATCTGCCAATTGAATACATATCAAAGTTCACTTCACATCGCTAAGCCCCAATTTCCCAAAGGTCAACAAAGGCATATGATTTATACGCGCGCCTAAGTCACATGAATACCTTGCAAATTCTAACTCACCAACCACACAGGGTATTGTAAAGCTTCTAAGATCTTTCAGCTTAGAAGGCATATGACTGGTGATACTAGAGCTATATCTTTTAGTTTGTGCTACCACTTAATTCTCTTCCCATGTCTGCTTCTTTGTTTATATGTCTTTAAGGAACTTTGTCTACTTGAGCATATATTTCAATGCCCCCACAAAAGATAGGTTATTTTGCAAAGCTTTCAACTTCTCCATGAACTTTTCAAAATGTGTATCCATTTTGTTCTTTATTAATAGTTGGGAAAATGGAATCTGAGGTGGAAAAGAGGAAGGGGCAATATAAGGAGGGTACTCACTTATATCTATATCCTTCTTCTTCTTTTCTTGGTCTTCTTCTAAGTGGGTTTCAGATTGTTTCTCCACTAGATGCTCTAATTCTTTCCCACTTATGAGTGTGATTGCTTTAAGTTGCTCCTTTAGGTTTACTTCAGTATTGCTAGGGAGACTCCCTACACTTCTTGTTCTCAAGGCATTCGTCAATTGACTCTTTTGGACCTCTAAGTTATAAATGGAAAAGGCATGGTTTTTAGTAACGGAATAGTGGTTATCTTATCCATATAATCCATACCTATGTTGAATTGCTTTAACTGGAGCTGATGAAGAGGCTCTTGTGCTATTGAGCTATCTGGTTAAATTTTCAGTCTTATCTTGCATTTTTGTTTTCAAATCAACAGCAATGGCACCTTTCTAATCGCAGAAGGTCGTTTGTTGTCTACTTTTGCTTAATGTTTGAAGAAATTTATTGCTTGTTATCTCTTTTAGCAATTCCTTCGCTTGCTCAACTATTTTTCTCATTAGAGATCCTCTAGATGTCGCATCCATAGTGCCCCTTGTGGGTGGATTAACTCCATCGTAAAAGGTCTGCAATAAGAATTCTTTGAGTAAGTTATGGTGAGGACATCTTCTTTGCAAATCCTTATAATGTTCCTACGTTTCATAAAGTGACTCCCCAATACTTTGTTGGAAATTTGTAATCTCCTTTATTAACTTTGTCTTCTTTGAAAGAGGAAAGTATGTGTCTAAAATCCAAACACCAGCTGCTCCCAAATTGTAATGTTTGCAGGAGTTAGAGAATGATACCATGTTTTAGCTTTATCCTTTAGTTTGAAGGGAAAGAGCCTTATCCTAAAGACATCTTCCAACATTCCTTGATATCAGAAAGTATCACATATTCTAGAAAATTCACCAAATGGGCTTAGGATCCTCATTATTTAACCATAAAATTGCGCATTGGTTTGTAGCATATTCAGCAAACCTGGCTTGATCTTAAATGATGCTTCTTGTATCGGTGGTCAAGTGATGCCTTGATTTGCAATGTTAAACCCTAGTCTCATGAAATCCATTAGGGTTCATTGCTGGTCTCCTTTACTATATTCTTCTGCCATTGTACTTTCGGTCTCTTCTTGGCATCTCACTCTTTGAATTGCTTGTTCTATTCTGGTGATATCAAATGCTAGAGTTTTTGTGACCTTGCTTAAACTCTAATTAACTTTTTATTCATGCAGTCACACGAACACAAGAAATGTAAAAAATTCCTTAGAACAAAGGAATTTAACTAGTCCTAACTAATTCCCTAACAACGGCACCAAAAACTTGTTGAGCAAGTTTTACTTATAATAAAATCCTTAATTTTTGCAAGTATACAGATCATAAGTTTATATTATTAAAGGTATCGATCTCACAAGGAAATAGGTAAAACTAAGTGAACCTAACTTTGTCTAAGGTTTAAAAATATGATTTGAATGAAAGTGAATAATAAGAAATTAAGACAATCAAATAAAATTGAGCAATTAACCACTTAACAATTGAAATGTCACAATAAAACTAGGATGATCAAGATTGAAAGTCTAGGATACATTCTATCGCTATTTTGCTCCCTTAACCATTTCTGATTCAAATAAGTGTCGATCTTAAATTTTCGAAAGGTTGATTACTCTCTCTTAAGACCTAATCATTTAACCCTAATAAATTACCCCTAGTTGATTATAAAATTTCAGATTTTTCAATCTCCCGATTCACAAAAATAGCCTAATGTTTTCAAGTAGTTCTTAAGTGATCTATCAGATAGTTAAGTTTTCACACAAAATGTCTCTTCAAATGATTATCAATTTGATATTTGCGTGACTTATTAGTTCGTTAACTCTCGTTACCCAACGTAATCAGATTACTTTTGACTCACTCTCTTGATTTCTTGTCAAAGTATTAGCTAGTATACCCAAATATTGTAACACCATAACATTGTATTGTAATCAATAATGATCAAGTCACAAAATAACTCAAGAGCAAATCCTAATCTGAAAATTAAAACTTAATAAATATGTATAGCATCCTCAATCCTAGTTCATACATGAAGCTTAAAGAAAATAGACAAAGAAAATAATAAAGAACTTGATGTGGATTGATATGGAAATGTTAGAATGGTTGGAACTTTCCAATGCTCCCTGCTTGATCTTCCTTACCTTGATCTAATTTGGTAAGAAAATGGCTGCTCATTTTGATCTCTTTATATTCAATTATAGTAAATGTGTGTCTTAGGGTTAAGTTTAGGACTTACCCAAGTGACTTTGTTTTAAAAACGCCCTCAAATATCAAAATCAATGGAAATTCCCGTGTCTGGAAAGTGTCTGTCACGATCGTGATAGGGGTATCATGACCTTGCATAAAATACCTTCTATCACGATCGTGACATTGGGTGTACAATTGTGACACTGGGGAAGACTCTTCTGTCATGACCATGACAATCCATGCATAATCGTGACCCTGCCTTTTAGCCCAAGCTTGTTCTAACTTCCTCCAATATTCATGTATCTGGTTTTAGTTACTAAAAAACATAACAAAACACCTCAAGAACATAAGATTAAGATCCAAATTCATGCGCTATACCACATAAAACTTAAAACATAAACAAATAATCACATTAACATAATTATAAGCCTAAATATGCAATATTCATCTATTGAACACCTACAAACACACTAAAACACCTATCAAAACTTAACATAAACTACACCTATTCGTCCTGTGATTCGAAATTCTTCTAGTTGCTCCACAAATGTCTCCTCCTATATATAATCATTTAAGAAAGCATATTTATATCTAAACGGTAAACTTTCCATCATTCATGCACAACCAAGGCTCGCAACATTCTAACCTTATCGAGGAGTGTAACTGGAGCAAATGTTTCTAAAAAATCTACTCCAAATACTTGAGCATATCCCTTCACCACTAATCTAGCCTTATATTTATTTATAGAACCATCTGCATTAAGTTTGGTTATATAAAGGCATTTAACTCCTATGGGCTATTTATGTTATGGTCTATCCACCAACCCCCATATGTCATTTTTTTCAATCATCCTAAGCTCTTCTTTCATATCATTTGTCCATTTGTCATCCTTTTTAGCTTCATTGAATTTTATAGTTACTAGAACAACAACATTTCTTCTTTCATTAATTTCAAATAAGGGCCTTGTATCTATGATTATTATGTCATCTACACCATCATCAAAGTGTTCTAAAACTTCTTGAAATTGCTTTTTCATTGGCTTTTACTAGCTCTATTGTTTGACCTCTATGAATTTGACATCTCTACTTATAAGAATTTATTTTCATTATTGAAAAATTCTGCAAGCTTTGGAAGTGTTGTTGTACCTAACGAAAACACCTGGTTCATCCTTTTTACTAAGTTTGTCTCTCTTAACATGAGGCATATAAGAAGAACAAACACAACAAAAATTTTAAGGTTTTGTAAATCTAGCTTGTAACCAAGCCAGGATTCAAATGGAGTTTTTTTAGATAAAAGTTAGCTTATTTAGTAAAAATAGAGTGGTGTTTGTATCCTTTGCTCATAGTTTCTTTAGTAGTTCCTTTTCATATAGCATACACCTTGTCATTCCTAAAACACTTCAAATTTTTCTCTCACTTACATGTTCTGTTATAGGGTTTAAGCTGCAATAAGTTAGTGTTTAATACTAGCTTCTTCATAAAATTTGTCAGACTTTAATTGTGTATTCTCTTTTATTATTTGATCTTATTATATGTAACCTATGACCACTTTGATTTTCCACAAAGGCTTTACATTTCCATAATATATTAGCAACCTCAAATTTGTATTTGAAGAAACAAATCCAAAAAAATCTATTGAAATAATTAATAAATGTAATTTATTATTTATTACCATTTAAAGATAATATTTTCTGAGGTTCTCCATCATCCGTGTGCACCAGCTGTAACTTATGTTTTACTCTCTATGTTATTTGAGGGAATAGTTTTTTGACTTGCTTTCTATATTGATAAGCCACACAATCAACTAAATTGTCTTCAAGAAATGAAACACCTCTCACCAAGCATGTTTCTGCGTGTAAAGAAGTCCAACATGGTGGAAATGTCCAAGCCTCTTTTGCCATAATTTAGCATTGCTCATACTGCTTGAAAATTTTATTGACTCATCCTCCATTAGAGCATAGCTTTTATCTCTCATTTTCACCTTAAATGCATCTCTGCCTTTCACATCATTGATTAACCATCATAGGTCTTCAAATATAACTTTGACAGATTTTTCAACTAGTTATGCTACACTAAGCAGATTTTGGTCAATGTTAAACATATATAAAAAATTTGTGATATGCTTCAAACCTATCAAACTCTTAATATCTACAGTTCCTTTTCCCTTGACTAAGATAAAATTACCATTTCCAATTTTCACCTTGGAAATAATGGTTTTTATCAATCTTTTTAAAGAGGTTCTGGTCATTGGTCATATGGTTTATGCAACCACTATCTATTAGCCTAAAATCACTGGAATTGTTACTTGTAGCAAAGCATGTTGCAACAAAGAGTTGCTCCTCTTGGTTTTGCTCTACAGGCACCTTTTCTTATCAAGTTAAGACTAGTATATCTATTCCATATGCCCCATATTACCACACATTTTACATTTGACATCAAACTTCCACCAATATTTTCTTTATGGGTATTTGTCTTTTTGCAATGTGGACGATGTGGAAAAACCTCATCCTACTACTTGTTTGAGTCTTCAAGTTTTTTGTTATTTTTCCTCTTGTTATTCTTGTTATCTTTGCATCCTCCTAGGTTTTGTCTTTTTATATGAAAAGCATCTTGTACTGCCTCCTCTTGCCTCATCATTCTTCTTTGCACTAATGCCTACAAAGCATTTATTACTTCTCCCAAAGAGATGCTTGAAAAATCTTTAGATTCTTCTAATGAAGAAATTTTGGATTCATATTTTTCAAGTACAGTGATAAGAAATTTTCGCAAAATTCTTTCATCAAGAAAATTCTTGCCAAGAAGTTGTACCTTGTAAACAATGTTTAGTAACCTGTTAGCATAGCCTTTAATAGTTTATGTCTCTTTTATAGTCTGCACCTCAAATTCTTTGATCAAGTTGAGCACTTACATACCTTTGGTTCTTTCATTTCCTTAATATTCATATTTGAGATAATCCCAAATATCTTTAGCAGATTGTAGATTCATAATTCTTGTCAAAATCACACTCGATAAAGCTAAAAAAGACAAGCTTTTACCTTGGACTTCTTTGTCTTTCTCTCTTTATGATTCTTTAGTTGAGCCATTGTAGGATTTTCGGATAATTAAAACACTTTATAGTTTTCTTCTATAATCTCCTAAAGATCTAAAGCTTCAAGATGAACAATCATCTTCATAGCCCATGCTTCATCGTTGTCGCCGTCAAAAACTAGTGGTGCAACAGTTGTGGATATTTTTTCAACCTTCATTATGGTTTCACTCAACTCATAAATCCCTCAACATGAAAGCTCTGATACCAATTTGTTATTATTAGAGAAAAAATTATTTTATGAAATTAGAGACAAGAAGTTATACGGAGGATGATTTTAAACTTTTATTACAAAGCTCTTTAAATAAAGCTAGAGTCTAACAAAACCTCAAATAAATTCCTTACTCTTAGGTATGGAAAACAACTCCCTAATTTGGAAAAAAAAAACAAAATGAACAACCTCCTAAAGACTAGGTCATAAAAACAAAAAAAATTATCCAAAAGATAAAGTCATCATAATCCAATCTACAGATATTTAGACACGTTTTAAACAATATTCATATAATATTTATATATTATTCATAAATTGTTCCTATTCATTATTATATTGAAATTGAACATTATTAAAATGTAAAAAGATTATTTCATGTTATATTTATTCTTTATGGAGAAAATAGTTGATATCATAGATTAAAGTATAGAGATGCTTAATCAAACATGTGAGTATTTATTGAAGAATAAGTTTACTAAACTAACCTAGTATGAGAATTCCATTTAGAATATTACTTGTATATCTATTAAAATTCTCATTGTGATGATTGTTTAAGTGATCCTTTGACTTAAGATCTCTAAAGTATCTAATATAAGTGTTGTTATTTTTTATACTACTTAGACATATTATATTCAAAGGTAGCTTAGTTGGTAGTCATTGAATATAATATGAACTATATGGAAGTTCTTAGGGAATATCTTACTTGGATATTCAAAGTAAGCTTAGTTAGTAGTCATTGAATATAATATGTGTGACATATTAGGTTCTGAAATATATTATCAATGAATATAAATTATAACTATAAATAATATTTAAGATTAGATAAATTAAACACCTTTAATTTATCTTTCATTCTTTAATTAAGATTATATCCGTAGGTTAAAATTGATGTCTAGCAATAGATCATGACCGGTCAAATAGTAGGAATGTCAAAGTAATTTTAACTAACTTTTTCATGTAAGATTGTCACATATAACTCAATTATTTCGTCATATTATATCCTAGTTAGATAGAGCATATAATTTTAGTATATTTAAGTCCAATCATGTTAATTATCCATAATTAATAATTAATTACATTTGAAAAAACTTTTCAAAGTCTCATTCCCCTTTGGTCAAGAACCTTTTGAATTAACACTATTCGAGAACAATGGAACATTTTTTATAATAGGAAAGTTCTTAGGGAATATCTTACCTGGATATAGTTTATTCATAGATTGTTTTATACTTGACCACTTTTCAATTTGGTTATTTAAAATTATTCATTAATTTTCATCTATTTAATAGTATTTGATATTCTAGATAGATAAGTTTATAATAAATTAGAAATTAGAAACTAGTCCTCTTGGGATGGAACTATACTCACTAGTGATAGTTATAGTTACACCATATGCTTTCAATTAAAACATAACATACATTAAGTTTTTAGCAATATTACCAAGAATTAGGCTAATACTAATTTAATTTATAAATTAAATAGATTAGACTGTTTATTTTCCTTTATTTTATTAACAATAACTAAGTTTTCTTTATTATATCTCTTTTGCACTTGACTTTTTATTTATTACAAATAAACATAAACTTGTGAATCTTGTTGAACCAAACCTCAATATGGATTGAACACTACATATAAGAAGGATACTTTAAAGATAAATAGAGGTTGAATAAGCAAAAATAACTTTATAAAACATGAGATCTTAAAGGATTTTGCCACACTAAATGTTTAAGCGATTAGTTCGGGTATTACAAGGTTTAATATTGAAGCCAAAAACTTTGAACTAAACCTTTTTTTCTCTCCATGGTATAATAGAATTAATTTGGAGTTCTCCCCATTGAAGATCGAAGTATACATCTCTTAATTTTCTTAGAGTATTGTCACACACTAAAGTTTAATGGTGTCTCACCAGATGCCATCAAATTAAGACAATTCCCTTTTTCAATAAGGGTTAAAACAATAGCATAGCTACAAACCTTGCCAATAAGATCCATGATAACATGGGTTCAACTATCTTAAAATTTTCCTGCCAAGTACTTTACTCTAGGAAAAACTGATCAAATTGGAAATTAGATTAAAACTTTTGCTTAAAGGGATAGTGAATCACTTTACAAAATGGGATAGGTATAAGGAAATATTAATGTTATGCCCCTATCATGGGCTTTAAAAGTGTTTTATTTATAAAAAATTCTATAACGAAATACACTAAGATCTTAGTGGATGTTATTATCGATGGTTTTATTATGAATAAGACCATAGATGATGCATATAACTTGAACAAGAACATGAATCAAAACCATTTCTAATGATTAAATGAAAGATTCATTCCAAAGATGGTCCTAGGTAAGTATCATATCAATGCCCTTAATCTTCTTATTACTAAGGTTGACAACTTTATCTTTGAAATTTTATCATATGATAATGAATTATATGCAAAAATATAATATTTCTTATAACGTATGTGGATCTCTAGGAAATATAACTACTAATTGTCAACTAGGAAATTTATTTTTCCAAGATTCATCTATTTTGTAGGTTAACTATTTCAATAGAATAAATCAAAATAATAAATCTTTCTTTAACAATTATAATCCTTGGTAGAGAAATCATCTTAACTTCTCCTATCTGCACAAATTTAATCATGTTCCTCAAAACAATGTTCAGTAACTTAAAGGTGCAATTTAGAGTCTTTACTTAAGAATACTCTAGCAAACAAGTAAAACAAAATGAGGAATTCACTGAAGCAATTAGGTAGCTCATCTTTAAGGTTGACTCTTTAGCAACCTATAACAAGATGTTCAAAGTCCAAATTGCTCAATAAGCCAATCTTCTATTACACCACTTTATCAACTTCTTAGCCAACTTAAGAACCTTAGAGAGTATTGCAAGGCAATGGTATTGAGGAGTTGTTAGAGGACCCTAGGGTGAGAGAGTTTAGGACAAGAAAATGATGAGGATGAGTTAACCAATAAGAAAAGTGGTACTAAAGAGGAGAAAAGAGGAGAAAATAAGGAGCACAAATGTGTTCTCCCTACACCTTATGAGTCACACATTTCTTTTACCTAAAGATTGGCTAAGATAAATTTGATAAACAGTTTGAAAAATTTTTAGAATGCACTATAAAAGTTGTATATTAATATCCCCTTTACAGATAATAAAAAACAAGCGCCCTCTTATGTTAATTTTTAAAAGGGATATTATTTAATGAAAGAAAGTTTGAAGATTCTAAAATTGTAGCTTTAAGTGAGGAGTGTATTAACATAATTCAAAACAAGTTGCCTCATAAACTTAAGTATTATGAAGATTTCTCTATTCCTTGTGTTATTGTTAATGTAAGTTTTAATTTATGTTTATGTTATTTAAGAGCAAATGTAAGTCTCATACCTTTATCCATTTGTAAAAAATTCAAGATGGGTGATCTAAAGCCCACCATTATCTCCTTATAATTGGTGGATCGTTATATGAAGTATTCAGTAAGTATATTGGAGAATATACCTATCAAGGTTGGTATGTTTTTCAATTTTGTTGATTTTTTTATTTTAAAGATAGAGGAGGAAATTCAAATCTCCATCATCCTTGGAATGCCTTTCCTAATATGAAAAATGAAAAGCTTTCCTTAAGTATTAGTGATTAATTTACCTAATGTTATTAAATATTTACCTAATGCTATTAAGTATCCTTCTCTTAAAGATTTTTGTTGTAGAAGTGGCATGATTAATCAGATGGTAAAGGAGAAGCTAGCTATATAATTAAAGGGATCCGTTTAAAGAATGTTTAGTGAATGATGTCTCACTAAGTGATAAGAGTGAAGATGAAGTCCCGCAGATAGCACTTAAGCTTTTCTTTCCATTCTCAAGTATGAATTTCTTAGACCGAATTCTACTTATGCTATAATTTAAAGCAAGTCTAATTGAGATTAAAACTAAAAAATTACTAAAAGTCCTTAGATTGCTTCGAGATATCATATGATGTACTATTAATGATATTAAAGACATTAATCTATTCATTTGCATACATGTAATATTTATGAAACATTATTAAAAACCCTCTACTAAACACCAAAGAATGTTAAATTCCAGCATAAAAGAAGTCGCAAAAAAAGAGGTACTTATTTGAGATAATCTATCATATCTCTAATAGTGAATGGGTTTGCTAAGTCTAAGTGAATCTTAAGAAAGGGGGACTGACTTTAATAAATAATTAGAATAAAAATTAATTTACACTATAATAGTCACCAGTTGGAAAATGTGCATTGAATATAGAAAGTTAAATAAAGAAGTTTGCAAATGTTTGAAAAGTTTGCAAATCACTCTTGTTTATGTCACCTCGGTTATTATTTTGGGTTTCTTATAAATTATTATTTATCTTAGTGACTTAGAAAAGATCACATTTATATACCCTTATGACAACTTTGCCTATTGGAGAATGCCCTTTGGTATTTATAATGCTCCTGTTACTTTTTAATGTTGTATGATGTAATTTTTAAATTTTATTAAGAATAATATATAAGTGTTTATGGACAATTTCTTCATATATGACACTAATTTTGATGAATGTAGAACTAATATGTCCAAAATTTTACAAAGAAGTTAACCTAGTTTTAAATTATGAGAAATGCCATTTTATATTAAGGAAAGGTATTGATTTAGGAAACTTGGTACTCAGGCAAAGAAGTGAGGATGATAGGGTAAAAGTTAATGTAATCAAGAAGATACTACCACTACCACTATCAAGGACACGATGGTTTTTCTTAGGCTATGCTAGTTTCTACCAGTGTTTTATAGAAAATTACTCTAAAATTGTTAAACCTTTAACTAACCTACTTCTTAAGGATTTTACTTTCAATTTTAACTAAGAATGCATTAATCTTAAGGAGGAGCTTCTATCTATAGAAATTATACACCCCCTCTAGATTGGAACCTCCCTTTTAAGGTTATGTGTGATGCAAATGATTATATAGTAGGAGTCGTTTTGTGGCAAAGGAAGAATAAGAACATACATATTTACTGTGAAAATTAAATGTTAGATGACGCTTAATTAAATTAGTGTGATACTAAGAATCAGCTATTAGTTATTTCTTTTATCATTAATAATTTCGGGTCATACTTGGTAGGGTTGAAGCTTATTGTCTATAATAATCATTCAGCCATCAAGTATCTTTTGAATAAAAAGCATGTCAAACCAAGATTGATTCGATAGATCTTTCTTCTTAAAGAATTTAATTTATAGATTTAGAATAAGAAGGACAATAAAATTTTGGTTGTTAATCATCTTTTTAAATTAAGGTAAGAGTTGGATGAGAATAGACAAGATAAGCTACCTATAGATGATTCCTTCCTAGATGACAAATTGTTTATCATCTCAAAGTTAGAAACTCTATGTTATGCTAACTTTGTGAATTTCCTTGCATACGAAATTCTGCCATCTGATTTAAGCTACGAATGATAAAAGTTCTTCTCAGATGTGAATCATTGCTAATAGTATGAGCACTTACCATTCAAATAGTCTGTTATATAATTTTCAAAAGGTATCCTCCCAAAGATGAAGTGGAGACTATAATCTTTCACTACCTGCTTTATTTTATAGTGGCCATACTAGTACATCAAAAATAGCCCCCAAGATTCTTCGTGCATGATTTAGTGGTCTATTCTCTTTAAATTAATAATTTATTATAATTATCTTAAATTGATAATTTGAGTTGGATTATATTGATTCTGTTGAGTTTAATAGTTAGATTGGCTTATCATATTAATAATATTTTATTAGCCCACATGGGATTTTCATGTCTTATATATTTTAATATTATTTTTTAATGAAATTCTAAAAGAAGGATTTTGTAAAAATTTAAAATCTCAAAGAGTTCTTTTCAAAAAAAATTTGAAATGACTCAAACCATAAGAGGACTTATGTTTTTTATTTGTTAATTTATAAAAATAAAACAATGAGAAGCTTCTGCATTGTCCAAGAAAGAGAATTAGTAATTAAATTAAACGTAATAAAAATAATATTAACAAATTTATGAAATAAAAAAATTGGAATACAAATATTTCAATTAAATAATATTAGCAAATCTATAAAAATAAAGAAAAGTAGAGTAAAAAATCTTTTCTTGAATAGAAATGATATAAAAATTTGAACAGTATAAAGCTCCTACATTTTCCAAGACAGAAAATTAGTCATTCAATAGAACACGATATAAAAATAGTAATAAGAAATCAATGAAATAAAGAAAATTGGCATAACAAATCCTTCCTATAATTGAAATATTGCAAAACCACAACAAACCAGAAGCTTTATATATAGCCATGAATCTCACCCAACTTGAACATATCTATGCAAGGAAAAACGTGTCACTACTATCATTAAAAACATGCACTTGCCTGCTACATGTGTTGAGATCCCACTAACAAAATAATTAGAGAATTAAAACAAACAATTAACCATTGCAGGTGTTACAAAGGTGTTCCTTCAAGTATCGACTTATCCGCTAGTTGTGCCAACCTTATTGCACGGTAATCTCACTTAGGTCCATTAAAGCGAGATTTAACCTTTTCTCGTGACCATCGACCAACCTACATGTTCTCAAACACCTCACGACCATCGCAGTGTTTCACTCTCACAACCTTGCAAGAATACTACGAAAGAACTAAATGTTCATGACAATAATAAGAACAAGAAAGAGATATAGCAAAAACTAACCTTTATTGCTTCCCTCAAAATATACAAAGGAATGCTCTCTCATATTTCAGTGTCTCCCACAATCATTATATGAAGTGCAAGGCTCAAATGAGATATTTATAGGCACCTCTAGATGACCAAGTTAGAATCCTAATAGAACTCTACTAGCTAAAATCACAATCTTA
The DNA here is from genome assembly GCA_025629805.1 of Erythroxylum baracoense. NCBI lineage: Eukaryota > Viridiplantae > Streptophyta > Magnoliopsida > Malpighiales > Erythroxylaceae > Erythroxylum > Erythroxylum baracoense. Next base: position 25,863,123 of record JAOTAY010000191.1, on the reverse strand, counting down.
TCCTACTTTATCCTTATCATATTACATCACACTAATCAATAGATAACATCCCTATCTAATTAAGACTATATTCGATAGGATTAAGCTACGTCACAATAACAAGATAAAAGATTTCATCTATCTAGGAATGATCTATCCATATCCACGAAGATCTCCTCTATCTTTAGATGATCCTTCTAGGTGATCTTTATCTCTTAGAGCTGATGTTCTTCCACTGTGATCATATCCGCCACATCATCTAACTCCCCACCTCTATCCGTTGATGATGAGTCATCCTAGTCAATGGCACACTGGTCCATCCAATGCTTTCTCATGTCAACGCCATCGTCCACGATCTATCCATTTAAGAATATACTAAGTCCTTAGTCCATCAAGAACCTTGTCTTAGCCAAGTCAACTCATACAAGGTACGAAACTCTACCAAAACTCGTACCATGCTTGATCTACTTGCTAAGTTGCCTTGGAACTTTCATATATTCTGTCATACATGTGATCTAGCTAACCTTATACTCGATGTCCATCTCAAGCCTTCTTTTGATCTCACATCTAAATCTTGTATCTCGTCGAAGAATTTCGCCAATGTGCACCAATGTATGTCAGCACCTAACATTGCCCCTTTTCCTCCTTGCCTCCTCGTAGGTCTTTGCCTTGTTTTGTTGTTTCACGTGTCAAACATTGTTCAAGACTGGCCAATGCTCGTATGATTCCACTATCTCAAATTTAAGGTCTAACAAACCACCCCCACCAGAAGAACTCGACACCCTCATCGAAGTAATTTATATGCACTCCTCCAAGTGTGTTTTCCTCGAAGACTTCTTAACCATTGGAACATCTCCCACATACCATATTCCCTCTCCATTGGGTTTTTCCTTGCTTTTGTCCAAAGGCTCCTTCACAAGATCTATTGTGCCTGACATAGCAAAACTACTGAGGTTGACTTCTTCGATCGAGTCCTTCTCTCCTTCTCCTTGATTTTTTGCGGCTATAGTATTGACTTGCTCCTCACCCGCCTTCCTTCTTGGGAATTCACGAGGAAAGTGCAGCCCTTCACAAATGAAACAAGCAATACCTCTTTTTGATTGTTTCTTGGACTTACCTTGAGAAGATTTACCTACCTTCTCCTTACCTTTCTCTGAGACATTCTGTGTACCACTTTCTTCTTACCCTCGTAGCTAGTTTGAATCGATGGTGGCATTTGGAGATCCACCAGGGCATCCGCAATCGCTATCGCACTTGGAAGGTTTTTCACATTTTGCCTTCTAAGCTTTATATGTGCCCAACCTTGCAAGCTGCTTATAAAGTTGAACAACTTGTCCTCCTCTGACATGTTTTGCACGTCCAACATCAAAAATGAGGATTTCCTTACATACTTCCACACTGAGTCATCATACTTCAACCTCTTCAAAGCTCCCCTCGTGAGCCATAAAGTGTTATTAGGGAGGAACTAATCCGTTAGCTCCTTCTTCATCTTCTCCTGAGTGTCGATGGGAGGTCTACCCCTACTAATGTTGTTAGATGTCCTCATTCTCCACCACAGCTTTGCATCTTCTTTGCATCTTCCACTAAATACATAGTTGTGATCAACACCTTCTCTGAGTTACAAACCTTTGTCGTCGCAAAGTATTGCTCCATATCTCACAAGAAATTTTTAAGCTCCTTGACACTCTGCTTACCATCGAAAACTTGTGGCTCTCACACCTTCACTAAAGTGCTTTACGCTTGTCCAATGTCCTGTATTGCAATGACACGCCTTAGGATCATGATCTCACATATAGAATCTTCTTATGCCTTCATCAACTCGATTATTTGATATTGTAACTGTTGGATTCGCGCCTCCAACATCTCAAATTGAGTGTGATAAGAAATGACATCCTCCTCCCCTTAAGGAATTGGCCCAATAAATGCCTCTATTCTATTGACACGCTTTGTCAAATTGCTGCCACCCCCCGTCTCGAAATTAGGCTCTAATACCAGTTATTACAAAGGTTTTCTTATGGATTGAGCACCAACTTATCCTCAAGTTACTCTAACCTCTTTGCACATCAACCTCACTTAGGTCCGTTAAATCAAGATTCAGCCTTTTCTCATGGTTGTCGACCAACCTACCTATTCTCAAACATCTCATGACCCTCGCAGTGTTTCACTCTCACACCCTTGTGAGAATACTACAAAAAAACTTCATGCCAACAATAAGAACAAGAAAGAGATACGAAAAACGCCAGCCTTTATTACTTCCCTCAAAGTATACAAAGGAATGCTCTCTCACATCTCAGTGTCTCCCACACTAATTATATAAAGAATAAGGCTCAAATAAGCTATTTATAGGCACCTCTAGATGACCAAGCTAGAATCCTAATAGAACTCTACTAGCTAAGATCATAATCTTATCATATCTTATCCTTATCAGATTACATCACACTAACCAATAGATGACATTCCCGTCCAATTAGGACTTTATCTGATAGGATTAAGCTACATCACAATAACAAGATAAAAGATTATGTCTATCTAGGATTGATCTATCTATATCCACGAAAATCTCCTCTATCTTCAGATGATCCTTCCAGGTGATATTTATCTCTTAGAGCTGATGTTCATCCATTGTTATCTTATCCGCTATATCATCCAATATCTCCCCATCTCTATCTGCTGATAATGAGTCATCCCAACTAGTAGCACACTGGTCCATCCGATGTTTTCTCATGTCAACTCCATCGGCCATGGTCTATCTATTTGAGCATGCACTAAGTCCTTTGTCCATCAAGAACCTAGTCTTAGCCAAGTCAACTCATACAAGATCCAAAACTCTACCAAAACTCACTCCATACTTGACATACTAAGTTACCTTGGAACTTTCGTGTATTTCGTCATACGTGTGATCTGGCTAACCTTCCACTCAATGTCTATCTCAAGCCTTCTTTTGGTCTCACATCCGAATCTTGCGTCTCATCGAAGAATTCTGTCAATGTGTACCAATGCATATCAACGCCTAACATTGCCTCTTTTCTTCCTTGTCTCCTTGCAAGTCTTTGTCTTATTTCGTTATTCCGCGTGTCAAACATTAGTCAAGGCTCGTCAATGTCCACACTATTCCACTATCTCAAACTTAAGGGTCTAACAGCAGGCATGTTCAAGTGAGTATTTGAAATAAACTACCCTAGCTTCCACTTTATAAACTAATACGCTAGACAATACGAACCAAAAAGAGCACGACTGCAAGTAATTCTACTCAATCCTAACAGTAGCAACTTTGTCTTGAGCACTTGATAATGCGATTTGATTCCGTCTTTCCCTTGCCTCGTTATCAAGCCCAAGCATACGAAACCAAAAACAAATCAACAGTAAGGCAAGAAAAATGCGTATCGACCAGTCTTGTGATTTTCGAAGCTTACTTCTATGTCCAAATCACATGGATTGAGGGATGAGAGTTACGCTGTACAGAAGACTTGAACTAACAAATTGTTGAATAGTTACTGAACACATTCTACTTGACGGTGAAAAAATAGAAAACCATTATGAACAAGGCAGCCACAACTTTGCTATTACTTCCCATGTGATGTTTACCACACGTATCCGTGACTTGCTAAAAGACGAAACGTATGTACAAAATTCAATGCCAAAAATCTGCACTTCGCCATTGATTTCGGTATCCAAAGTTGTAGCAATCATGGGTTAGGCTTAGCTTAATTTCCGTGCTTAATTGAAGCAGTTCTACAAGACTATGTCGTGATCAACAGTGAAAAACCTCTTGCTAATTCATTTATTCTAAATTTAATAGCTTTCTAAATGCACGATAACTATGATTTATTCTGTGCTTTTGCATGTTTGATACTGACTTTCAGGTTAGCATACATTGCGCTTATGGATAAAGTTGTGATGCTTGTCCCCACAGGGCCGCAGCAAAACTCCAAAATTTCGTGCAGCTGCTTCCGTGAGCAGCATGAATTTCCTTTTCCCAACTCTCCTTAACTACCAACGAACTCCCACTGTATCTTTCCTGTCTATATATAGTAACTCCTCGACTCAACTCAGACCCAATCCTCGATTTCATTGAACTGTCAGCTTGTCTTACCTTTAGCGCAAAAGAAAATTCGCTCAAGCTACTATGGTTACCACACTGATCCCAACCTTTTTAATAATTCTGTGCTCACTTTGCTTTTTATGCTCTGCCTTCACCTCTCAGGATTATGCTGATGCTCTTGAAAAATCGATCCTCTTTTTTGAGGGTCAGCGCTCAGGAAAGTTGCCTTCTAAACAAAGGCTTACATGGAGGGGAGACTCAGGGCTGTCTGATGGCTCCACTTATCATGTAATTTCAAATTCTCAGTTTGAATTGGATATGGGACTATGTCAAGTGCCACGAGAGGACTAACCATGTTTACTCAGTTGTTCTGTTTTTGTTGGTGGTTGTAGGTGAACCTTGTTGGTGGATACTATGATGCCGGAGACAATGTCAAATTTGGTCTGCCAATGGCCTTTACTACTACAATGTTGGCGTGGAGTGTGATTGAATTCACGGGTTCAATGGAGAATCAGATAGAGAATGCGAAAGCTGCCATCCGTTGGAGCACTGATTATCTATTAAAAGCATCAACCGCTGCTCCTGGAACTTTATATGTTCAAGTGAGGAGTCCAAACTAAATGACAATGCATTCTGCAAGAGCATAAAATGTAGAATCAAAAAAGACTTGTAGTGATAATTCATGAAAAATTAAGCTAAATTCTGCAGGTTGGGGATCCAAATATAGACCACCGATGCTGGGAGAGGCCTGAAGACATGGACACGCCTCGAAATGTATACAAAGTAACTACTCAGAACCCGGGATCTGATGTTGCTGCGGAGACAGCTGCTGCACTAGCTGCAGCCTCAATTGTATTTAAAGATTCTGACCCTACTTATTCCACTACACTACTCCATACAGCAATGACGGTAAGGACTATGAAGAAACAACGTTCCTGGCTCACCCCTCCCAATAACAGAGTTGCTGGTTTTGTCTACGCAGGTGTTTGATTTGGCAGATAGGTATCGAGGTTCTTATAGTGACTCTCTTGGTTCTGCGGTCTGTCCATTTTATTGTTCATACTCAGGATACCAGGTAAGGTGATCATCTGCTTCTTCAAGGTGGTCCTTGAGGTCAATAAAAAATGTTCAATCCATCCTTTATTTGTTTAGGATGAGCTTCTGTGGGGTGCATCGTGGATTCATAGAGCATCACAGAACAACTCCTACTTGGCTTACATAGAGTCGAATGGTCACACGTTGGGTGCAGAAGATGATGACTACTCCTTTAGCTGGGATGACAAGAGACCTGGGACCAAGATTCTTCTTTCCAAGGTCTTTTCTGTGACTAAGCTTCTTCTTCAACTCGATAACATTTTTGTAGATTAAGGAAAGCCTCAACTTTGTAGTGCTACTCCACAGGGATTTTTAGAGAAAAATGCAGCAGAATTCGAGTTATATAAAACCCATTCCGACAACTATATATGCTCTCTAATTCCAGGAACTTCCAGTTTCCAGGCCCAGTATACACCTGGTGAGCAATTTTCATTGTCTCTCATTCATCTTTACAAATATCATTAATTTCTTGGGTAATTCAGGGGGTCTTTTCTACAAGGCAAGTGAGAGCAATATGCAGTATGTAACTTCCACAACTTTCCTTCTCGTGACGTATGCCAAATACCTCAAGTCCAATGGTGGAGTCACCAGATGTGGGGGTTCAACGGTAACAGCAGAGTCTCTGGTGGCACAGGCAAAGAAGCAGGTGGACTATATCTTAGGAGACAATCCAGCAAAGATGTCTTACATGGTGGGATTTGGAAGCAGGTATCCACAACATGTGCACCACAGAGGATCTTCTTCACCATCTATTCACACTCACCAATCTCACATTTCCTGCAATGATGGCTTTCATTACCTTTACTCTGCCTTACCCAATCCGAACGTCCTCGTTGGAGCCATAATCGGTGGTCCTGATAGAAGTGACCATTTCTCTGATGATCGAAATAATTACCAGCAATCGGAGCCTGCTACATACATCAATGCACCATTCGTTGGGGCCGTTGCTTTCTTCTCGACCCAAAATTGAAATAGATCTGTAAGTGAGATTAAGCATCATTATAGTTATGTTTCTCAGCGGTTATAACTCAAATTGAAACTCAATCTCAAACCTTTCAAATAAGCTTCTAAGCTCTTCAAAGTAACTTCCAACTACAGTAACCAACTTTAGAGTTTCTTGCAAGTATTGGCATGCACTATACGCCCAAACTCGGATTTGGAAATAAACCAATTAGTTAACTATTCAACAATAACGCACGGTCTCAATCATGTTAGAATCCTTTCTTTCCTCTACTTGTGTAATTATGTATCATCCAACACGGTAAATATAACCATGTACCATACCAAATGCTAGACACGCATAAACCAAAGACCAATATTCACATAAAACAAATTGAGATATTAAGTGATAAAACATCTCTAAAAACACATAGCGACGAGATCTGATTCTGTATCTAATGGAATAATTACGAAACCTTTTTAGTAATTTCTTAAAAGTTAAGATTACTTATTCTATAAAATACTTAACATATAAAACATAATAAAACATGAAATGAAATTCATATCTTATTGTAAAGTTTGATCATTTTCTAATACAAAAGAACTTAACTGTCTATAAAAAAAATAAAAGAGGAAAGATTAGTTAACTATAAGCTTTAATTTGGAAGGATGAGAAATGAGAATTGAGTTGATATGAAAGCTAAGGGTTGAAATTCATATTGTGTTAGAATTTCTTATTAGAAGGAAGTAGTAGTAAGTTAAATATGTTATTATATTTTAGATATGTTATCCTAGTTGTTGACGACTTATAGAATTTTTATTACAATATGATTTAAATTTTTAGGAACCCTTTTGTTCTAAAAATTTCTCTATAAATATGTGTGTATTCAACCCTTGAAGAACAAGCAATCTGAAATTTTTCTATAAAGTTGAGTTTTCAACTAGAAGGTGTGATGTTTTCTTCTAAGAGTGATTCTTATATCCTACGAGTGATTCCTAATTTCCTACTATCAATTGGTTGCGTTCCTCACTAAATTCCAACAAACTTAACCAAAATTCCAATTATCTCAAATCTAAATTCTAGCCATATTAAACCTTGAAATATTAAGCCTAAATATCTAACAATCAAACCTTAAAATTCTAGCTATACAAAATTCAACCCTGAAACTTGATATTCTAACAGCATTATATCAACGATATTTTCTAATTTTGTGATTTTTAACTACTAGGGAATAATTCTTCTATTTGGTCTACATCATTTTATTTTCGTTTCCTTCAAACAATTTCTAAAATTGACTTATCCTAACAACCACAGTCGCACAAATGTCCAATATCTGAAAGTATTCACAGAACGTATTGATAGAACTCTGCAAGAGCGGATTAGGTAAGGAATACTATCTTCCTTGGAACGTAAGCATATTTATGACATGTTATGGATATTTTAGTAATATAATTAAAATAAAATTTTAATTTTAATTAAACATTAATTAGAATTATAATCAATTGTAATTAAATATCAATTATACCCAAATAAGACTTAATATCTTATGTTGGTACTTATTTATTAAATATATCATATTTAATCATAAAGTTTCTAAAATTTTACATTAAAGTCCAACTTGATTAAGATACATTTTTTCTCTTCAACTCATTCTTTGTGTGTAATCATTTAAGTTTTAAATATGTTGGCAATGAATATAAATTATAACCATAAATTACGTTTAAGATTAAATAAATTAAAATCTGTTAATTTATCTTTAATTATTCAATTAAATAATCTATATCCATATATCAACATTGGTTTTTAGAAATTTATCATGACTACCTAAATATCAAGATTGGTTCGTTTAATGCAATTATAATTTAGAAAAACTTTCAAGATGTCTCCTAAAGAGTGTTTGACAAATTAAGAGGATTTTCTTTAGAAAAAAAACAAAAGCTTTAATACCTCTTGATATGAAAAGACATGTAATAAAGTAATATGAAATGTATATGCATGGTAAGCCTTTTAGATTACAAAAGGAGCAAAATGAGATTACAATTAACATTACAAAGTATAAAATAATCTTGACGTGCCTTGATTTTCTTTTATTCTTGATCTGATCTTGACTTTGAAGGTTGTAAATTTCATCATTTCTTTATCATCTTCAATGAATATCTTCTTAAGTTATGGCTACAACTTCTTCTTATATTATTTCTCTTTAAACTAATAAACTCATTAGTAGTACTTATGTTTTGTCATCATCAAAACATAGATTGGGACTTCCTTTGGTTCAATAAATCCTATAAGCATTTATTCAAGAAAGTTAAGTGTAAGATTTAACTACTTGGTAAAATGAATTTTTTAAAAATAAAATGAATCTAAAATAAATAAAGAAACATTAAATAGAAATGGCTGAAAGAAATGGAGTTAAGTAAATGGTAAGGCTTTTTCAAAAGAATTTAGACAAGATGGATTCAACTTAATTTAGAATGAACATGATCACATTATTTGGAGTTAAACAACATGATATGATTTATTGAAATTGGCTTAAAATAATTGAATTCAAACATAATATAGATTATAAGATAATATGGGTTTGGTGAAATTGAAGTAAATGCATTATGGATGATATTATGGAATGAGTTTAATAAAGGTGATCGAAATAATCTATATGTGATATAATGAAATGGATCTAAATGATTTGAAATATGCTATAAATAAAAGGGAATCAATGATTTTGATTTAAATGACTAAATATGTTAAAATAAAATGAGTTTAATAAACTAATTTAAATAACTAAATATGTTTAAATGAAATGTATTTTATTTTTTGGATTCTAATCACTAAGTATATTAAAATGAAATGGCTTAATAAAATTGAATTAAATTATCTGAGTTAATGAAGTTTGATGAATTTGATTTAAAATAATTATTTTATCAAATCCTTTATTAATGGCCATACAATTATGTAATAGTATCAAAATATTACTCTGACTTCTTTCTAGTGAGAGAGACTCTAACTTCTTTCTATGATTCTGACTCTTGCTTTTCTGCTGTGAGATTACGCCCTTGCCCCTTTATTTTCTGAGTCTTTTTGAAAAGCCAAAAATGTTGTAGGGCCTACTTGGTCTTTTACTTGATTTTTTCACAGGCAAAGGAGGCGCTCGCCTCACCGAAGATCCACCTTAGGGTGCGTCTAGTTTCATAGAGAAGGAAAGGGCAGTGCTAGCTACGGAGGACTTCCCTCCCCTCTCAAGTGGGTGACATAAGGGAGATGTTGGAGGATCATCTAGTGGAGTGAAGGCGCGAGAGGCACTAAACTCGTCTTCTCCGGCGAAAGGGGCATGGAATAATAAGCCCAAGATTAACCACTATCATGGGGATTTGAAACATTACCCTAATGTAGTTTAAGAGGGCATTTTTTCTCCTCCGATTGAGATGCTTCAAGCGGGTGCCATGGCGTGGTCCAACACCCTAGTCGGGTTCTTCTAGTCGAAGCGATTGGCCTTCCCGGTGGTTAATGCTTGGGCGAAGGCGAGATGGGGACAAAGAGGACTTGAAAAGGTTATATTCCAAGAGGATGGAAAGGTGTTGTTTAAGTTTCTAGACAGTGCTAATGTTTCAGAGATTCTTGAATAGGGCATGGCACATTGGGAGCCAGCCCCTATTCTTACAGAAATGACATCCTAGACTGGACTTAGATAGGGTAATTATTGAGATGATTCCTCTGTAGGTGCAATTCAATGGATTGTCAATGGAAGACTGGACGATTGAAGGCTTGAGCCACTTGGCTAGTGCGTTGGGAAAACCTCTCTGTTAAATTCTTAGACAGCTACTATGGAGAGGATAGGTTACGCAAAGATCTATGTGGAAGTTCCTAAGATGACGTCACTTCCCACCACACTTCCGATTCTCAGACTTGGAGAAGATGCATAGCTTGTCAGGGATGAGATATCTATATCTTATGCTTGGTCACCTTCAGAGGTTAAGAAAATCTGGGTCGAGACTGGTAGGAAGAATCATGAAGGGACGCAGGAGGAACCGATGGCAATATAATCTCCCTTGGGCATGACAGGTAAGTCAAACTTTGAGGATTGCCATGAGGAAGGTAATTGGATTAATTCTAATATGGGGAGGCAGCATGGGAGCCAAAAAGAAAGCTCTCATGCTCAAGGAGGACTTAGGGATATGGTGAAGAGGGCATGGGAGGTTGCAGGGCAAGGGCAAGGAATAGGTAACAATGTTGAGGTGGCTCCAGTAGGAGAGCCCATTTCTGACGAGTTCCCTGTTAGTAATGTTGTGAATGTTGTGGATAGAGGCAGCAACAAGGTTTTGAATCAGTGTAGTTCTCCTGTTCAATCTAAGGTAGGAGAAGATAGACAGGATGATATAGCTAATAATCAGGTTATTTCGAATTATGAAGTCTTGATTCTAGCAGATTAGCAGGTTCCATTAAACATAAAAGGTAGGGATTTAGATTCAGAATTTGAAGATGTGGATCATTCTCCTCCTATTGTAGTAATAGCTGTTAAGGGGAAGGGTCAAAAGAAGGGTAAGAAAAAGAAATATAAAGGGGTTATCTCCCCTGAGTGTTTGTTCTAAAGAATTCCCAAGATGTTAATGTTAGTATGGAATACAAAAGGACTTAATAACCCTCTTAAACAGTCGATGGTTAAAGAAGTGATAGCTAAGCATAATTCGTTTTTGGTTAGTCTACTAGAAACAAAAATAAAGAAAGGTCCGGGCTAAAAAGAAATGGGTTTTTTAGGGGCAAAATGGCAGTTTCTATCGAACCATGATTACCATTATAATGGTGGAATTTTGTGTTGGTTTAATAAGGAGGTAGTTGATGTTCGAATTATTCAAATGAGTGAGCAATTCATTCATCTGCATTGATGGATTATAGGTAGGTCTCATTTTGAAGTTACTATAGTTCATGCGTTTAATTTTGCATTTCAAAGAGCTCAGTTGTGGGAGGACTTGAGAACAATTCAGTTAGGTATGCAATCACCGTAGATAGTATTGGGCGACTTCAACTGCTGTTTAAACTTAGAAGAAGTGGAGGGTGGTGTGGATTTACATCCTAATATAGGGAGGGAATTGTCCAAAATGCTCCATCAAGTTGAATTGGTGGATCTTAGGAGCACTGGTAGGTGGTTTAAATGGGAAAATAAACAACAGGGACACTTTTTCTTAAGGAAAAAGTTAGACCTTGCTTTGGTAAATCAAGTCTGGCTACTGTCCTTCCCTAGAGCATCAGCGTTGTTTGGGGACCCTCTTTGTTCGGATCATACACCCATTTTTATTAATCAATTGACTATTGGGACTACAGTAGGAGCTCTATTTCGGTCCTTCAATGGGTTAACTCAGGTTGAAGGCTTTATGGACGTTATCCATTGTGTTTGGGAGAGACAGGTGGTTGGGTACAAAGCTTTCCAATTAATGAAAAAGTTGAGGTATGCTAAGGCTGCTATAAAACAATTTAGTAGAGATAGAAATCAGGATTTGAAGGAATTGAGCAAAGCTGTCTTAGAGATATAGGGACTATGTTATCTGAATCCTAATAATGTAACTCTTCGGACTCTAGAAGCGGAGAGATTGAGGAAGTACCAAGAAGCTCTGAAACTGTGGAATTCAATTACCCGATAGAAAGCTCATTTAAACTGGCTCAAAGATGGGGATGTCAACTCAAAGTTCTTCCACGCTTCGTTATTAGCAAGACAGAATATAAACACCATCACGAAACTTCAAAATGGGCAGGGCAATCTTATTTCTGATAAGGAGGGGTTATCTGAGCATATCCAATCCTACTTTGTGAATCTAATGCAGAGCTCCACTATTCGGCAAAGTGGGTTCGGGGTTAGGAATGTTCTTCAGTACTGTCCAGATCAAATGATGTAAGGGATGCTATTTGAGCCATTTACAGCTCTTCAGGTGAAAGAGGTGGTGTTTAGGCTCAATAGTTCTAAAGCGCCGGGTCCGGATGGATTTTTTGTGGGTTTCTTCCAACAAACATAGGAGATCATGGGACCTCTACTTACGGAGGCTATATTGGAGTTTTTTTCTTCAGGATCCATTCTTAAGGAGATTAATCATACTTTTATCTGTTTAGTTCCTAAGATAGAGAGGCTGTCGAAGATTACAGATTACTGGCCAATCTCTTACTACTCTACGGTTTACAAGATTATTGCTACTTTATTGGCGGACATACTCAAAAAGGTATTGGTTGAGGTGATCAATAAAGCTCAAAGGACTTTTTTGCCAGCAAGAAATATTGGTGATAATATACTGATTTTGCAAGAATTATTAGGGGAATACTAGTCTGGAAACCTATTAAAAGTTGTGCTTTGAAATTGGATCTTTTTAAATCTTATGATACGGTCAGTTGGGATTACTTGAAGTTATGCTTGGAAGCGATACAATTACCGGGTAGGTTCTGAGGATGGATTATGCAATGCATTCAGACTTCGTTTATGAGCATATTAATGAATGGTATCCCTACTAAGCCTTTCTTCAATAAGATAGGGATTAGGCAAGGGGATCCTCTTTCCCCTTACCTCTTTACTTTGGCGATGGAGGGACTCTCTAGATTGATTTCAAAACTGGTGCATAGTAACGGGTTGTTTCAATATCATCACCATTATCGAGAATTGCAGTTTACCCATTTGTTGTATGCAGATGATGTATTCTTGTTTTGCAAGGCTGACCCTCAGGTTATCAGGATGATGTTGAACATGGTGGGCATCTTTTCTAGTTAGTCGGGGATGAAGGTTAATGAGCAGAAGAGTGGAGTTTATGTATCTTCGGATGTCTAGAATGCTGAATGGATATGCAACTTGGTGGGTTTTACAAAGAAAGATATTCCTTTTAGCTACTTGGGAGTACCAATTACTACAAGTAATCCTAAATATTTAGAATTCATTCCACTGATAGAAAAGTTGAAAGCCCATATCCTTGTGTGGCAGAATAGATTCTTATCAATAGCAGCTCGTGTCTCTCTGATCAATTCTGTGCTGAGTAGTATGCACATACATTGGGCAACTCATATGGTTCTTCCTAAGAAAGTGATTAAGGATTTGGAGAGGGTGTTAAAATCTTTTCTCTGGTCTGGAAAAACAGAAAATTGTAAAGGGTCCAAAGTAAAATGGAGTGAAGTCATTCTTCCTAAGAAGCAAGGGGGTTTGAGTATTATGTCTATCAACCGAATTCATCAGGTTCTACTCCTTAAGAGGATATAGAGATTATTTGTGGATAAGGAAGCCTTGTGGGTAAAATGGGTGCAGACTTATTATCTTGAAAATCTTAGTTTTTGGCAGCTCCAGGGTAATCAAAGGGACTTGTGGGTTTTTAAGGGTTTGTTGAATCTTAGAGAGTTTATTTACCCTTGCTTGAAATATGAGGTAAGAGATGCTGAAGATATTCGGTGGTGGTTTGATAATTGGTTAAATGTAAGCCCTTTGTGGAGTTATGAGGACATACATGTGCTACGAAGCACGATCCCTATGGAGGCCTCAGTTGCGTGGATTGTGCAGGAGTGGCCCAGACTTCAATTACTTTGCCAATCCCATTTATTGGAAAGGCATTTACCTGACACTCCGATTTTTGGTAGGAAGGATAGGATGAAGTGGACTTTGCATACTAGTGGCATTTTTAAAAATAGTTCTGCACATAATTTACTTGATAACCCTGATGTAGCTGTGTCATGGTCTGAAATAGTTTAGAAGCAGGTTCTCTGCCCTAAGGCTACCATTTTCTGTGGTTGGTGATTAAAAATCGACTTAAAACTAAAGATAGGTGGTTTGAGTCTTACGACCCATTATGTGTTCTATGTAAACATGTGAATGAGACACGCAACCATTTGTTTTTTAAATGTAGCTATAGTAAATCGGTGTGGAGTAGAATTTTGCATTTGACTCAACCCCCTAGGTTTGCTTTTATATGGGAGGAGGTATTGGATTATATCATTCGGTATGCTAAGTCTGGTTATAAAGATGGTTTGCTACTCCAGACATTTTTCCAAATGGTCATCTACTATCTTTGTCGGGAAAGAAATAAGCGAATTTATCTGCAAGAGGAATAACACCACTCTAAGCCCACATCGGTAATCATCAATTTGATTAGAGAGACACTGTTAGCTCACAAGAGACAGGATAGTTTCAGCCAGAGGGTTAGATCACGTTGGTTTTTGTAAACCTTTGATGAATTGTTTGAAACCTTTGTGTAGAGTAGGTTAATCAGTGATTGTGAGATCCTTGTTGATGATCGTGTACATAGTTTATTTTTGGTTAATATAATTTCCTTTTTAATTCTTAAAAAAATTATGTAATAGTAACACATTTAAACTAACAAAGGAAAGAAAAGAAGAAAAAAAGAAAATTTTCTATTTTTAAAGAAATTAATTTTATTTGTGGGCTTTTATATTAAGCACTTATTGTATTAAGTACAAAATATCATTTAAAGAAAAATCAAAATATGGAATTAGGCTTAAAATAACTAGGACCATCTGCATGAAGTTTTATTTACTTTTTAAAATTATGATCCTAAATCATAAATCCAACAAAAAACTATAACAATTATTACAAATTTATTCACACAATAAAAAATGGTGTTGATGATCGAAGTTAAATACTATGTTTTTAGTTTTAGGCATTTATATACTGTACTTCTAGTTGCTTACTGGGCTTCAATGCAAAAGAGACCCTTAGACCCACCTGAAAAGAAAAATATTATCTCAAATCGTGTTGAACAAATAAAAATTGCATGAAGTGTTTGGAACTATAGAGGTATCTGAAGATATAATTGAGCTTGAACAAGGGTTAAAAAGATTGAAGTTAGAAAAGTAGGAGGTTTATAAGCAATTTAAGGATCGGATTGTTAACTCTCTAGCAGTGAAGTTCCTAACATTTTATAGGCCCCAAATAAAATAAAAAGAAAGGCTCCAATGAATCGATAACATTCAAATATGTATTATTTAAAATAAATACAAAATTCAGTTCTCTTACAAGCCCTTTTTCAATTAAAATGTTCCTTCTTTTATTATCAACATTATTCTAATTTCTAAGTTGATAAACATTTAAAAGAAAGATTGATTACTCATCTGCCCTTAAATTTTCTAAATTTGATCCATTTGATACATGATCATGATAACTCAATTTATTAATAATCTCATAAATATGAATCTCATTACTTAAGTTTCATTAGGTTGTTAAAACTATCTTTACTAGTTCCTCAGAATTCTTAATAGAGGAGTCCACTATTAAATATACCAATAATTCCTTTTAAGGATTTTATTGATTGTTTTACTCGTTTTTTCCTTTTTCACGTCTAGATGAATGCTTTTTAGGTAACATCACATGAAATAATTATAACACAATTGAACTAGAAAAAGAACAACAACAAATGTATAAAACTAGAAAAAGCAAGTAAGCATAACATAACAACAATAGCTCGATCATTTATCACAAATATATACCAGTAGTATTATATATCTATGAACAAAAAAATAAAGAGCCAAATTTAATTTCCTATATTGAAAATAAAAAAACAAAGAGCAAACTGTTATGATAATACTCATAATTTATTTTCAATATTTCAAGTAATTCTAAAATATCTAAAACTGATAGTGATCCACTTTTCACCAAAAAGAATAGAGATTAGTAGCAATATCTATATTATAAAACATTGAATCCAAATTTCATCAATAGTCTACAAAATTAAATTTATACAAACCAAATTAGATGAATTTATAAATAAAAATACTAATTATGACTTGAAAGAGAGATAAATTGCAATTGAAGAAGGAAATAAAAGATAAAAACTATCAGCTATGATATTTATGAAATGAAAGAGAGATAAATTATCCTAATAAACTAAATTTGAATTGAAATTATACCTAGAATTGACATATTTCAATTTATCAAAATAAACTGCATATCATTTATAATTAAATTGACATTTTTCAATTTATTCGGATAAACTGCAATTGAAACAGAAAATGAATGAGAAATAAATTATATCTAAAATTTAATCTACGTTGCAATTCGAAAATAAAAAATTCTACCTAGATTGAAAATGCTATCATATTCATAATTAAATTTCAATTTTTTACCTAGTCTCTAGATTAAAAGAGCTGCTGACAAAATAGAAAATTCAAAGTAAAAAAAATAAGAAAAATGATATTGAGAGAACATATGAGATGTGTTTCTTACCTAGATGAAAATGGTGTTGATGGAGGTAAGGCTAATGTGAAATTCTTGAATTTAGGGCCTTCTCTTATTGAATCTCAATTACAAAAATGTGAATTTTGACATTTAGTAAGAGCTATTTTATTTTGAAATGCTCACTTCCACTATTATTTTACCTTTCAAAAAGAAGTTCATGTACGTATGCTGGCAGACCAAGCTATCCTTTTTACTAAATTGAGATTGATGTTTGCACTTTAAATAAATTCCTTTAAATTTTAAAAAAATGTTAACTCTTTCCATACCTACTTCTTAACTCAAGTGAAACTCTTTTGTAATAAAATAATAGGTTATTTATAACCATGGGCTCCGGTCCTTGCTTAGGACTGGCCTGTGCTCTAGTCAAGCAGAAGGAGGTACTGTCATCTATCAAGCGAGATGACAAGCTCACCTGTTGCTGTTTCCAACAGTATATGCTTGAATGATTACTCAAATGTTGCCAATTGTCAAATAAGTGTAAGAGTGCTTGTGGAAGATCAATTTTTAGGGCTTTAGATGCCTTGATTCGACAATAACCTTACTTGCATATGGTTTCAAATAAAAGTATAAAAAAGTCTTAAATTTGAAGAGCTTATTATCGATTTCTTTCCACCCATTTTTTAATTTATTCGATCAACAAATAAAGGAAATTAATTTAAGAATGATTACTTGCGGTATAAATCAATGATCGGAACCACATTATATTGCTTTGGGCAATTGAGTTTTTTGTTAAAATCCCTGGAATTGGGAGTTCATATCTGAACTTGCCTTCTCAAGTCAATCATAACCCTTGTATCATTCTACATTCAAGCTTTTACTTTATTGTATTTTTGGTCCTTATGCTTGACTTGTCATGATCTTTCCTTTGACCTCGATTCAGGCTTTGTTAAACCTCAGATATAAAGAAGTACAGATTGTTCTTTTTCCTACTACAGGAATAAATCAAAAAAAGACCTGTTGCAATACGTTACGACAATGAAAACTATAATTGAAGGCTTCCCCTGCACTTGGGCCCTATGGAAATGAATAGATGATTATTTTAAGACCATCATGTTCTTCCTCTGCTAAAGTAAAAAGAAGAAGAGAGATTTGATTTGAGTTGAAGTAGGATGGTAAAAAGTTCATTAAGACCACTTCTGATACGATTGTTCACTAAAGCTTTTGGGTTTCATCATTGGATAATAGAGAACCCGCAATTTTGTCCAGTTCTCCCTACAAGAATCGTTTAGGCCTTTTGCACCGAAGGAATATTTTTAGAAGCTTCACCAATTTTTACAGGTCTGAGTCTAAAAGTTGGCATTTCAAGTGAACATCTTGGAACCCAATTGAAAACTCTACCACTCAATGGCTTATGCAATTGACTAACTTCATATCTGCTCTGACATTGCACGGTCATCGAGTAATTGCCGAGTGGGGCTTGCATTAGGCCGATATTCAGGAACTTCAATAGTATAAAGACCGATGGGCCGGTGGAAAAAGCATGGCAGAAATTATGAGCCTCTACTAGCACGTATATAAGGGATCGTATCTCTATATTTGTTGATGTTTTATTATATTTTATTTATATATTTATATAAATTTTATAAAAATATATAAATGAGATTTTTAAAAAATAAAATATAACAAGTAAAAAAAGGATTTGATGACGTACGTAAGAGCGAGCGAGACGAGATGTGAACTGAATTTAAAAATACTTTCTTTTAAAAAAAGAAGTGACGAGACCGTAGGACTTTAGTAAGTAGTAATTAATGAATAGGAGGTGCATGTGATCCATCTTTGCCTTTTTCATGATCCACTCATCCTCAGACCAATGTTAATTGAAAGATCAACGGGTTGCGGGCCTACCACAAGTGATGGATGGAAAATCCCCACTAGGAGAGATCAAGAAAAGCTACAAAAAGCTACCAAGAAGAGAAAGCAACGGAAGAAAAAAGCATGGAGGAAGTGACAGTGATGATGATCAGTAGCCCAGGTAATCCCATGAATGAATCTATCCCCTCAGAGCTCTCCACCACTTTCCCTAGCTGGAAATTGTACGAGAATCCATTTTATAATTTTCTGCGTCAGCTCCATCAACATTACCAAAGTAACAAGCTTAATCTTCATAATCAGTACCTTCCCATCTCAACTCGAAAGCTTGCATCTTCCTACCGGGATCTCACTTTCTGTGGGCCTGAAATGGAGAATGAGCTAGACATTGCAAGAACCCAGATCAAGGATTTGAAAGCTGAGCTTGAATATGAGCGCAAGGCACGAAGGAAAGCGGATATTATAAACAAGAGATTGGCCAAAGAACTTGCAGAAGAGAGGAGTGGGCGACGAGCACTCGAGAAAGTTTGCGAACAGCTTGCTAGAGAAATTTCATCTGACAAAATGGAAATCGAGAACATTAAGAAAGAAATGGATGAGGAAAGAAAGATGTTAAGGATGGCTGAAGTTTTCAGAGAAGAAAGAGTGCAAATAAAGTTGGCAGAGGCAAAGATTCTTTTCGAAGAGAAGTTGTTAGAGTTAGAACTGGAAGGTAATAAACAGAGAGCTTTCGGGAAGTCGCCAACATGGAAGATGGAACAGATAAGTCAAGAAGACTATGATCATAAAATGCTGGAACTTGGAACTAACGCTTCTAGTGATCTTCCTGGAAAGTTGACCAAGTTTTCTTTTACCGAAAGATCCTGTGACGATAATAGTGGCATTGATCTAAGAGAATCAACAAAGGCGGCGCTAAGAGAAAAATATCCATCCCTAGGCGATAATTTTAGCGGCGCTTCATCGATAGCAGCTCATCGAAGAGCGTCGCCAGAGCCGGAGAATCCTCACATAAGGCGAGGGATCAAAGGGTTCGTTGAATTCCCAAGAGTGATTCGAGCAGTGGGATCCAGAAACAGGCCTTGGGGTGCAAAACTGGAGTGCCAAAAGGCTCAGCTAAGAATTCTGCTGAAACACAAACACCCCATTGGATCGAATAGTCTTATTATGAGTTGAAGGATCAAACATTAATCTGGTTCCAATATTCTGTGTTCTTTTATTAATTCTGGTAATTGTTTAAGCATGTAATTATTTCTACTTGATTTGGTTTGTTTGTTCTTTTTCCCCCTTTTGGGGAATTGATTGGCTGGTAACAGTGCATGAAGGCTGTGCCTCATAAAATTCCTATTCTTTCGTTGAAGATTGTTATGTGTAGAGAAAAAAGAGTAATTTTGGGGTTATCTGAAGTGTTTCAAGAGGGTTTTCTAGTAGTATGAAAGGTGTCATTTCATTCTGTTGGATGTTTTTAATTTACTAAAGCTTTAAACTCAGAAAGCTTTGGATCTGGATACTAGGCAAAGTATCAACCGTTCATTTCATAATCTGTTGGACGCTAATCTTCATTCGCACATGGCCGTGATTGCCGAAAGAGATGGACGGCGAAGGCCAGGTGTTAAGGATCGACTGGGCAACTGGAGCTATTTGATTTCAACATGATAATTCAGACAGACCATAATCTAGGGTTTAACATGATCACAAGATTTTGGGTTCTAAACGGGCCATAATGAATTTTTTGTTGCCATCATTTAGAAACTTATAGCCTTATTCCCTAATTTCTAATTGGGTAAGACTATACTACCGACCATTCGTGATTAACTATAGCTAATTACTTGTCTCCTAGGCAAAATTAATTATATTATAATAGAAATATAAAGGGCAAAGGAGTAATTTACCCTTTTTTTTCAAAAGATAAAAAATCCTATTGGAATGGGTATCAAAATTGGGATTACATCCTCTGATTTCGCAAACTCCTTACATGCACCAACAAAAACTTGACATCACGATATATTAAATTATCTTCTTAACGAATGGAAGAGAGTCCCTTGCCAATTGCTAGTAATGTTTTCACAACCGAACCGAAATTTAAATTGGTAAGATAGAATATTTAAGGATTAATTTAGACTGATATAAAATTAATTAAAAATTAAATAAAATTAAAAATTGACTAAAAATTTTTCGTTATTTATTGAAGATTTAAAGTTTACTTTAAAAAGTTTGTTAAATAAAAATTAATTGATTTATTTTTATTTATAAAATTGATTACTTTACAAAAATTGATCAATTAATTAATAAACTGATCGATTTTTAACAACAAAAATTATTAAACTAAATCAAACCATAAAATTAAAAAATGAATTGAAAAGCTAGCTAATTCAAGGTTTTCACTATTAAATTGGTGAAATCGGTTCTGATTTTAAAACGTTAGTTGTTGAACGTGCATGATAGTCTTCTTCCAAACTCGGTGATTAGAGAACCTCAACAGATATCTGATTGCATCCAACCCTACTCACATATGCTTCCTAACTAGCTCTTAGCAGCTCACGACATCATTAGATCAATAGGCTTCACTTGCACTCAATTGTAATCAGTTAACTCCCAGGAGATAGCTCCACACTATGCAATCTCCAAGAGGTGTTTATTTAGTTCAATTTTTACAGATCAAGTAACTTGATCCTATCTTAAGTTTCGTTATCACCTCATGCATGACTAATTTCATAGTATCAACCCATTAAGTGAATGTGAATATGAAATTTCTACAAACTTACCTTGTAGATTCTATCTGCTTCCATAGTTGGACTTAATTTTGAGTATATACCATGAGCCAATATAATTTTTCTTGATCCATTGTATAGCTTTATCTGCTAACAAATTTCTATCCAGCTCTTGAGTTGAGCTACAAACGACATTATGTAGCCTATAATTGTGCTCCCTCCATATGGGAATACAACATTTGAAGGTTGTCTTAAATAGGATACCATCTTGTTTTAGTGCTTTAGTCATATTCCCAGCCCACTCAAGTAAATTAGTCCATTCCCTTAGTGCCCCGTACACCTTAAGTAGATGTTAAACTCTAAACCGTGTAATTATAGAATAGTTAAATTGAAAAAACATATGATCTTTGGTTTTTAGTTGAATTTCCCATAGCAAGTATAAGGGTCAATGTTTCCAAAACACCTACCCTAACCTGATTATCTTGTTTGCTCTCTATTGATTGGGATTCTATTGAGGTATTATTTCGAGTAAGGTAGAAGCTCTCTGAAGATACTAGTCCATCTGTTGTTTTGGATGATGGATTCTAATGTAGCCTTTTTTAGGGCTATGGTAGTAAGATAGTAAAGTTCTTGTCTTACATAAAGAGAGTTGTAATTGGTCCAATTGTCATACTAGAACCAAGTTCTCTTACCATCTCCACTTTGGCTTGAAAGTGAGGATATATTTGGTCCCAAAACCTTAGTGTCTGGATCATACTCCAAGATTGTTCCCTGCTTGTTTTTATTTCCCAAAAGTTAGCATCTTTAAGGTAATATTCATTTATCCTTTTAGACAAGAGGGATTTTCTATCAGTTAGTACCTTCTAGATTCCTTTAGTGAGAAGAACATCCTGTATAACTTGGATAAGAATAATTCCAACGCCACCTTCCTGTTTAGTTAAGCATAAGTCATTCCATCTAACTTTTGCACTTTTAGAATCTTCAGCCTTACTAGACCATAGGAAGTTCTTAATGCATTTCTTAATTTCTTTAGTCAACTTCTTAGGCATTAAAAGGTGATCACCCCAATAAAAACTCAAGTTTCTTAACACTGAAGAGATAAGTTAAAGTCTCCCAGTATCAGATAAGAACCTATGTTGCCAGTTGTTGATCTTGTCTTTAAACTTCTTTAGAAAAGGGATATACTTCACAAAATTTGGTTTTTCGGTGGTTATAGGTATCCTAAGGTACTTGAAAGGGGTAAAATGATTTTCTATCCCTATTATATTGCTTAGAAGGTCCACATTTTGCATGTCAGAAGAGATATACAAGTAGCTTTTACTCATGTTCAGCTTCAATCCTAATACCTTAGAAAATTTATTAAGAACTCTCATTAGTGGCTTGATTAAGTTAGGGTCAGTTCCACAAAATGGTATCACATCATTTATAAATGTGAGGTTATTGATCTTCAAAATATCATATTTGTGGTGATATCCCTCGATGTGTAATGGATAATCATCCTAGTCAAAACTTTCACTACTAAGGTAAATAGATAAGGGAAGAAGGATCCCTTTGTCTAATACCTTTGGTTCCTTTAAGGACTTCAGTTGGTGCTCCATTCAATAAAATGATGTAAGAGGTGGGTGTTATGTAAGCTTTAATCCATTCTACAAAAATGGCAGGGAAATAAAAGGCTTTCAAACAATCTAAAATGAAACTCCAATTGACAGTGTCAAAGGCTTTAAAGAAATCAATCTTTAAATCACAACTTCTTATAGCCTTTTTATTGTTATAGTCTTTCATAAGTTCCTGCTTAAGCAAAATATTATCATTAATTGATCATTCTTATATAAAAGCTTCTTGATTAGGACCTATAAGATTTTTCTAGGAAATTTTAAGCTTGCTAATGATAATCTTGGAGATGATTTTATAGCTTGTGTTGTAGTATGAAATAATCTAATTTTTGTAAGGATATAGTGATAAAATTACAATGTTTTCTTCTTCTTCTTCTTCTTCTTCTTCTTCTTCTTTTTTCTTATTGTATTTTATATTTTCTTAAAAATTATGAACTACTAAATAGAATTGATGAAGTGTTTATTTCTCTCCTTTTTTTGGGTTAAAGTATGTTACTTTGATTTTGATAAAGAAACATAATTTTTAAAAAGTTATTTATACTAAAGTTGTTATTATTTTACCATCAATTTTAAAGAAACAAGAATTTAGGCTTCTTTGCACTTAAGATGACAACATTCTAAAACAATAGCATCTTTTATTTGACCAAATCTAATAAGTTTGCAATTCCATTTAGACTAAACTTAAACAATACCACCATTATTTCTATTGAATGGCAAATGCTTCTGTTAACAATGATAAATGACAAAGATGAAGCACTAACTTGCGTTTTGTTTAATTTTATGGTTGGGTTTGAGAAATTGGTCATTGATAAATGACTTTAGATGAATCTTAGAAACCTGTACTGGAAAGTCGTAGAGGATATGAGAATACCATCAACAAGTATGAAGAATACCATGCCCTAATAAACACTATACCAAAACTCTAAACATACAATATCATGTTTATGTCTAAAAAATATCATAATATATCATAAAAAATGAGTGACAGGTTTATCTTAAAATGATAATACCATCACCAAGTATGAAGAATATCATAACTTAATTAAAACTATACCAGAATATCATATACCCAATAAAATATTTATGAGAATACTATCATCTAAATATCCAAAAATGAAAAAGTGGAATACTATGTCTTCTTTATGTTCTATTATTTCTCTTTCTTTTTTTGGAACATTGTTTTGCAAACTAATGTATCATGTGTCAATACAAATTATACCAGAAATTAATACATAAAATACTATTCTTACTTGTTAAAAAATACCACCACCCACCATCCATCACCTATAGCATATAAGTGATACATTCAAATTGAATTGGTAATACCATCACCGAGTACAAAAAAAATACGATGGCTTAATTAATAATGTACCAAACTTCCATACATCCAATACTATGCTTATGTACAAAAATACTACCTCTTATAGTAGATAAGTCACATATTCACCTCAAAATGACAATAAAATTACATAAATATTAAGATACCATACATCAATATAAACTATACTACACATTCATACATAAAATACCATGCTTATATGTTAAAATTATCACCACCTGCCACCTATAACAGATAAGTGATAGGTTCACGTTAAAAAGGTAAAACCATCATCTAGTATAAAGAACATTATAGCTGAGTTAAACCTGTTATCAGACTTTTATACATTTAATACAATGCTTATATATAAAAGAAATGCCACCACCCATAAAAGATAATTCACACCTACACCTCAAAATGAGAATACCAACACTTAAGTAATAAGCTATCATGCTTTAATAAAAAAAGCTAGGCTAGATATATATATATATAATACCACACTTACATTTAAAAAGTGCCATCAGTCACCAACTATAACAGATAAGTGACATGTTCATTTTAAAATGTTATACGATCACCAAGTGCCAAGAGTATCATGGCCTAGCTAAAATTATCCCAAATTTTCTTACATTAAATGCAACAGTTTATTATAAAAAATACCACCATTCATAAATAGATCATATGTTCACCTTATAATGCTAATGCCATCATCGATTATGAAGAATACCATATCTTAGCTAAAATTAAGCAAGAACTTCTTACATCAAATACCAAGATTATGTACAAAAAACACCACCACATATAACTGATTGGTCATATATTCAACTTATAAAAAGAGTACCATTACCTAGTATGAAGAATATCATCACTTAGTTAAAACTATAGCAAATTTTTATACATCCAATACCATGTTACCATGTATATATATAATATTGTAAAGTGTGTTTTTAAGTGTATTTTTTAAGTGATAATCATGTGTTTAAGACAATCATGACTTAGTTAAACACACTTTACAATATTATATATATAATATTGTAGAGTGTGTTTTAAAGTGTATTTTTTAGTGATAATAATGTGTTTAGGACAATCATGACTTAGTTAAAACTATACTAGATTTTCATACATTCAATACCATGTTTATATACAAAAAATATTGTATAGTGTGTTTTAAAGTGTTTTTTAGTAATAATCATATGTTTAGGATTTAGATATATGTATTTGTTAGTTTTTTTGTGTGTTTTGTTTAACTATTGTTGATTAGAGAATGAGTTGTATTTAATGTGTTTTTTAGGATGAGTGGAGACAGAAAATTTCAAGAAAAGATGAAGAAGAAGTTGGACGAAGGAAGTAGTTATGATCGTGCATATGCATGATCATGCAGGACTCAATGATGGACAGTTAAAGACTATCTATCATGATCATGCAAATTCTGTCAAGATTGTGCAAATTTGTACGATCGTGACAGATAGTGCATGGGGCACCCAGTATGTAACGATTATGCAAGAAACAAATTTTTTCAGGTTGCAAGATTTTTATATTTTTGATGATTTGATGCTATTTTGGAACAAAAACTATAAAGAATCATAAAAGGATCTGATGTTATTCAAAACATCAGATCGCATTCATGTTGTAATTGGATTCGTTTAGACCAGGAGGTGTAGCTTTTTTAGGTTTTGAAGCTATCTACTCATGCTTCTAGAAAGTGAGCCCCTTCAAAGAAACCGAAATAGAAAAAAGAAGATTAATTTGTTCGTGCTTCCTTACTTGGGAATAATAGGGGCAGTCTTTAGTTCATGCTTTGCCTCTCACTTGCCTTTACCCATTTACTTGAGAACAACAAGGGAGAATTCATAGTCGTTTTATGCCCACACCTTGCCCCTAAACTTCATAACTCTTTAATCAAAGTTGAATTTATTTTTTGATTGGAATCTTAATTAAAAAATTAGAACCTATTGTTTTGTAAAGATTAGGCTCTGTCTTAAAAAAGGAGAGAAATTAGGTGAAAAAAGAGTTTGACACCTTCATATGTGTATATATTACTCGTACTTCTGTTTATTTTAGAGCAATTATACCATGTATTTCAATTTTACTAAAAATTTGGTGGTTAATTTAATTTTGCTACATATATTCTAGATACTCATTAGTAAATGGAGAAATTTATATTTTAAATATACATTGGTAAGTAGTTATATAAATAAATATGTAACAATAGTAAATACTCTTTAGTAAATAGATAATTGGAACTATAGCAATAATTCCAAATATTGCATATATAAGACTTTATTGTAACCATTTTAAAATTTTATTTTTTTGGAAAAAAAATTTAAAAATTTTGTTGCCTTTTCTTGTATATAAAAACACAATATTATTATTGTTGCTTTTTAATATCATTAAAGGCAATACTTTAAAATCTCTCATGTTCTATTAATTTTAGCAATACGTTTTTAAACTGTTACAAACATGTTGTTGCACAAAGCTCTTTTTTTCGTAGTATACTTTTCCTTAATTAGAAAACTATTTTATAATATTAAGAAGAAATTACTTTCAAAATTAAATAAAATACTTTTAAATTTAATTAAGAAAGTTATTTAGAGATTGATTTCTTAATTAATTAGAAATTTTTTCTTTAATAAGTTACAAAACTATCTTTTAAAATATTAAAGAAAGTTCCTTTTCTTAATTAATAAATGAAAATTTTTATCAAAATTTAATCAAGAAAATAACCTTCCTAATAAATCAAATAAAATATTATTTATAAATAAAGAAACAATTTCTAAATAAATTGAATATAATTCTCTAAAAGGATACATTCATAAATTTAATTTATCTCATTCAAATTGAAATAAATAAATTTAATAAAGAAAAAACTTTCTAAATTACTTAAGAAAACAATTTTCTTAATTTTAAAGAGTCTAAATAATTAATACTAATTTTAGAAACTATTTTTCTAAAATTAATTAGGAATCAATCTAATTATTAATCTTAATCATACAAAGAAAAATAATTAATATAATTTTAGAATTGAATGTTAATTTTAAAAAAATTAAAATTACGTTTGGAGCTTGGTTAAATTAGGAATCTAATATTCCAAATTTTAAAATAACTTAATTTAATATTAGAATTACTTTAATCCAAAAATTAAATAAGTTACAATTTTCTACTTTAAGTCACATGTCCAAACAACCCTTATTCTAAACTTAGAATAATTTATTCTTAGATTAAATCAAACTTAAATCAATTACCAACGCCCCTTATCAGTATAATGAGATCCGTACCGTTTTGGCCGGTACCGACCGGAAGGTACCGTACCGGTCGAAGACCGGTACCTGGATTTCATCTTCGGTACTAGCCAAAAATACCGACCGGTATCGGAGTTTTCCGTTGGGTACCGGCCGGTATCCAACATACCAGAAAATTCCTGGTAGTTTCAGAAATTTCGGAAACTTGGAGGACTGATTTGCAAATTAAAAAAAACCTAAAATCAACCCAACCCCCCGACCCCGACTACCGTCCATTACCCCTCTTCAGCTTTTCTCTCTAACTCTCACCCTCTCTCTCTCACTCTCTCGCTCTCACCGTCTCTCTCGCCGGCATCTGGATCATCTCACCGTCGCCGACGCCTGCTTGTCGTCTTCTCCGGTTCTCCTCCTCGCCTCATCGTGTAGATCTGGGTTTGCGAAGTCCGCACTCCGCACCGCACCTCTCCTCCTTGTCGCACCACCACAAGCCTGCAACAACGGACCACCACCCACCCTCCCAGGCTCACAAGTGGACGGCTGGACTTGGACAACGGTCAACCCGAAGCCCCAACCCGAATAGAGAAGAGAAGACCCGACGGTTAAAATTTTTTTTTGGGTGTGTTGAATCTGTTGATACTTGATTTTGTTGGTTGATGAGTTGATCTATTCTCTTCTTGAGTTCTTGGTGTTTCTTGCAATGTTTTTTTGTATTGTGGATTGGATTGGATTTGCAGATTTGGATTTGTGTATTAATGTTGACTGTTGATGAATATGCTGTCGGCGGTGGGTGGA
>JAOTAY010000191.1:25816083-25830031 GCA_025629805.1 Erythroxylum baracoense | reverse complement strand
ATCAGTGGACTATTTTGCAAATTTTAAAAATTTCAGGGACTATTTCATAAATATAAAAAATTGCTCGAAACGGTACCTGGTATTTACAGGTACCGGTATAGTATCGTTCTAGAACTCAATCCGATACTAAGTCCGGTACGGTATTCGTAACATTGCCCCTTATTTCAGTCCTAGAATAAGCCTATTTCAGGCTTTGAATAAAATTTTCAAGTCGCAAAACACACGCTTTCCTAACCAGTTTGCAAACACCCCTCTCCGTCGTCTACAATCACAGACGTGGCAAAACCCTAGCTGCCAATGAGACCATACTACAGCTGCCGCCACAAGCTACTACTGCCAGCCTTACGCCTTCTCCATCAACGTCCCGCCACTCTAACTTGCGTTGTGTCACAAGCTACCACTGCTAACCTTACTCCTTCTTCGTCAATGTCCCGCCACTGGTTCTAAAACCAACTTGCGTTGTGTGACCAGCAACATCTTTTTCTCCAGCATGTCACCATCACTTTCCCAGCCATCGTAAGGAAGTTTTGCTGCCTACTGGGAATTCCTTTACCGTAATCGTACGACTCCCAGCCATTGGTTGCTCCTCGCTGCACTTTCAGATTGCTGCTATCACTCTCATGCACGCAGCTGTCCAATGGAGCCACCCCGACTAGGAAGCTACAGCGAGATGCCCTTGCAGTAGCCTCCACACATCACAAACCATCCATCCACCAACGGCACAACAACCAAACAAAAACACAAAACCTAGCCTTTTGAACCAATATTAGGTTCCACCACCTTAAAGCTCCCTTCGAATGGTTGTGTGCACTTCTAGTTCCGAAAGGGCTGCTTCGCTCGGTGGGCCTTCCTACGCTGACGAATGCTGAAATGTGCCCAACGGCCAACACGAACAAAGATAACTTCCAAAAACTTCATGAAACTCAAATCATTGAAGGCCCTTTTGGAATGTTTGCTTAGATATGACCTTCCTCGCCACTGTGGACTACCTGGCCTTATAGTAATGAGGTGATGAGCTTACTGGTAGGAAATGATCCAACAACAATCCACAAACGACAAAGTTTCTCGTTTCCAGATTTTACTCGCCACGAACATGGTCTTCTCAGCAGCCACAATTTTCTGGGTTTATAATCTTATTCTCAATTTCTGGGTTCCTTATTCATGTATTGTGTAATATATTGTTTAACTCAAACAATTATTAATCATTTTGACAGTTTAATTCTATATTGAATTAGATTTAAAGTTCTATGAAATTTTAATCTAACCTTTTTAGATTAAAATTAATCAAATCTAAATATGATTTTTAGGGCTTTAATTTCAATTCCAAAAGTTAAGATCAATAATAATCAAACAATTTAATTAAATTCTAGAATTAAGGTCTGCTATGATATCACTATTAGAAAATTGGGATGAGATCTAATTCCGACTAGGAATAATTACAAAAGTTTTTTATATTTTGATTTTCTGAAAACTAAGATCGCTTTAATTCTATAAAGTAATTAATACATAAATCATAATAAAACATGAATCTTAATTGGTATCTTATTATGAAGCTTAATCATATTCTTATTGTATTCCTTAAACTGTTTATGATATCGATTTATTTCAACCATTATAGGGGCACAAGTGTCTGACTTTTAATAGTATCCACAGAATAAGTTGAATGAACTCTATAACTCTTACTGAGAGAATTAATCAAGAAATGCTAGCTCCATAGGAACTTAAGTCTATTTATAATAAGTTTTGAACATTTTAATAATTTAATTGAAATTAAATTCTAATTTCAATTAAAATTTAATTAGAAATACAAATAATTCTAATTAAATTTTATTTATGCTCAAATAAGATATAATACCTCATATTTATCCTTATTTATTGAATATCTCACATTCAACTATAAAGTTTCTCAAACTTTACAATCAAGTCCAACTTGATTAAAACATCTTTGTTCTCTTTAACTTGTTCTTTATGTGAGACACATTAAGTTCCCAAATATATTAACAATGATTATAAATTATAATTATAATTCATAATTCATAATTCATAATTAGAATTAGATAAATTTAAATTTCTTTCAATTTATCTTTAATTATCTAATTAAACAATTTATAATCATAGATAAAGATTGACATCTGGCAACACATCATGACCACTCAAATATTTAAAAATTTCAAAGTGATTTTGACTAACCTTTTTGTACATAATTTTTCTGTATAATTCAATCTTTTCATTATATAATGTTTCGATTAGACATAAAGTATGAAGTTAATATCTACTCTATTTTAAGTTCAATCATATTAGTTTTCTGTCGTTAGCTATTGATTCAATTAATGATATTTGTAAATTATTTATAAAACGTCATTATACCTTAGCGAAAGATTTTTTGAATAAATATTGATAAAAAATAGAACCTTCTCCCTAATTACTTTATGGTGATGAATCATATCTTGATCATTCAACTACCTCTATATAGTTTATGTTATATCCAATACTTACCGACTGAACTACCCATGATTAGGATATGTCATAAGTAGTATCAAAATATAGCAATCTCTAGACAAGATAACTTTGAAGATCTCAAGTCAAAGGATCTTATATATATATAATCATCACAATGAAAATTTCCATAGACATACAAGTAATATTCCAAATGAATTTCTCATATCGGGTTAGTTCAGTGAACATGTTCTTTAACAATCACCAACATGTTTGTTTAAGTATTTTCATATTTTAATCTATGAGATCGACTATTTATTCACAAGAAAAAATAAAAGGTATGCCAGTCTTTTTACGTTATGTTAATGTTCAGTCTTGATATAACAATGACTAGGAATAATTTAAAGATAATACATAAATACAATATGAATTTTATATTATCATCTTATTATAATTTCATTTGCAGTGTATAATTATCTCATAAACTTGATCATATACATCTAAACATGTACATGATAAAGAATGTCTTTAAATAATTGTCACTAAACTATAACCTAACCATTAACTATAGGACATAATCCAAAAATATTTTAAATTAAATAAATCACAAATATATTATCATATTAACACATGAACCAACAATTTTTTGATAGATTGAGTGCATAACTGATTTGAAGATATGGTGTGTTTGAAAAGTTGGATTAAAGAATAAAAGAATTCAATTGAATGGAGTGAGAATTATACTGATAATTTATATGTTCATGGAGAACATTGTTGCAATCCATGACTGGATGTACAACATGACATGTGACTTATTAGGATCGGGGATTGTTGTCCCGAAAGAATAAGAAGAACCGGTGGAACCTAATATTCTTATAAAACATTTAAGAATTAGCTAGTAGATGGATTCAAGTCCTGGTCCAGCATTTGGACTTAAAAGATATCACCTCAAACTGGTCCATTTTCATTCACAGAAAAGCCAGTAGGCAGCTCTATTATGTAACCCACTAAGAGTAAATTAAATGAGTGACTAACCCAAAGAAGGATAGGGCCATCAGAATTTGATTAGTTACTGCATCACCATCAACTTTACCATACCTTTGGTCCCCTTGCCTTCACCAAATCCAATAGGAATCCCCACTTATTAGTTATCACTACTTGCCATTCCCACATTTAGCTTAACGGCGTGTTTTGACGGAAAACACGCCACTTTCGACAGTGATCGTTAGTCAGTGGAGTCACAGTGGTGAAATAAATAATATAACAGCCAATGAATTCTAAGGATTTGTACTTGCATTTAAAAGTCAACCTAAGTTGGCCAATTACATGTAGCGGTGAGGGAGCAAGTCGGAACACGAATTATAGGCTATAAAAACCTGACGTGAAGGAAACGTTACAACAGAGTTATGTGTCAGTGTAAGAGCGAAAGAAGTGGGGTTTTGTCTGTATTCTAAAAGGAGTACGAATGTTGGAAGCTAAGGAAGCAAAGCAAAAACGCATGGCTAGAAAAGGCGGCACCGCTACACCATTGCTTTATCTACAACAGTTGCATGTAGAGACAACTGTGTAAGTGTGAGAGAGAAGGGGATTTTAGTGTTGCAACAGATTTTGTTTGTAAGAGGAAAATGGAATGGCGTGAGTTCTAAGGTTATGTGTTGTATTTCACTTGCAAGAAAGAGTTAACTGTTGTTTATGGCAAAATTAGCATTTTTGTTTTCGATAGTTGTTGTATGATGGGAACAAGAAGTGGGGTTTCTTTTGTGGTTTCAAAGGAAAGTGGTGGTGTTGATAAGGGTAAAGAGTTTAAAGTTGGGTTCGGTTTAAGGATGCAACAATCTGATATGGAACCTTCTACTCACAAGAGATTGATGCTGATGTCTCATCACCATGATCCACCATCTCAGCTATCATCACCATCATCTTCTTCTCCTTCCTCTTCCTCTTCTCCTTCTTCTTGTGGTGGTCGTTTCAGTGGAAGATTGGGAGATGGAAGTGGTGGACTCATGTTCTGTAGCACAAGCAACTTCGTTGCTTGTTTGGATATGTTTGATGTTGTTGGCACTGCTTCTGCTTCTGGTGCTAATGACGCACAAATAGCAGCAGGATCACAGTCCCTTGGCCTCTTTGACTCCTACTCTTCTTCATTTTCCTTAAACACTTCCGGTAAAAAGTTCTCAGCTTTAAGTACATGCATAGTTTTGGAACTATTTTTTCATATTCACTTGGTCTTGGTTTGGTATGGAAACAGTAGTTAAAACTCTTTAAAGTTATTATGCGTTGTGTTTGACTGTAGGCGAAATAGTACCATCTGTGGGAATGATGAGAATGCCTTTTACAACAGCTCAGTTGAGGGAGCTGGAGAGACAAACCATGATTCTTAAGTACTTGATGGCATCTGCTCCTGTCCCTCCTGAACTCCTTATAAACATCCAAAAAAGTCAAATGGACACTCTTTCATCCCAATCCAACAGTAACGCTCTCTATTTTGCTTAAAACACGGATCTTTTGTCAATTTCATACCTTCTGTACATAGAAGATAATCAGTTGCTTATTTCGTATTGTGAGTGTGCCTTCTTAACCATTGTTGATTATGTATCAGTGGTTAGAGGGTCGTTGGAATTGGGGGTTTCGGGTAACTCGGATCCTGAGCCATGGAGGTGCAAAAGAACAGATGGAAAGAAATGGAGGTGCTCAAGAGATGTGGCTCCAGACCAGAAGTACTGTGAGAGGCATTCCCATAAGAGCCGTCCCCGTTCAAGAAAGCCTGTGGAATCACACCCTGACTATGTGCTGACAAATACCAACAAATCTAGCTCTACCTCACCCTTGCTTAATCAAAGTCAAACATCTAACTCTCTCTCTCAAACCAATTTAACCATGTTCCCTGGTGCAATGCCCCCTGCCACCAACTCATCATATGAATCCAGGTGAGATGGGATTCCAATGCCTGATGTTCTCTGAATCGCGAGGTTTGGTTGGTCCAAATTGTTACTATAGTCTTATATGTTTGGTTCCTAACTAAACATTATGTTTGTGTCAGGTCTTAATTCGTTTTCATTTGATGTTTTGTACATAGTTTATCCTGTTTTGTCCATTTCCCTTGACCCACCTAATTTAATGAAAGATGATTTTGTTTTGTCCCCTGAAGGAGCTTGGATTGGTTTTCGAGAGGTGAGATCATGCCCGATGCTTGCAATTCCGAAAAAGAGTGGCACTTGTTAAGGAAAGATAGGATCAAGTGTGATGGGGAAGTCTATAATTCACAACATTGTAGAGAAGAGCAACTTGACAACTTGAACTCAGGCGTAAATCTAAGAGATGTATTCCAAGTTCAGCGGCCAAATGATAGTTATAGCTTGTCATCAAGACACGTCATTGATGACTGGAGAACAAAATTGATGGAGGACAGTAGTGAAATGGGAAAGAAGATGAATGTTTCTTCAAATGAGAAGATACCATTATCATCTCTTACATTGTCAATACCTGGGATAAGCGAAGCTAATCAATATAGTGAAAATGCTCAAACGGGTGGTTTTGGGTTCACGAGGTCTGACAGAGCGGATGTAGGTGTTATGAGAACCCAGTGGATGACCCATGGGTCGTGGATGAGTTCGCCGCCCGGTGGACCATTAGCTGAAGCATTAGGCCATGGAATTTCTGGTAGTGAAAATGCCACTCCAAATTCGTCGCCTGCCGATGTCAACAAAAGTTAAAAGTGTGGCCTTTGCTGTACCTTTTTCTGCAATTTATTCGCTCTGTGAAATCATTATAACGTTCTACTTCTCAATTGTGATGGCATATGAGCTGATCCAATAAAAGAACCGCAGTTGCAAAATGACCTAGTCTGATGTCACATTTTGTGTGCTCATTTTCTCCAAGGTGGTCGAGCCGGTGCCTCGGCATAAGTGGTAATATATATCACTTATGTGAAGCCTTGATAATTTACCTTAGCTGTTCTGTGGGAGTTTGTTTTTGGATTTAGCTTCAGATTTCCAAATCCTTGGTAATATTGCATAATGTAAGACAGAAGTTAATGCAAAGTGATCACTTTGAAGTTCTTGAATACTACGTCTTGGATAGTTTTTTTTTTTCAAAATCAAATTCTTTATGGTTATTCATGCTACAGAGGACATCATATATTTTTTTCTTTTTTGAGAATGAGACATCTATTTTTCTTCCTGCAAAATAAATGTATTTCTATTCATCTGGTCAAGTTTCTCTATGGTAATTGAGACTTGGTGAGGGGCTGATTTTAGTTGCAATATGCATGCATTTACCTCGTCATGCTAGATCATCATTATTCTCGTGCAATATTAGATCTTGATCTGGATAGAAGAAAATTACTCTTAATAGAAAAATGAGAGATTGAATTGATCCATTAATCCACTAAAATTCCAAACATGGGAAAGTGGGTTAATTGAATATCCAAAGCGTAATCAACTAATAATCTAGCCATCTCAAATCAGTTTTTGAGTTGGGAGAAATTTCGCTACCAGTGGCAGGAATGCTCAGGGTATGGTAGTTGGATAGGTGCTGAATTCCAACATGCCCACACGGCAAGCTCTTGAAGCTCGGGCTTCTCAAGTTCTGGCAGAAAGTGCTGCAACCAAGTGGCTCAGGTGGTGGATAATATAGACGTTTCCTGGCCTTCTCAGGTGTTGATGGCTCGTGCTTTGGTGCACTCTGTGACGTAATCCGAGCCTTTGCAGATTCGGTAGATGCCATATAATTGGGCACTGCTATGTTGGCAGGATTATTGATACTATACTGTCTATAGCCGAAGCTTGGAGAGTGTGAATAGCAGTGCTTTTCCTCCGTGAGTATTGGGCTGGCAGAAGGCACTTGAAGGGGTTTGATTCTGCTTCTGCATGGAGACGGGGTAAACATATGGAGAGGGGAAGCAACAGAACACGGGGTTGGGGTTGGGGTTGAGTGATTTTGATATCGGTATCTTCGCGAGCACAACTGAGGATTATACGTGTCAATTTCTATGGTCTTTATATCAGTTGAAGCTCGGTTATTGATCTCACATTGCTTTGCTGCCATCCGACGGTCCAGCCATCCTGATTTTTCTTCTAATTCCTTTTCACATTGCTTTGCTGCCATCCAACGGTCCAGCCATCCTGTTTTTTCTTCTAATTCCTTTTCACTTCCTTCTGATGCCTTCCTTCCAATTTCAGATCTCCATATCTTAGTTTTTACGATGATAACAAATTAGTCTTCACGCATGATTTTTATGTACAGTACACAAACATAAGGATAGAGAGAATCAACCTGGCTTGAATAAGTATACGCAAGGGCTCTTTCCCGTTTAAACGCAGCTTCCTTTCTATTCTCCACCACCGCTTCAATCTCCTCAATTTTGTGTGTTCCATCATTCCACTCATTTAGATCTCTAGACTATTTATTAAAAACCCAGAGTTAAATGCACAAATGGAATGATGTTTGCTTACTATGGACTTCCTCTCGCGGATGTCTTGAAGGTATTTAGGGTCCCATAAGCCATTGCTTTCGGTAAAGATGGACTTCCTGCTCCCTTCATGTGAAAGCCTAGCACGCTGATCACGAACTCGATCTTGCACTCGAACCAGCGTTTGCATGCATTTCAGTGTCAACTTAGCCTGATTTCTAACATTATGTCCCCTGACCAGTGCTTGAAGTTTCACTAATCCTTTTAACGCTCGTAGTGCTCTCCTAGCCTTAATTTCACATAAATATAAACTCTTTCAGGATCAGTAATCATAAAAGGGTTCGTGAGAAAATAGTAGTCTTGAATTTGGTTGCTTACTAGGTAGCCTCTAAACCCTGTTTGAATGACGACGGCAGCCCATTGTTCTCTAATGATTTGCACCTCCTCTTGGGATGCTACTGCAACAGCTTCAGAGGCGGCGGCGGCCGCCACTGCAATTGCATGCCCCTGCTCCTCACCCAAGTTGGCATCTGTGGGACTAATTGTGTTGGTTGTCGTAGTCTTTGCTGCACATCGTTGAACTTGATTGATTTTCCTGCTGAATAGCCATCTTCTTTTCTTCCTCTTCTGCGTGGACTCAAAAAGCCATGAACCAAGACATCAAACACATATCTATATGCGAATTTGTCACGTAATGTTCAAACATATGGACACCCGGTTACGAGATCATTTACCTTCTCTTCCTCTTCCAGTTTATTATGATCTTCTCTTCTTCTGCTACTTTTCTCGTTCTCCTTAGTTTCCGACTTGAATGCTCGTTTAACTAGTGTAAGCCATGACGTATCAGTCTTCTTTTTCATATTGAGTCACAATATAAGTTCATCACATAACATCAAAACTTAAAAAGACTCCAGGACATAGAGACGAGGGCTGACATTAATGTGACGGGAGTCATGGGTTCTTTCACCATTATGACTGCAAAGTAATAGAATCAATAAAGAAGAGAGAGAGAGAGGGGGGACTCTGATTGTGACTGTGACTGTGATGTTTTTGTGTGCAGAATCTAAAGTTGTACGAGCTCCAATATATCTGTTAAGGGCGTAGGTGTCTTGTAGTGGCATGAGATAAAAAATAATGGCTCGTCAGAAACTGTAATAGGAAAACTTAACAAGTTAATAATACGGGGAAGAGGAGATGAGATTGAGAGATTGCTCTCGTTTTGGTGGGCAATGGAGTTTTAATATTGTACACAAGAATCCAAAGTCCACTCAAATTAGCTGCAGTTTTTGAGATTGAGCATTGCCTTCACGTGTTTTCCGCAGGCAGAGGACGAGTACTAAGGGGGATGGATTTGATGGTTCAGTGAAAAGATCTTTTTATTTGAGCGTGTACGTGTAATTTACAACGATGACCTCGAAGACCATCCAAGATCCAACCTTTTTTAACCAAACCAACGATGTGCGATGGTATATTTATAAGTATTATATAATTGGGTTTTGGCTTCACTTCCCGGTACGACTGGTCAAAACTGTTGCGGGGCAGTCGTCTTAACTTACCAAAATATTTGTCGTCTGAATTCCAACATGAGGACAAATGTTGCATGTAAATGGTGCTGACCTTTGACCAGTAATAACCCAATTTTCATTTGATTGCCTTGGTTGATCTTCAAATAGTTAGGACACTTCCCGTTGTTTGCCTGATTTTCTTATGCGAGGGATAATATTGAATTTCTATTACATAAAGCTAAATTTCTTCTATTTTTCTACAAGTTTACTAATTTAAAGTCAAAATTACTAGTTCAACTTTATTTCAAAGTCCAATTAGATTCTACTATTTATTTTTTTAAATTTTACTTTGTTCAACTTTAATCAAAAGTTTCCTTTTTGAAAATTAAAAGATGGTTTATCCATAGATTTTCTAAATCAAAAAATAACAAGAGTTCTTGGCTTGTTGCCAACTCTCGTGAGGAGAGTTTACAGGTAATTTACAATGGTAAGAAATTATCTATTAGAATATATGACATATATCTAATTGCATTAGCTGAGGTGAGACTCTAAGTACCAAGTTCACTACATGTTCATAGAAAGTGAGTATTGCACATTTTTTGCATAGAGATGAGCTTTGACGAGGTTGACAATTTGATTGACAAGCTTCTATTTCTCTTCCTTCTTACCAGTAGCTCGACGACTATTGCTTTCTTTCCAAATGGTGTATATTGTGATCGTAAAAATGGCTTTGAAATAGGGGAGCATTAGTTTTCCCAATCTCTGAATAACTAACAATCTAATTCAGTGTGTGATCCCAGTTGTAACTACAATTGCTGACAGGTAACAAGTGCAATATCCAACTCCATATAGCTTTGGAATACTGACATTGAAAGAAAAGGTGGTCTCGATCCTCAACAGCTATGTTACAAAGGAAATACGTGGCATCTTCATGTTCATGCCATTGACTCTTTGTTTAAGGCCAATTTCTAATTGCTAGCCATGTTATAAAGGAAGCCTTAGGGTTGATAGAGTTTCTCCACAAGAGTTTAAATCAAGGAATCTTCGATGATTGAGCAGTGAACAACTGATGGCAAGATTGAGTCAAGAACAACCCATTCGAAGTCAATTTCTAGTAGATAACATCTTTATGGACAAAATGCTTATCTAAGGAAGATAGTTCAATAGAGTATAAATTCACCATGTCATTCACCATCGGTAATCAGGGACGAAACTTTAGAATTGAGGGGCAATATGTTTTTTAGGTGTTAGAGATTGGGAACTTGGAAAGAGGACTTATGTCAAGCCACTTGTTGAACCAGAACCAAGTCTTAGCTCTATAATGCTATTGGATCAAATGACAAAGGCATTGTTGAGAAAAAAGATGGCTTTTCTCGGATGAAATGAAAATTGGATTCATGTAATAGGAGAAAGGTTTCCCATTCCTTAGCTTGAAAGATATGTGGCCATGAAATAGAGGGATTATTTCCAATTCGATGTTGAATGTAAGGGTATATAGTCTCACTCTGCGCCATTATCTGTTTAAAAATGGAAGAATTGACCCTAGAATAGTCTAGCTGCCAGAATTTGGTAGCCTTCAAGTAATATTAATGGATCCATTGGATCCATAATGCTTCAGGATTAGTATACAATCTCCACAGTTGCTTACAAATTAAGACTTTCTGCATTTGTGTTATGGAAATGATCCCAAGGCCTCCCTTCTTTTTTGAGACCGTGATATCACTCCCCTTAATTCTAACTCACTTGGTGTTGACAGATGTGCCAACCCATAGAAAGTTTTTCATAATTTTGTCTAGCTCCTTTGTAGCTTTCTTGGGAAGAGCTATGTGCCCAGTTTAATGGAGATGAGGGTTATTGAGGACTTAAACAATAAGGATTACGCTAGCAGCATAGGATAAGAACCTATTTTGCCAAGTTAGGACCCTAGTTTTTGCTCTTTCAATAATGGGAAGGTAGTCATTATACTTAAGTTTAAAAGCAGTAGTAGGAACTCCCAAATAACATAAAGTATGTGAAACAGTGTTACTGCTCATTTATTTAAAATCATCCGGATTCCTGACATATGCAGAGAGGTATAGGCTGCTCTTATCTAGGTTGTACTTAAGACCACTCCATTGAGCAAATAGTCAAAAAGCGTGCTTCATTATATTAATGGAAAATGCATCGACTTCATATAACAATAACAAGTCATCCGCAAATAAGGTGAGTAAGCTTGATCTCCTTACAATTATGGTGAAATTTAAAGCCCTTATTGGATGTGATGAGTTAATAATCTAGAAAAACCCTTCATAACTAAAGTAAACAGATTTGGTGATAAGGGATCGCCTTGTCATATTCCTCTAACTGGTTTCAAAGGTTTAGATGGAAAACCATTAACAAGCACACTCAATGAGGAAGTTTGTATGCATGTCATGATCCATTGCATAAATTTAGGAGGAATTTGAATAGCTTCTAGGTATAATTGAATAAATTTCCAATTAATGGTGTCAAAAGTTTTGAAGAAGTGGACCTTTATAATACAACTGTTAAGTTTTTTGCTAAAGTTATAGTCCTTCATGAGTTTTTACACTAACAGAATATGATCACCAATTTTACGGTCTAGCAGGAAAGCTCCTTGGGTAGTAGTGACAACATCAGATAAAACTAGCTTGAGTCCCTTAGCTAATACCTTCGAGATCACCTTATAAATGGTATTATAACAGGAGATCGACCTAAAATCACTCATAATGCTAATTAACATTTCCACTTAAAGATAACTTAAATATGATTCAATTTTAACAAGTTTTGACTAGTGAGAGAGGCTTTATCTCTTCCTACATGTTTTGCATGTTCGATTTAAAGTTGTTTTTCTCTTACCCTAAACTTTCATGTATTCTTCTACTTATCTTTTTCACCATTCTTTCATTAACTTTCTTTCTAGTGTCTTAGCCTTTTTTGTTTAGTATGTCTCTTCCTTCCAGTTTTATTTCCTCTCATTTTTTATGTGAATTTGACTTGGTCCATCTTCTTAATTTGTTTTCTTCAACTTTTCCTTATTCCCCTTTCTTTTTTCTTCCTCACTCTTCTCTTTCCTTTCGTGGAACAAAATTTTAAACTTTTATTTTATTTTCTTTCTTCCTCTTTTTACTAAATGTTGAGTTCCATGTCTCTAACCTTTGAAGCCCTCCCTCCTTTTCCCTATAACTCCTCCTTGTCTATTCCCTCTAACTTTACTCTATCCTCTTTGATCTTAGTTCCTTCCTCATCTATTAATCCCTCAGTGGTTGCTCCCCTCCCCCAAGCTTATCATTAGGTGTATATTATAATATATTTTCTAGAGATTTAAATGTGTTTTAAAGTATTTTCTTATATGATAATTATGTATTTAGGACATAGAATTTTGTTCTTTTTAGTGTTTGTAAATGCTTTAATTTTTTATTGTTTTAGAGCAAGGATTTGATCTTAATTTTATGTTTCAAGGGTTGTTTGATGTGCTTATTAGTGAGTGGAAATATGTATGAGAAGTAGCTGCATAAGATGTACATTCTGGCACGATCATGTATCCCATGCATGATCGTGACAGAGAGCAAGGCAACAACACACAATCGTGGACAATATTTTCCAGCATATGAAAATTTTGTACTTTTGACATTTCGGGGCTATTTTTGGAACCAAATTAAGTGGAAAGACATTGAAAAAAACCTTAAAAGCCTCAAGAAGTATTTAAGACTAAGGAAAACACCAAAAAGGAGACTATACATTATAATTAAAGAGATAAAATGGAGACATCAAGAGCAACTCCAATTTTTCCGAAATTCTAGATCAAGACATAAAACTATATTTTTTCTTTTCTCTGTGTATATTTTATTATCTTGGATGTTAATTTGGATTAGTAGGATGATGAACATGATTATGGGTTTTTAAATTCATATTAGGGATTGTTCTTGAACTGTTTTGTTTAACCTTATTTTGTTGAATTCAACATATATGTCAATGCCTTGTGATATTTGTTATGCTTATACTTGATAATAAATCAAGGGAATGAATGAATTCATATGGGTTAAGGTGTGCAACAAGAGTTGGTAACTGAATAGACCTGCAAATATCATATTAATACATAAGTAAAGAGGGATATCAATTGAGAGCTAATTATCCTTAGGATTGTTTCATATCTAATTGAATAGTTAGGAGTAGTTTTGTGAATCGAGAGGTTAGAATTATATTATTATCAATTTTAATTGGGATCACTTGATTAGATCTCAAGAGAGAATAATCAAAATCTTAGGATATCTACGATCAAGCATAATTGAATCAAAATAAGGATAGAATAACCCCTAAGTTTCCATTATTGATTAACTTCATTCTTTTTGCTAACTTCAATCATTCAATTGCTTAGTTTTATTAGTTTATTTCAATTCTTGTTAATTTATTTTAATTCAATTCATTTAATCTTTTATTATTTTAGACAAAGTGCACTCAAGTTGTTAGGTGACTAATCATTCCTTATAGGAATGGTATCTTTTAAACTATAAGTTATGATTTGTATACTTGCAGTATGAAAGTTGTTATATAAAACTATCAACAAGTTTTTGGTGTCATTGCCAAGGACTAAATTAGT
>JAOTAY010000191.1:25786144-25799190 GCA_025629805.1 Erythroxylum baracoense | reverse complement strand
GCATGTGTGTGAGTCTTAGAAGTGTATGAATGGGCATAAGGAGAGGAGAGAGGGACGATCTTTAGGGTTGGGAATCAAGCTAATCTTTGGTAGAAACCAAGGTAAATTTTAGTGGTTTTTTCTTCATCTAGGTTTTCTTTTATTTATATGTAATTGCTAAAGATGAGTTTTGAATGGGTTTGTTATATGTAGAGGAGGAGAAGACCAAAGGCTTCTTCATAAGGTATGGAAATTTTGATATATTTGCTTGGATTATAGGCATGATGTGAGGGAAAGTAGTAAAGGAAGTATCCTATTTGCTTATGATATGTTTTTAGTTAAAATTGGATTTGTTTTTGTGTTGCTCTTGCATGATAAGGCCGAAGTTAGTTGATTTAGAATGGGTAACTCGCTAGATGGATAGGTTCCATTGAAAAAACTTATGTAATTTGGACACCTAAAATTTGGATAATTCCAATTTTATATTAAACTAGAGACATAGATATAAAAGTTTCATGAAGTAACAAAAATCTTATTCTGCCTCTAAGAGTTTGGAATTCTGGCTTTAAGTTGAGTTCTGACTACTGTCACAATTTTCTAACTTCCTTAAATGTTTTGGGAATAACTCTCTGAATACTTAACCAAATTGCTTGAAATTTATATCATTAGAAAATTAATACATATAGGAAAAAATCTATAGAAGATTTTAAAACATAATTTAAAATTTTTCTATATGAATATAACAAAACAATTAAAGGTATGAATGGTAAGTGTCTGTCACGTCATGATCCTGTCTTTTGTCATAACTAGGACATTATTTTCATTTTTATGTTTACTACATCTCATTCGAACCTTTTTGGATGTCACTAAAGCTTAGGAAACCCAGTATAAACATAATATGAGACTCATCATACATTTAATGTGTATACTTTAATGCTTTCATTGATGTATTATTGAAAAGGAATATAATCATAAAGAATATTAAATACGAATGGGCATGATAAACATTTTCAAATTATAATTGTAAGCATAAGGGAATGAATTTGTATCTTATAAATAATTTCTCTTTAATGTGACTCTAAAATGTAACTATGATGTTCTGATGATTAGTTTTAACCTGCCAAGCCTTAGTTGTGGTTAAATAGGTATGCCTAGAAGGGTCTGCAGTTGCTTCTGTTATGAGACATTACGGTGTCTTTTATTTTAGAGACTTAAGTCTCTTTTGTTTTAGAGGCTATTGCCTCTCCTATAGATACTAATCAAAAGTACCTTTTGTTTTGTTCCCGTTACCTATGTATGAAGAAATTAGCAGGCAATTTTGTATATGTTCAAATATTTGTTCTAGTCTAATGCAAACTTATATTTAGAATAATCTATATCATTTTCAAATATTGTTATGTGATACTTCATGACTTTTATTTTACAATGCATTTTCCATCGCTTAATTGTCATGAATCATTTACATGTGATTATTAGGTGACTGCTGTGAGTAGTTACTATCTTGCTTCATTATTCCCCACTAAGCTATATGCTTAGAACAATGATTTTTCCTCCCTGTAGGTCATGATGAATAGGGTTAAGGTTGGGACAATTGCAATGGCCAAAGAAGGACGTGTAACCTTTTTAGGAGATCTTATATCTAAATAGTGCATTGTATTTATAAATATTAAGAATGAATTTTGTAGTATATATGAATGGTCAGTACTAACTATAACTTATGATGAGATTTTTTTATATATGGATGTTATATGTGTAATTTGTGACTTATGTAAACCACAATGAAATATGATATGTGATATATGTTTGCCTTATCCTTGGAAGTTCTTGAATAGTCTAGGTCTATTTTGGGTGCATCTGTATATCGTCCTAGGGGTATTAGGGTGTCACAAGAAAGGTATACCTAAGATATGTAGGAAAGGGCTTTAACTCGAGAATAGGCAGTTTTTTAATTGAGGGTAG
This sequence comes from Erythroxylum baracoense, assembly GCA_025629805.1. Classification (NCBI taxonomy): domain Eukaryota; kingdom Viridiplantae; phylum Streptophyta; class Magnoliopsida; order Malpighiales; family Erythroxylaceae; genus Erythroxylum; species Erythroxylum baracoense. The sequence continues at coordinate 25,797,252 of JAOTAY010000191.1, read as the reverse complement.
CCTTGGTGCTTCATTTCTCACTAAGATCTCTTGCTTTGATTGAACACCTAACTCCTCCTTTCCTCTTTCTCCTTCATCTTTGGTTTCTCTAACACTTACTTCTTCATTATATCTCTCCTCTTGCTCTTTTATACACTTATATACTATATCTATCTTCATGTAAGAGTTGCCATCCTTAGGATTCTTAAATACTTTATTCACATTAAATTCCACTTATTTGTCACCAATCCAAAAGATTAATTTCCCTTCATAGACATCAATTAAAGCTCTTTTTGTATTCATAAATGTCCTGCCAAGAACAAGTGGGCAATTCTTATCCTCTTCAAAGTCTAACACTATGAAGTCCACCGGAATAATGAATTTTTACAGCTTGACTTTGACGTCCTTCACTATACCAAATGGTTTCTTTATAAATTGATTTGCCAACTAAATAAGCATAGAAGTCAGCTTCAAATCTCCTAGCCCCAATTTACTGGAAATTTAAAAAGACATAAGATTAACATTTTCACCTAAGTTACATAAACATTTATTAAATTTTAAATTACCAATAACATGAGGTATAGTGAAACTCTCTGGGTCGTTCAAGTTTGAAGGCGTATGGTTGGAAATTATAAATTTAAAACTTTTAATTAAAGAAAACGTTTGATTATCCTCCTAAGTTCACTTGTTTGATAGTATATCCTTGAGGAACTTTGTGTACTTGGGCATATGTTCCAAAGCTTCCATAAAAGATAGGTTGATTTATAATTTCTTTAGCTTCTCCATGAACTTTTCAAATTGTGAATCTAATTTTTTATTTTGTTGACTCTGTAGGAATGAAATATTTTGTGCATATGGAGGAGGAGGAATATAAAGAGTTTCCCTTTTCTTCTCTTCATCCTTGTCCTTTTTCTCTTACTCTTCTACTTAGTGGGATTTAGTTTGCTTTTCAGATGGTTCTTCTAACTTCTTCCTACTTCTAAATGTTATGACTTCCAATTTCTCCCTTGGATTTGATTCTGTGTTGCTGGGAAAATCCCCACACTTCATGTAGACAATGAATTAGTTGCTCAGAAGACTCCCCACACTTTTTGTAGACATTGAATTAGCTAATTGGCCCACCTAAACCTCTATATTAGGAACGGAAGGTGCATGGTTCTTTACAGTTTTATAGAACTTAGTTTCCATCCTCTTTTGGTTCTCTTCTTAGCTCGTGAACTTGGAATTCAGCACATCCATTAACTTATGAATCTTTAATTCCAATAAACTAAGCCTATCTTGTTGGAATCTTAATGGGCCTTGAGCTTTCATTTGATTCCCTGCATTGTTAGACTATAAAAAATTCGAGTGGTTTTTTCACCTAAGATTGTAAGTATTAGAATAGGGATTATTATCTCCCTAACCATACTGTACTCCTATAAATATAAGTGGCTTTATGTTGTTGCGTTCCATTAAGAAACAATTCTGCATAGTTCACACTCATGCTGAATTCCCTTAAGTGGGTTGGAAGATGTGGCTTTCAGGATGTTCAATTATTTAGCTAGATTTGCTAGTTTAGCCTATAATGTTGTCACTAATCCTTAACTAACACTCCTTTTTGATCTTTAAAGGTTACTTTTTACTTCTTTCCAATTTCCATAGTCAACTATTGTTTGCCATTTCTTTTAACAAATCATGTGCTACTTCAACCATTTTTCTCATTAAAGAGCCACCATCTACTGTATCTATGATGCCTCATATGGGTGGATTCACTCTATTATAGAAGGTTTATACAAGGAACTACTTTGTCAAGTTATGATGTGGGCAACTCCTTTGTAATTCCTTGAATCACTCTCAAGCTTCATATAAAGATTCCCCCACTCTTAGCTGGAAATTTGTGATTTCCTTTATGAATGTAGCGGTTTTCATTAAAGGGAAATACTTAGCCAAAAAGGCTTGCACTAGTTGCTCTCATGTTGTGACGTTCTTTAGGTTGAATAAGTTCACCCATGCCTTGCCTTAATCTCTGACTGTGAAAGGAAGAGCCTCATCTTGGCTGCATCTTTCGATAACCTATTATATGTAAATGTGTCACAAATCTCTAGGAAGTAGGCCAAATTAGCATTAGGATCTTCATTGGCCAGTCCATAAAACTGGACATTGGTTCATAGTCTATTTAACAGTGTTGGTTTGATTTCAAATGTATTGGTTTGCACTAATGGTCTCGTTAGCCCTTGTTAATTAGCATTGCACCATGGCCTCATGAAGTCCATAAAGGTTCTTTGTTATTCTCCTTGATTTTGACCCTTAGTCATTGATGTTTCTATCTCGTTTTTTGAATTTCCCTCTCTTGCTTGGTGATATTATAAACTTATAAATCTGTTACTTTCTCAAACATCTTGTTACTCCTATGTTTATGCACCTGCAATCACATAAGAAAAATAAAAATTACCAACAAAAACAACAACCTAGTAAAAATCTCGCTGAAACGCAGGGCCTGAGCAGATCCAGTAATACGCTCCCTAACTAATATAGATGTTATTTTCAAATGACCTATGCGAAATAATAATAATAATAATAATAATAATAATAACAATAATAATAATAATAATAATAATCATCATCATCATCATCATCATCGTGGTCGTGATCATCGTCATAATAATAATAATAATAATAATAAGTATAAGTAGAATAATAATACTAATCGTAATCGTAGTCGTAATCATAATCATAATCAAGCTATGTAGGAAAAAAGTTTAGGCTAAAATCCTAAGAGGTAAGTACTACATATTTAAACATTTAGGCTAACAATATGATACGAACCTACTAGACAATAAAGAGGTCAATTCAAGATATAAAAGCTACGAACAAAAGAAACTTAAAACTTTTAACAGAACGATAAAGACTAAAAACTGAAATCCCAACACCTAAAGAGAATTGCATCAACCAAGAACAAACACAATCTAAAACCAATCACAAGTACATCTAGTAAAGAAGAAAAAAAATTGAGATAATAATTAGTCAAAGAAAGAAAATAACCAAACTGATTTGCTCTGCTAAATATGCCACACACCAACTTTTTATTTTCTTATCATATTTAGCGTCGTTAGTTAGAATTGCATCTAATTAAGCCTTTAGAAATGCAAGTTCAAGAGCTCTTCCTTGTACTTATTGTTCAAACAATAAATACTCAAAATCCCACAATATTAAGAGTTAGTAAATGCAATACATGTACAAAGATTAAAAGAAAATAAATAAATAATTCTTGAAACTAAAATGGTTAGTATTTAAAGACAATTACTTAAAAATAAAACTTAAGGGAAAATTTTCTTGCTCTAGGAACTCCAAATATTGAAGTGACCAGTGAACTTGTAATACAAACCCTGATTAAGCAACATATATTGAAAAGTCAAACTTATATGTTCCTCATTTTGTGAAGACTGAGGCATTGGTGGCCATTGTCAATTTTCTACCACTAAGGACCTTATATTTGTTAAGCTTTAACACCTTGTCAAGGACTTCAATTTGCTAAGCTGATCTATCGTGTGAAGCAGTTCTTGAATTACGTAGCGAAGCTACCTCTGTTTGATGAGTCGACTTGTTTGAGATAGGTTTCAGTTGTGTCTAATTTGGCTACTTGACGGTGCTATGTCTGAGAAGGTTCTGGCAGTGCAGGAATGCAGAGTTGTCAATCTAACTTGAAGAAGGTTAGAAACAAGTAGAGATTTTGTTTTCATGGGTTATGATTCTTCTATAGGTGATGAGAAATATGCTTTCCAAAAATCTGGAAAGTTTTGAGTTGATCCTGATAATTCCATTTTGATCTTTTTCACTAGGGTTTGCGGTCTCTTTTTGTGTTTTTCTTTCCTCTTTTGATGTCTCTCATGACTCTCTATTCTACCCTCTTTGTTGTAGTCTTCAAAATGTCCTTTGATAAAAAAACTAAGTTTTTTTGAACATACATGTTCACTTAATAACCATTTACTTGACTGTGTATGTCTGAAAACCTTCTAATCTTGACTTTACATGGTCACAGTGGCTTACACATTCACATACATTACAATGTAAGTCAACATACACATTTGTGTAGCTTCACACAGGCAGGAACAATGTCTTTGAAGCTCCACATGTTTACATTGATTTACACAATCATTATACAAGTTCATGTAAGTCCCAAATGCCCTTCCATTCTATGCCACGATTTCACCCTTCTCCTTTCGATCTATGAAGGAAGTTATCACCTAAAACTACATTTGAAGTAGAATAAGTACCACAAATATCATAAGATTCTCAAATAATAAGCAAAACACAAATATGGGTATATACATGTAGTCGGCCAATCATTTATCATAGTCCATAGATGTAATTAAATATCCAAGTTTAATCTCATTAATATCTAACAACATCAAGGAAATTAAAAAAATAGTAGAGAATTGAATATTAAAGTCTTCTCTTCTTTGCCTTAAGCTGGAAAATATGTAGCCTTATTCTTAAGAATTTTGCTCTTTTGATCTCCTCTAATTAAAATTATGTTATATCTTTCAAAAACAGACCCATAACATCAAAAGTATATAAAAAAAATACATCCTGGAAAACACCTTACAATGCACGATCAGGCATAGGATTGCTCTAACCCTTTGGCAACTTGTGTGGGGGATGCACAATCGTGCTAGAGGATTCCAATTTGTTGTGCATAATCATGCCATTCTTATTTCTCCAACCTATTTTTTCCCCTCTTTTCTTCTCTTTTTCCTATCTCCATTCATCACCAAACACATCAAACATTCTTTGAAATATATAATTAAGATCAAACTCTTACCTTAAAAAACAATTAATGAAACAAAACATACAAAACACTAACAATAACGTAAATATATGTCATAAACGCATGAATATCATCTAATAAGACACTAAAAACACACACTAACACCTAAAAAAATATTATAATTTACAACTATCAAAAATCGTTTCTTAATATAGCCCAAACTAAGATAGATGTTTATGAGGGAATTCCCATAATGAGATTTGATGGGGAAGTTGTTCATTTTAATATTTTTGATGCCTGAAACATCCTCAAGATGATCATTCTATTTCCTCTATTGATGTGATTGATCCCTTAGTGTAGGAAATTTTTAAGTTAAATTACCGAGATTAGCTAGAAGTAGTTTTAACCAAGCATTTAGAGTTAGAAGCTACTAATGAGGTTGAGTTAGGAGAGGATCTAATCAAGATGGCAGTTATCTTACATTCTTTGAAAACCTCACCTACAAGGTATAAGCTTACTTTCATATAGTTACTTGAATTTTACCAGAGGTTATCACCTTCCGATGTGCAGGTATCTGATGTGAGGATGAAACCATTACCTGCTCACAAGATGTATGTATATTTGGGAGACAATTAGACTCTTCCATTTATTATTTCTACAGTTTTGACTTCTTATCAGGAAGCTAAAATGGTTCATGTGTTAAGAGAGCACAAGAAGGCCAATAGATGGACAATTGTAGATATTCAAAGACTAATCCCTTCTACATACATGCATCAAATTTTGCTTGGGAAGGATGCTCGGTCCACTAGACAAGCACAATATAGGTTAAATCCTCCTATGGTGGAAGTTGTGAAGTAGGAAGTAGTGAAGATTTTTGATACTAGAGTTATTTATCCTCTCTCTGAAAGTAAGTGGGTAAGTCTAGTACAGGTGGTTCCAAAGAAATCTGGAATCATAGTGGTGACAAATCAGGTTCGTGAGTTGTTTCCCACTTATGTGTAAACTAGGTGGTGAGTGTTCTTTAATTATAGAAGTTGAATATTACAACTCGTAAAGACCATTTTCCCCATCTATTTATTGATCAAATGCTTGAGAGATTTCCTACATATGAATATTATTATTTTCTAGATGGATTCTTAAGTTATCTACAAATCCTTGTTGCACTAAAGACTAAGAAAAGACAATATTCACATACATATTTGATACATTTACTTACTGAAGGATGCAATTCGATTAGAGTAGTGCATCCGCCACTTTTTAAAGGTTCATAATGATCATATTCTCTGAGTACGTTGACAAGATCATAAATTTATTTTTGGATGATTTTAGTGTCTATGGTTCTTTTTCTTATAATTGTTTAAAGAATCTTGCTCTTATTTTGGAAAGATGTATTGAAACTAACCTCATGTTTAATTGGAAAAAATGTCATTTTTTAGTTGATCAATGTATAGTTCAAAGGCACGTTTTATCTTTTAGGGATATAGAGTTTGACAAGTTTAAGGTTAATCTTACTTTTGCTTTGCCTTACATTCTAAGTGTGTGGGAAGTTTGTCCTTTTCTTGGCTATGCAAGTTTTTACCATAGGTTAATTGAAGATTTCTTAAAGATAACCTCTCCTTTATGTAAGTTATTACAATAAGATGTCCCTTTTGAGTTTGACAATATGTGCAAGGAGAAGTTTGACAAACCTAAGGAGCTTTTGACATTCCCACCAATGATTCAGCCTTTGAATTGGAGCCTTCCTTTCGAGATCTTGTATGATGCAAGTGATTACACAATGGGGTAGTTCTAGGACAAAGAGTGGGAAAAACTAGACATGTGTCTACTACGGTTTGAAAACATCGAATCCAACTCAACGGAATTATATCATAACTAAAAAAAAACTTTTATCTGTTGTGTTTGTTTAGAAATATTTTGGTCATGCTTCTTAGGCGCTAAAGTTATTTTTTACTTTTATCATATAGCTTTAAAGAACTTGCTCTCCATGTAGTTTGCAAAGCCAAGGTTAATTAGATAAATTCTCCTCCTTTAGGAGTTTTACTTGGAAATAAGAGATAAGAAGGGGGCAGAGAACATGGTTGTTGATCACGTTAGTCGCTTGATCCAAAAAGAAGATGATATTCCTTTGAGAGAAATATTTCCAGATGAACAATTGTTTTCTACCGATTTGAAACCTACATGGTATGTAGATATCGTGAATTTTTTAGTTACTAACAAATTACCTATAAGTTTTTCAAAAGATCAAATGGAAAATTTGAAGAGTGAAGTCAAGTATTATGTGTAGGATAACCCTTATCTAGGGAGGCATTGTGCAGACCAAGTCATAAGAAGGTATGTTCTTGAGAGTGAGATGCTTTCCATCTTAACCTTCTATCATTCATACGCTGGTAGAGGGCACTTTAGGATAAAAAGGACAACCATAAAGTTTTAAATAGTGGTTTTTAATGGCCCTCATTGTTTAAGGATGCATATATCTTTTGTAAGCTATGTAATAGGTTCAATGATTAGGTAACTTGTCCCATAGAAATCAAATGCCATAAACCCCCATTATTTTTTATGTTCAGGGCATTGATTTCATGGGACTATTTCCTCCATCTTTTGGTTTTCATTAAATCTTACTTACAGTTGAATATGTCTCCAAGTAGGTAGAAGTTAAAGCCATCAAAACTAATGACACTAAATTTGTTGTAGTTTTTGTCAAGTTGAATATCCTTTCTAGGTTTAGGATGTTGAGAGCCATCCTAAGTGACAGGGAAATGCACTTTTGCAATAGGGTGATGGAAGCTTTGCTCATGAAGTGCCATATCATGCAAAAGTTTCCACCTCCTACCATCCCTAAACAAGTGGTCAAGTTAAGGAATCCAATAAAGAAATCAAGTCGATACTGGAGAAAACAGTTCAATCTAATATGAAGGATTGGAGTTTGAGGTTGGAAGATGCATTGTGGGCTTAGAGTACAACCTATAAAATGCCAATTGGTATGTCCTTATATAGATTGGTGTTTAGGCTGTGTCATATTCCTATGAAGGTGCAACACAATGCATATTGGGTTATTAAGAGTTGTAACATGAACCTTGATAAGATAGGAGTCCACAGAAAGTTACAATTACAAGAGCTTAAAGAGATACGAAACAACTTGTATGAGAATGTAATAATATATAAAGAAAAAAATAACGCTTTCCATGACAAGATGATCTCGAGGAAAAGCTTTGTTATTGGTCAAAAAGTGTTTCTTTATATTTCCAGAATTAAATTCTTCTCAGGTAAGTTGCGTTCCTGTTAGGATAATTCTTTTATTGTTTCTAATGTTTTTCTACATCTTGTAATAAAGATACAATGCCTAAAAACTAGAAAGACATTTAAGGTAAATGGTCATTGCTAGAAGTTGTATTATTAAGGATCCTGAGTGGATAATATAGAAGAAGTGACACTTGAAGATCCAGATGACATCACGTAACAAAGAGAATATGGAGTTGAGCTAATGATAATAAACAAAGGCTCAACTTGAGAGGTAACCAAAGAGGAGTTTGTTCCTTTTCCTTTACATTTTTGCATTTGTTATTTTTGTTAAATGCTCCATTCCTTATATTTAATGTTACATTGGGGACAATGTAAGTTTTGAATGTGTCTTGTTTATTATGTGTGTTTTTAAGTTTGTTTCTTATATGTTTTTAAGTCTTTTTACATGTAAAAAAATCAAACTAATAAACATTCTCTGTTTTCTACTACTTCTAGGGCTCTTATTTTCTGTTTCCTAGCTCTTGCCAACTTAAAAATGTCCTTTATCTTTCTTTAGTTTCCAATCTTTGGTATAATTTCTCGTAAGCTCTACTTTAAGCTACTGAGATTGTCTTCTTTACTTTTTTCTTTGCCAGTTTATTCCTTTCTCTATTCGCTACTCTCTCTACCTCTATGGTGTTGTCCAATAGAGCTTTATAAGCACCCTTCTTAATCTTAACCTTTTCTTACAAATCTTCATTCCACCACCAATACTTCATCTTATTACCCTTAGGCCTTTTAGAAATTCCTAAGATCTCTTTAACTGTATTCCTTAAAAGAGTTGCAACTCTCTCTTACATTTAGTTAGCATCTCTTTTAAATTTTCATTCATCTCCATATATTACTATATCCTTAAGTTGTTTTATCATATCCGCTATCTGAACATCTCATTCTTACATAACACAGTTAATAATTATTTGAGTTGATAAGAGCATGAATTTTTTTGAAAAATCAAAGTTTTTCATTAAATATTTTCTATTAACCTATCAAATTCATTTTAGATGATGGTGTCTAAGTTATCTCTATTTGACAGGTGATAAACACTTAAGTGTTAAATTCCAATTAAATTGTTAAAATAGATCTAGATCTCATTTTCAATGACTCAACAACTTTGCTTTCAAACGGACAAAAATTCAATATTGAAACAGTTAATCTTTCAATAACTCTTGTAAGGATACTTGAACTAAATGAGTAACTGTATTGCAAAAGAAAATTTTCACTCATTAACTATGTGTCCACAAGAGGCTTGGACTTGGAGACATGCTAACAAAACATTAAGGCTTGGAAGCGGTGACCGTTGATAACCTGCTGAAATGATAAGTACTTATTCTCAATAAGTACTTATGCGTTTGGTATCGCTGTTTTAGTAATTACTGAAACGTGGAAATAGATGTTTAGCAAGTGCAATTGCGGTTGCTAAAGAGAGATAAAATGACTAAAAAATCCATCGATTTAATAAACTTTTAATTGTTGTATAAATAATTAAAAATATATTATTAGTCATAAAAATAATAAAATATTAAATTAAAATAAGAAAAATATAAATAAAATAAAGTTAGTAAATAGAATATTCCATAAAAAATATATTATTAGCCATATAAATTTAAAATTATAAATAATAAAATATTAAATTAAAATAAGAAAATATAAATAAAATAAATTTAGTAAATAAAATATTTAATAAAAATATATTATTAGTCATATAAATATAAATTATAAATACGTTGGACTTGCTTTTTATTAGTTGAGGGTATAATAGAAAATAATAATTATCAGAAGATTATTAATGGAAAGTAGAATTTTTACCGCTGAAGTACTTTCCTATCGCAACCTTCTTTCTGCTTATCGATTTTCGGGGTGGCACCGTACTTTCTTCCAACCTCTGATTGTTTGCCCACAGGTCCAAACATGTAACTACGTTTGAAAACTACGATAAGTAAGTACTTATCCCTACCACATCGCAAATTCAAACGCAACCTAAATTAAGTTATATTTTTCATACGAAGAGAAGAAGGCCCAAGTGAAACACTAAAATAGAAAGTTTGACCCTGCTTCTACTCGGAGAAAGAAAAGATTTAACTTGTTTACATGATTTAATTAAAAAAAAAGATATGAACCGACAAGGCTCCTCTTCCAATTCATTTGAATTTAAGTTCGCGCCAAGTTTTGTCTACCCCAATAGAGATGGCATGACAAAAGGCGTGTGTGAAAAAGCCTTTTGAATGCATTGGACAGAAATGCTTATTAGAATAAAAGTCAAAAGCCAGAATGTAGCATTTGTTAGAATTATGTGCAAATTCCGCCCTCCTTTTAGTCCCCACAACCAACAGTTGGGCTTACTTTCTTCTTTCTACTTGAAACAGAGTCATCTCTGATAGAGCAATGGGGTGTGTCTCTTCCAATTTGCTAAGCAACGACGACGAATTTACTCAACTCCGCAGCACCGCACTCGGCCACCATATTGTCTCTCTCACCTCCACCACATATGGCCTCCTTAACCTTGACCCACCTCCTCCTCAGCCTTCCACCACCACCACGCCTCCTACTCCGGCCACTTGCTTCACACCAACTCCAAATCCACTACCCGAACCCACGTCCCTCTGGTCTGATCCTAGGCCTGAAATCATCGACTCTTGGGAGCTCATGTCTGGTCTCGACACGGACAGCTTCCGCTTCTCCCCCGCCATCAAGAGATGTCAAAATGCTAACAAAGAAAACTCAAATCCTAATCTCCCTACCATTCCCAAAAGTTTAAATGGGTTTGGTGCTCCCAAGCATGCGAAAGAGAGGCTGGACAGATTCGAGAGATTATGCCCACCAAATGGGGAGAACAGGGTAGTGATCTACACAACAACTTTGAGAGGGATCAGGAGAACATTTGAGGCGTGCAACGTTGTTCGTGCAGCGGTCGAGAGATATGGGGTTGTAATATGCGAGAGAGATGTGTCAATGGATCGTGGGTTTAGGGAGGAGTTGAGGGAGCTGATGAGAGGGAAACAGAGAGATCTAGCGGTGCCGCCGAGGGTGTTTGTGAAGGGAATTTATGTGGGTGGCGCGGAGGAGGTGATGAATATAGTGGAGGAGGGTTGGATGGGCAAGGTTC
>JAOTAY010000191.1:25768031-25780273 GCA_025629805.1 Erythroxylum baracoense | reverse complement strand
TATTATTATTATTATTATTATTATTATTATTATTATTATTATTATTATTACTACTACTACTACTACTACTATTATTATTATTATTATTATTATTATTATTATTATTATTATTAACTATTATTATTATTATTATTATATTATATTATATTATATTATATTATATTTATATTGCTTCTCTTATGTTTGTCTTTTTTTTTTAGCTTTTAGAGGCGATCATGGTAGAACCCACGCTTCCCAAGTTGTGTCTGTCTAGTAGGATAATCTCTTTTTCGGCTACCGATACTTAGGGGTTCTGGGTTCTGCTTTTAGTATTCAAGCTTGGTGAAGGCCTCGCTTTCGGATGCCTATACATTTATTGCCTACCTTATATAGTTATTTTTAGTTTTGCTAGTTTCTTTCCCTCATGGTCTATTAATCAAGTCAAGTGGCTTTTCTCTAATTTTTTACTCTTAAGACATATTACTTTGGGAGAACCTAAGTTGGGAATAACCTTCAAGAAGTGTGGGGATAATTAAGTTAGAAGGGATGGCTTTGCATCTCGAGGGTAAAACACCGACCAGCTTATTGGTGCATTCCGCATGTAAGAATAAGAATCACGATGTCAGGTTATAGATAGGCTCTTAAAACATTAGGACCTTTATGGGGAAGTCCTTAGAATTAGTAGAGATTTTAGACAAGTATAAGATATATATAGCATGCCTCCAGGAGATAATGTGGTCGGGGGCTAAAGCAAATGAGATTGGTGGGTTTAAACTATGGAACTAGGGGGTCTGCGAAGACAGAATGGGATAGGTATCTTAGTTGTCAAGGAACTTATAAATCATGTGGTGGAGATCACAAGGACAAATGATCGGATTATGGCAGCTAAGATTATTGTTAGCAAGGCTATTCTCAATATGGTATGTGTGTGTATGCACCTCAAGCTAGTTTGGATGAATAACAAAAACGTCTATTCTGGGAGGAGCTAGATGAAGTGATTCAATAGATCCCTGTTACTGAGCAAGTTATATTAGGAGGAGATTTTAATGGGCATATAGGGGCAGTTTCAGACAGATATATAGAGACTCATGGGGGCTTTAGGTACGACACTAGGAATGATAGTGGGATCTCTATATTAGACATGGTTGTAGCTTTTGAGTTAGTGATGGAAAATTCTTTATTCAAGAAGAACGAGGAGCACTTGGTCACTTTTAAGGGTAGCACAACCAAGACGCAACTTGATTATTTCCTTGTCAAGTGGAGCAAACAAGTTTAGTGCAAGGATTGCAAAATGCTTCCAACTGTGTGCTTAGTAACTCAGTATAGAATGCTAGTTTTGGATCTGGAAGTTAAGGGATGTCGAAAGTAGCAAATTACTAGACGGTGTCTTAAAATTAGATATGGAATCTGAAAAGGGTCATAGTGGAACAATTTAAGGCTCGAATCTGAAATGTAGCCTTATGTACCTTGAGAGGGGATGCTAATCATATGTGGGAGGGAGTGGCACCCTTAGAAAGAGGTACTGCCACAGAACTCCTAGAAGTTTCTCAAGGTTCAAGGGGTGGGCGGATGGAATCTTAGTGGTGGTCTGAAGAGATCCATGGAATGGTGAAGGCGAAAAAGATAGCATACAAAGCTCTATTGGAAAGTACAATAAAGGCAGAGCGAGAAATTAATAGAGTAAGATACAAACTGGCAAAGAAAGGGGTAAAGATGACAATTTTAGTGGCTAAAGGTGAAGCTTACGAGCCTTTGTACTCGAGTTTGAATACTAACAAGGGAGAACAAAAAATTTTAAGTTGGCACAAGTTAAGGCATGAAAGACAAGGGAATTCGACCAAGTTTGTTGTATAAGAGATGAAGCAGGGTAGGTAATCATAGAGGCCTATGTTATCAAGAGTAGATGGCAGAGATACTTTTCTGGCCTTTATAATGAAGGAATCTTAGACAATAGAGCTTTCGGTGACCTCATCATGTTTAAAAGTTTTCATAACTGGGCTCGGCGTGAATGGATCACAAGAGAAGAAATTACAAAAACTATGAGGGAGATGAAGTGTGGAAGGACAGTAGGGCTAGATAAGATACCCATCCAAATATGGAAGAGAATAGGAGTCGTAGGTCTTGATTGGCTAGTCTAGCTTTTTAATGTGATCCTGGAGTCAACCAAAATGTACAATGAATGGAGAATGAGCAGGTTAATTTTGTTGTACAAGGCCAAAGGGGACATCCAATATTGTCACAACTATGGAGACATTAAACTACTTAGTCACACCGTGAAGTTATTGTAAAAGGTGATCGAGAAGAGAGTCTGAAGAGTGACTTCTATATCAGACAACCAATTTGGATTTATGCTTAGAAGGTCCACGACATAAGCGTTACATCTCCTTCGAAGATTAATGGAATGTTACAGGGAAAGAAAACGAAATTTGCATATAGTTTTTATTGATTTAGAGAAGGCATATGACATGGTTCCTAAGGAAATGTTTGGAGGCTAAGGAAATTCCTATGACCTATATATGAGTAGTTAGGGATATGTATAAAGGGGCAATGACTAGCATATGGACGAAAGGAGGAGACACGAAAATTTTTTCTATTAGTGTTGGGCTCCACCAAGGCTCAACCTTAAGCCCTTTTCTATTTGTAGTATTGTTGGATGAGGAGCTTACCAAGCATATTCAAGGGTAGGTACCTTGGAGTATGATATTTGATGAAGATATTGTCTTAGCGGATGAGACAAAAGAGGGGTCAATATCAAGCAGGACTATTGGAGGGAAATGTTAGAGTCAAAAGGTTTTAAAATGAGGAGGACCAAGACTGAGTACTTAGAATACAACTTTTCGGGACATCAGGTGGTTCATAATGTGACAGTAATAATTGGAGCTGACATCATACCACAGAAATTGTGTTTTAAGTACCTTAAGTATATCATTCTGAGTAATAGAGAGAACGATGCCAATATCGTCCATCGTATCAGATCTAAGGGATTCAAATAGCCATGCACATCACAATCTTATATGATGAGAAGATCCCACTCAAACTTAAAGGCAAATTTTATAAAATGACAATTTGGCCAACAATGTTATATAGGGTAGCTTATTAAGCCACCAAACGTTCCACTGCGGATGCTCCGATAGATGTGTGACATCATTATAAGAGATAAGGACTGGAATCGTAAGCTGCAAGACAAACTACAAATAGCGGGTATTAATGACAAGTTATGAGAGAGAAGGCTTAAGTGGTTCGAATATATGAGAAGGAGGCACCCTGATGCTCCTATGCGACACTATGAGAAAATAACCTTTCAAGATTGCAAGAGAAAAAAAGGAAGGCCAAAAAAGAACTGGGGAGAAGTGATTAAAAATGATATGGCAGGGTTAGCTCTTACCGAGGACTTAGCCAGTAATAGGAAACTTTGGCGTACTAGGATACGAGTAAAGGATATCCTTTAAAGTGAATTGAAGCAGTCATGCCAGTTCTATGAAGTCATATACTGTAACTATCATGCATCGTTTCTACCTCTTAGGAAGTCTCGCCTAATTGTCTAGTTTGTCTCTATCTAGTTTCTAGTCATGGACAAGTCATTATGTCCTATGACTTGGCTTTCCAGCTCTACTTTACCCACCTTTTAACGGTGACATGGTTCGTCATTTCGCCTTAATGCCTTGAATAAAACCACATCATTAACTTATAGTACGAAATTAACCTATATTTATTAGGATGCAACAGCTGCTGGTTGTCCCTTGAGGGACATCCGACAACAATGAAATGCTACAGAGCAGATTCACATGGCTCCTAGATAAAGATGCCAAGTGAAACTCTAGACATGTTGAGCAGAACTTTGCAGCATATCAGTTATATCTGTCTGGTTATTTTCTTAATCACTTTGTCTTCTAAACTTGCATCATTTTTTTGGAGCTATTATTATTCTATTTTATTTATTTATCATTACTTTATTCTAATTATTTATTTATTTATATGTACCTAGCTATTTTATTTCTTTTTAAACTCTTCATGTCACATTTGCATATGGATCTATCAGAAATAGCCTCTCTATTCTATAAGGGTAAGGCTGCATACTATCAGACCTCCCCAGACCCCGTATTGGTGTAGGATACAACTGGGTGTGATGATGATGATATTAATTTATTGTTCATTTATAAAAATTTTGTAATTAATAAATTGTCTCTCTATTATTGATTGTCGATATAGTCTGAAATATATGATAAGAAGAGATAAGGTACAAAATCGTATGGTGCGAGACAAACTACAAGTAGCTGGTATTAATGACAAGTTATGAGAGACAAGATTTAGGTGGTTCAGACATGTGAGAAGGAGGCACCTTGATGCTCCTGTACGATGCTGTGAGAAAATGACCCTTCAAGATTGTAAGAGGAAAAAAGAAAGGCTAAAAAAGAACTGGCAAGGACTTAGCTAGTAATAGGAAACTCTGGCGTACTAGGATACGAGTAAAGGATATCTTTTAAAGTGAGCTAAAGCAGTCGTGCCAGTTCTATGAAGTCATATACTATGACTATCGTACATCATTTCTACGTCTTAGGAAGTCTCGCCCAATTGCCTAGTTTGTCTCTATCTAGTTTCTAGTTATGGACAAGTCATGACTTGGCTTTCCAACTCTACTTTACCATCCTTTTAACGGTGACGTAGTTCATCATTTCACCTTCGTGCCTTGAATAAAACCACATCGTTAACTTATAGTAGCAAAATAGCTTGTATTTATTAGGACACAACAGCTGCTAGTTGTCCCTTCGGGGACATCCAATAACATTGAAATGTTACATAGCTTATTCACATAGCTCTTGCACAAGGATGCTAAGCGCAACTCGAGACATTGTGAGCAGAACTTTGCAACATATCAGGTATAAGCAAACCTTAGCAGCAAATCAGGTATATTTGTCTCGCTATTTTCATAATCACTTCATCTTCTAAACTTGCATCATTTTTTTGGAGCTATTATTATTCTATTTTACGTATTTATTATTACTTTATTCTAATTATTTATCTATTTTTATGCACTTAGCTATTTTATTTCTTTTTAAACTCTTTATATCACATTTGCATGTGAATCTATCGGAAATAGCTTCTCTACTCTGTACAGATAAGGCTGCGTATTATCAGACATCCCCAGACCCTGTATTAGTGCAGGATTCAATTGCGTGTAATAATGATGATATTAATTTATTGTTCACTTATGAGAAGTTTGTAATTAATATAATTGTCTCTCTATTATTGATTGTTGAGATACTCTAAAATATATGATAATTTTTAATAGAGTTCTCAATTTTAAAATAGTGACACAAATTCAGTATGTTAAAAAAATATGACATTAAAAGAACTAGACCTTTTGATTATGAAGAATCAATAATGCAAGATATTTTGGAACATTACAAAGAAGAAATTCTTTAACAAATTATGATAGTTAACAAAGAACAAGAATACAAGCACACCTAACTCTTAGAAGTAATTTTAAAAATTAAATATATTTTTATTGATGATATTGATCTTCTTTTATATAGGATGAACAAAAAAAAGATAAAATCATAACTAAAAGTATAATAGGGATTCCTACTTCAATTAGAATACTAAATACTTATACTTTTCAAGTAGAGCTCTAGTAATCCTAGATAAATTAGGAAAATATTAAAAATTCTATATTAACTAGGGTTGATAATCCTACTTTAATTAGGACTGCTATTATAAAGAAATATTACTCTTTGAAATTTTTAATCAAATTTAAAAAATTAACTTAATATCAAATCATGTTCTAACTAAGAAAACTAATAATTAACTACTATATAATTTCAAACTGATATGAGCTTAAGAATTAAGTAAATCCAGTTATCTTTTAAAAACATATTAAGACATTGAATAAGAATTTAACTGTGTCAGTAGCCTAATGTCACTAGTTTATGCCTTCAATTGTTCCTAGGCTTATTGTTCCTTGTTGAGCAAGTTTTACCTAATGTAAAATCCTCAATATTCCGTAAGTATAAGGATCGTAAACTCATAGTAGTTGAAGTGTCGATCCATAAGGAATTAGCTAAAACTAAATGAACCTAAATTTGTTTAAGGTTAGGAAAACAGGATAAGAGAGAGTGTCTCCTACTTCTTACTATAAACAAAGCAATGTTCCTTCTTCCATCTACCATCGATCGTCTTCACACCTTCAAGCTTCTCTATTCTCTATTCACAACACCACTACTACCTCGTTCTATATCCTCAGAAGCAAAGCTTGCGCTTCCTTGTTCATCATTCTATCTGTAAATCCTTCTGCTAGGTGCTTCACAACCCTACCAAACAATAACCAACAACCCAAGGTCATAAATGACCTTTCATTAAAATTACCCCTCCCGCCTTGTATACTTTCATTATTAAGCAGTGCTTGTTTCTGACAATACTTAACCAAAAGCTGAAGCCTTCCTCTCTTATGATACATCTTTCACAATGGTCAATACTTTTGTCCCTTCCCCATCAGATTTTCCACTTCTACCCTCCTCCATCCTTAAACCTTCTCCCACAATTCCAAAAACACCTTCTTCATCAGATGTTCCTCCTAGATCTTAGAAGCAAGTAGTAGGGGAAGAATCTCCCTTGACCTTATCCTACTCACCACCTAAGGGCATGGATGGTAGGTTAGTGGTTTTCCTCGACATTGAAGTCCTGAAGGGGGGAGCTCGGGCTTGGGAATCAATTATGGTTGGTTTCTTTGTTAGAAAAAGACCACCTTTTCCTCTAATCTCCCAATGAGCCAACAAACCATGGAAGTTGAGAGGCTTGATAAATGTTCCTCTCTGAAGAGAATTTGATCCTTTTCACCTTCACCTCCACTTCAAATATCCAGAAGATCATGGAGGAAGGTCCATGGCACTTTGGAAGCCACCTATTCTTCCTACAAACTTGGCAGCCACACTTAAATCATGAAACCCTTAAAATCCAAAGTATCCTACTCTGGATTAACTTTCACAACATCCCACTTGAGTATTGGATAATCCAAGGCCTTTGAGCATTAGCCAACTATATTGGAAGGACACTTTGCAAGGATGAACATACAGCTAAGAAGAAACGTGTTAGATATACCTGGATTTGCATTAATGTGAATATCTCCTAGGAACTGCCTTAGGAAATTCCAATTATGAGGTTAGGAGAAAGGATGATAAGCTATGGGAAGACTCAATAAAATTTTCTTAACATTAAAAACCACCTTCCACAAACCCTAACAAATTTTGGAAGGCCACGGGCAAGTTATTCAAAACAGGAAGCTACTAAGAGCTTATGGAGTCAGCTGAAATAGAATTCTTGGAAAGTCCCCTTTCTTTGACACCCAAGACCATCATGTTGTAAAAGGCTAATGATGTTATATCACCTAACAATGGGGAGAGACATAACAATGAGGTAATGCAAATTTCTCAAACAGCATACATACAAATAGTTAAGGAGCACAGTATAATAAGCAATGAAGAGCAGGAAGTTTCACAACACCAAATACAATACATGTTCCTCAAACTGAAGCCAATGTTGACCATGTCACTCTAACCACTACTTCAGGGATTATGTAAAGTGCTTAAGGAGATTCAAAGGTGTGTAATACTAACCCTATCCAACTTGATATCATAGTAACTGCTAAAGCTTTTACTGCACTTGAAGAAACTACAACAAATGATGAATTCCATACAATGGAGAGAAGGAGACCCAGGAGGGGAAAAGGAAAAGGAAAAGGAAAGGGCAACATAAGCAAACCTTTTAAACTATGTCTATAATTGCATGGAATGTACGTGGAATAAATTGCCCCATTAAATAGTTAGCTTTAAGGGACTTTGTTTTGAGAGAGAAACCTCTCATATTTAGATTACTAGAAACTAAGGTCAGATTAAAAAATTTAGCAAAGTTGAACATTTTTGGTTCCTACTGGAACATGATTACCAACCACCAACATCATGCTTTAGGCAGAATAATTATACACTACCAAGAGGATGAGCTCAAGGTGGATCTCTTAGACTCAAATGAACAAGCCATGTATATGAAATTATCCTCTTCTTATAGAAGCACATATAGATAAATGTCTCATTCATCTATGCAAGCAACTTTTGATTCCAAAGAAGGGATCTATGGAATAACCTAACATCATTTAGCAACATTGTCTTTATTCTATAGTTAATATGAGAAGACTTTAACTCCATATTATATACCCCTCAGAGGCACAAGGGCATTGCTATCTAAAGAGTTATACAATTGATTTGAGAGAAATGGTGGAGGAATTAGGGGTGTAGATGTTAAGTATGTTGGACATACTTTTACCTTGTCCAACAAACAACAACCAGCTTAGCACTTTAGGAAAAAAATTGGTTCGAGCCTTAGTAAACGACCTTTGACTCAAGACATTTCCTGACAACCTTATTACATTCAAAGGCCCCATCTTTTCAGATCATACTCCCCTTATAGTGGATAATCTATTCCAAAAAATTAGTAAGTATTATCCTTCCAATTCAATAATTTCCTAGTGAATGTTCCAAGATTCTATGAGGCATGTATAAAAGGAGCAGTACATAGTTGTCAAGGGACTAAGGAGTTATGTTGTGTTCAGAAGCTGAAAGTTATCCAACAAGAATTGAAGATCCTAAATTCTCTACAAAGGCCTACAACTTCCACATTAAATTCCTTCAAACTTTAACTTTAAACTATCTAAGCTAGCTTTGCTGCTCACCCTACTGATCCAGTTCTAATTGAAAGAGAAAAGAATATACTATCATAATTTTTGAAGGCTACACACAACCACAACTCTCTCTTGTAACAAAGAGCTACACTACATTGGCTAAAATAAGGGGACAACTGCACTAGATTCTTTTTTAACTCCATTCTTGCGAGGAAAAACTGCAACAAAATCAACTATATAACTTTCAAAGATGGTGCAAGTCTTCAGACACAATAGGAAATCCAAGTGGAGGCAGTAAGGTACTTTAAAGATCTTCTAAGAACTCCTAACTATCCATATGTTACTTTTGATGAACTCAAAACCCTCTCCCTCAAACAAATCTCATCAGTTGACTCGAATCTTTTCATAAAACCAGTAGAAAATATATAAATAGAAGTTACAATTTTTTCCATGGATGGCTCCAAAGCTCCAGCCTTGATGGCCTAAATGGGTACTTCTTTCAGAAATCTTGGAGTGAGTCAGGACCATTTATTATAAAGGCAGTCAAAAAATTCTTCTTTAAGGGGATCCTCTTTAAAGAGATTAATAGAACCTTTGTCTGTTTGATTCCTAAATGCTCCAACCCCATACATTTTGGGGATTTCTGACCTATTGCATTTACTAATTTCCTCTACAAGTTCATATCCAAGATACTTGCTTCAAGATTAAAAAAAACCCGAACCCATGTTATTAGTGACAACTAAAATGACTTTATGCAAGATAGACATATAGGAGATAACATTCTTATTACATAAGAGCTCCTAAAAGGCTACTTCAGATCAATTTACTCTTAAAATTGCAAATTCAAAATTGATTTCCATAAAGCTTTTGATAGTGTGAGCTAGGATTTCTTATGGACATTATTGATGGCTCACGGATTTTCAATTACCTTTATAAAGTGGATTAAAGAGTGTATCTCAACCTCCTCCTTGTCTATTCTGATCAATGACACTCCTACCACACTCTTTAAGGCAGCAAGAGGACTTACGCAAGGTTACCTATTGTCCCCTACCTTTTCATCCTTTTTATGGAGACTCTTAACTTTCTCTTCAAGTATAAAGTGCTCAAAAACCCAAAGTTCAGATACCATACTAAATGCAAAAAGATTGATTTGACTAACTTATGCTTTGCAGATGATCTACTTTTATTTAGTAAGTCCTATATGGACTCCATAAAAATTTATATGGCAGTTCTTAACAAATTCAAAAGCTTCTCTAGACTACACTTTAACCTAACAAAGAGCCATTTTCTACTATCCAAAAAACCTACTGCTTTGGGATCTCTTATCTCTCAATTAACTGGGATGCTTTTTAAACAGACACCTCTATTGTATCTTAGATTACCAGTTTCTATGAAAAGACCCTCATATACAGAATCCATTTCACCCCTAGAGAAAATACAAAGAAGAATTAGTTCATAGGTTAACAAGTCTCTGTCCTATGCAGGGAAGGTTCAACTCATCAAATTGGTGTTAAACTCTCTCCATATTTGTTAGGGCTCCCACATCTTTCTTTCTCAAGGTATCATCAAAACCATTTAAAGAATCCTCAAGAACTTTTTATGGAATCACCCAAATGGTGTTAAAGGTTCAGCTAAAGTGAAACGGGCTAATATCTATTTCCCTAAGGATGAAGGAGGGCTAAGCATGACTCCTATCAAAATCACAAATCAAACCCTAATCTTAAAAGGACTATAGTGGATTCTTATGGATAAAAACTCACTTTGGGTGAAATGGCTACACTCTTATTTTCTTAAGGAAAGAAGCCTATGAAGTATTAAGAAATCAACCCCATACTCTCATTTTCTCAACTAGATCCTAAAATTGAGGGATAAAGTTCGAGAAGGGATCTCTTGCAAAATTAGGAATGGTAACTTGACATATGTCTAGTTTGATAACTGGTCTAACTTGGGACCTCTCATACAACATTATAGCAGTCTGAGTAGTCCATAACCTACTTCACTCAAACTTAAACTCAGCTCAATTATTATAGAGGGTACCTGGAATTTTCCTTAAAACTTGAGGCATCTTCAATCATCATATCTTCCCTAACCTAACTCCTGGATGCATTCTACTGGCAGACCCAACCCATCTTTAAACTCACCAACAAGGCTATGAGAGATCTATTAAGATGTAGGAAATAAAAGGTGGAATGGCATAGATCTATTTGGAGCAAGGTTATCTTTTCTTATTATTATGTATCCCTTCTCCTCGCCCTATCATTATCATGCGAGATAGAGTAACCATTTATTTGAATTTTCTTATTCTAATCTTATATCATCAGGGTAATGATTCATTAACCTATTGCTTCTTTTTATAAGGGACAAATAGGAGAATTTATCCTGGAAGCAGAAGAACTACTGAAACTGTGAGAAATCCTCACAAGAGTTTATGCACAAAGAACGGGCAAACCCTTAAAAATTCAAATCATCAAAAAATATTTCACATATATTAAAAAGAAGAAATACTTGATTAGGACGTAAATCCCATTTTTAATAAAATTTTGGATTGAAAAGATATACATAGATATCTTTTTAGGTACCATCACAATTTCGCGTATCAATACACAACTTTTTCTTGAATCAACAATAAAAATTATTAATAAATACATTTCCAATATTAAAGACAATTTCAAAAGAATTGATAAAACAAATCAAAATCTAAGCGATTTTTTCCGATTATCAAAAAATCACTTAATATTTACGTTATTAATAAAAATTCAGAGACTTTCTGTGACATATCCTCCTTGTTACAAGCATATGTTTTTATAAATCATCACAAATCCAAGTTATTAACTTATATAAATTACGATCTGCCCATCGAGGAATTTGTTTAGTTATCTCTTTTATTCCCTTCGATTTTTCTAATTTTTTTATTGTGTATATCGGATATAACTGCAATGAATAAAAATTGCAAAGTTTTTATTCGATCTTCTGAATGAAAATTTTCTTTTTTTTGATAAGGAAATAAAGAAAATTGGGTAAAATCAAAACTTAATAAAGGCCCCCTTTCGAGTGAAAAAAATTGGATATTAGATGTATCTATTTTTGTTTCAAATTCTCGATAATTAGGAATAAGAAAGATAAGATGAATTTTATTTATCCAAACCTTTTTGATGGAAGTTTCATTTATGCTTAAAGGTGAAAAATATATTGGACTGGATAAATATTAATGCAATGAATTGTTTCAAGGCTGAACTGAATGGAATTGACCAGCCATCACACCAAAAACTTCAGTTGATTGATACATGTACCTACCAATTTAACATAGATCCAAGATAATTCATTAATTCAATGAGGAAGAAATTCCATTTGTCCCTTGAACCCAATTCTTTTCTTAGAAAAAAATTGGATAAGTTGTTGATACCTATCTTTCTTCGTAGATTTCGAGATTTATCATTTGTTAATTTCCTGATTTAGTGTTAGATAGAGATATGTCTATCTATCTTAACAATGGGTTAATCAGTGAATGAGGGCCAAATAAATGGGCTTGACTTTTCAGTTTTTCTAGTAGGCCAATCATTCCCTGATGATAGGATCTTTCATATTGTTTCTATTC
>JAOTAY010000191.1:25750034-25767931 GCA_025629805.1 Erythroxylum baracoense | reverse complement strand
TCAACATTCGACATAACCTATTCTCAACAATTATCTCAATTTCATACATTAATAAAACTGAAATAAATTGGAAAATATGCTCAGAATGGATCAATGGAGGCAGCGACAGTGGGAAACTACCTGTTCTGGGAAGTACTTCGCGTCAAACTTCATCTCGGTGTCTCTCTTCCTTCGTCTCCTTCCTCAAATCACTTAATAGCTCTATAAGGTTTCTGAATTTAGGCTGATGTGAAAGCTCTCAAAAGGCTGCTCTTTCTGTCTTGTAATGTTCTTTTTATATCTTGGAAGCCCTAGGTTTAATCCGAGGTCGAAACAGTTTAAAAAATCATGTGAAACTTGGGTTTCTGTGTCCGCCCGACACAAGCCACGATCGTAGCCTGCGTCTAAAGCTTTCTGTCACGATTGTGGCCCAAAGTGCATGTCGTGGTTTGGCATATAGCTCTCTATCACGATCGTGGCCCAAAGTGCACGATTGTGGCCGGAGTCCTTTCAGTTCGCCTCTTTTTGTCACGATCGTAACCTATTATGTCATAATCGTGGGCCGTGTTTTGGCCCAAAACTCTCCGAAACTTCTCCATTCTTCGTTGTTTACCCTGAAACACTAACGAACCCATCAAGGTACCTCAAAAACATAACATTTAAGCTCAAAGACTGATATTAACCCATAAAAACACTTAAACACAAAAACTAACACAATTCTAAGCTATACACATACTAAACACTCAAATTAACACTGAATACATAACAAATTAAACCCTAAAATATGATGCAAATCACACTTATCAATGCAAAGACCCCCTCTTCTCGGATCACACTCCCTTTGTAGTGGCCAATCCATTCCAAAAAGTTAGCAAGCATTATCCTTTTTAATTTAATAATTTCCTAGTGAATGATTCAAGATTCTATGAGGCATGTATAAAAGGAGCAGTACATAGTTGTCAAAGGACCAAGCATTTCTGTTGTGTTCAAATGCTGAAAGTTATCAAATAGGAATTGAAGATCCTAAATTCTCTACAAAGGCTCGCAACTTCCACATTAAATTCCTTGAGACTCGAGCTTTTAACTATCCAAGATAGCCTTATTGCTCACCCTACTGATCCGGTTCTATTTGAAAGAGAAAAGAATATGCTATCACAATTCTTGAAGGCTACACACAACCACAACTTTCTCTTGCAATAAAGAGCTAGAGTGCATTGACTAAATGAAGAGGAAAATTGCATTAGATTCTTTTTCAACTCCATTCTTGTGAGGAAAAACTGCAACAAATCCACTTTATAACTTCCAAAGATGGTGTAAGTCTTCAGACACAATAGGAAATCCAAAAGGAGGCAATAAGCTACTTTAAAGATCTTATAGGAACTCCTAACCCTTCAAATGTTACTTTTCATGGACTCAGAACCCTCTCCCTCAAACAAATCTCATCAGCTGACTCATATCTTCTCATAAAACCAGTAGAAAATATAGAAATAAAAGTCGTAGTTTTTGCCATCGATGGCTCTAAAGCTCCAGACCCTGATGTCCTAAATGGGTACTTCTTTCAGAAATCTTGGAGTGAGACAGGACCATTTGTTATAGAGGCAATTAAAGAATTCTTCTCTAGGGGTTTCCTCCTCAAAGAGATCAATAGAACCTTTGTCTGTTTGATTCCTAAATGCTCTAACCCCACACATTTTAGGGATTTCAGACTTATTGCATGTACTAAGTTCCTCTATAAGGTCATATCCAAGATACTTGCTTCAAGAGTGAAACAATCCCTAACCCATCTTATCAGTGACAACTAAGATGCCTTTATGCAAGACAGATATATAAGAGATAACATTCTTATTGTACAAGATCTCCTAAAAGGCCACTCCAGATCAAATTACTCTCCAAACTACAAAATCAAAATTGATTTCCATAAAGCTTTTCATAGTGTGAGCTAGGATTTCCTATGGACATTACTGATGGCTCACAAATTTCCAATTGCCTTTATAAAGAAGATTAAAGAGTGTATCTCAACCTCCTCCTTGTCTATTCTGATCAATGACACTCTTAACATACTCTTTCAAGCAACAAGAGGACTTTGGCAAGGGGACACCTTATCCTACTACCTTTTCATCCTTTATATGGAGACGCTTAACTCTCTCATCAAGCATGAAGTGCTAAAAAATCCAAAGTTCAGATACCATGCTAAATACAAAAAGATTGATTTGACTAACCTATGCTTTGTAGATGATCTACTTTTATTTTATAGGGCCTCGATGGACTCCATACAAAGTTATATGGATGCTCTTAACAAATTCAAAAGCTTCTTTAGACTACACTTTAACCCAATAAAAAGCCAATTTCTCCTATTAAAAAAAGCTACTGCTTTGGGACCTCTCATATCTCAATCAACTCGGATGCTTTTTAAATAGAAACCTCTATTGTATCTTAGATTACCAGTTTCTACTAAAAGAGTCTTATATGCAAAATGCATTACACTCCTAGAAAAAATACAAAGAAGAATTAGTTCATGGGTTACTAAGTCTTTGTCCTATGTAGGGAAGGTTCAACTTATCAAATCCGTGTTAAACTCTCTCCATATTTATTAGAGCTCTCACATTTTTCTTTCTCAAGGTATCATTAAAATCATTAAAAGAATCCTCAAGAACTTCCTATGGAACCACCCAAATGGTGTTAAAGGTTCAGCTAAAGTGAAATGGGTCGATATCTATTTTCCTAAGGATGAAGGAGGGCTAAGCATAACTCCTATCGAAATCACAAACCAAGACCTAATTTTGAAAAGACTATGGTGGATTCTCATGGATAAAAACTCACTTGGGGTGAAATGGCTACACTATTATTTTCTTAAGGAAAGAAGTTTATGGAGCATTAAGAAATCAACCTTATACTTTCATTTTCTTAATCGGATTCTGAAATTGAGGGATAAAGTCCAAGAGATCTCTTGCAAAATTGGGAATGGGAACTTGACATATGTCTGGTTTGACAACTGGTCTAACTTGGGACCTCTCAAACATCATTATAGCAGTTTAAACAGTCCCCAAACTGCTTCACTCAAACTTAAATGATTATAAAGGGCACCTTGAATTTTCCTCAAAACTTGAGGCATCTCCAACCGTCGTATCTTCCCCAACCAAACTCTCCAGACACATTCTACTGGCAAACTCAACCCATCCTTAAACTTACCAACAAGGCTACGAGAGACGTATTAAGTGTAGGAAACAAAAGGTGGAATGGCACAAATTTGTTTAGAGCAAAGTATTGACCCTAAGGGTATCTTTCATATTATAGTTAACAATCCTAAATAGGCTAGACACTACTGATAGAATTCACTATCTGCAAATGAATAGAACATGTCCAATGTGCAAGAACCATGTGGAAAAAAGAGATCGTCTCTTCTTCACATGCCCTTATAGCAACAATGTATGGGAATCTATAGCTAATAGGTGCCTGTGGCTAAATCTTGGGAGCACTATCATAGATGTTGTCCAAAATTGACCAACCACATAACCCCTCCAAACCCAAATAGACAAATCCATGTTCTATCCCCTAGGACTCTGTGTATATGGGTTATAGAAGCAAAGGAACCTTAGATAGTTTGGTGGAACCAACTTGCCCAAAGAGGTTGTCGTATCTGAGATCCTCTATGAACTAAGAGAGCTCATTCTACTTCGAAAGCTCAATCAGGCATGCAACACAACTATCCTAGCTTCACTGAATGTATAACTTTAAGCTACACTAGGAATGTAAACATATGTATAGGGAAGAGATGCAGAGGAAATATAGAATAGAAAAAGCTGTAAAGAGGAGGCTAAAATATTGCCTAATCGGCTGAACCAGCTTAGTCGAAACCATCAGATCTCCATGAGTTCCTCCTCACTTGCCGATTTCCCCTGCGGAGATAAACATATGGCTGTGAGATTATAATCCAAGTTGCGACAAGGATGAAAAGAGGGCTTATAAACAAAGATAAAATCCTTACCTCTGGTTAGATGGAAGGAATCTGAGAAAGGAAACTATCTCTGATCATACCTTTTCCTTTCGTACAACCCTAATTCAGTAATACTAGAACATTCGATGCATAGAAAGGGAAGATCCTTACCTCAGTTTCAAATGACAATGTTTTGGTAAATGAGTATGCTCTTGGTGTAACGATGTCGTTCCAATAGGTGTTGATGTGTGATGTCATTTTAAGTTGGCTTTGTAAAAGACTAAGGAGAGATTAGAACCTCTCCGAGAATGTTTTTTATTCTTTCTTTTCAATACAATTTTAATTCTAAAAAGAATTCTTAAATGAACTAGAAGGATTTAAGGAGGCTGTAGCTAGATGGATCTGAACAAGAATCATAGGTACTAAACAATTCCAATGTATCAAAAAATGCAAAGAATCAAAGAAGAATTAAAGACCCTTAGCAAAAACATACTTGGCAACATTTACCACTTGCTAAATGCCACTATACATCTCACAAAGGTACAATATGAACTCTACTTGAATCCTACTAATGAATTACTTTTGGATCTTAGGATATAGGCACTATATAACTTTGGCCAAGTCCTAGAGTTTGAAAATTTAGTTATAAAATAGAGGTCAAGAGCTCTTTATTTATCAGATGGAGACAGGAATTCTGCCTATTTTTATAGAAGTGTAGTAGTAAGGAAACTTCAAACAAAATAGTCTCCCTTCAAAAAGGAACATCATAATTATACACCAAGATGAGCTACTAAAAAAGGCTATGAATTTCTATTCTAATACCTTAAAAGCTCCTTTTAAGGCCATCTTTTTAGTTCAAATCCTTAAGGAAATAGCCCAAGATCAAATAGCCCAAGATCAAATAGTACTACTAGAGGCAGAACTACTCTCAATACTAGTTACTAGAGTAGAGATTCAAAAGTCCTTAAAAACAATAAACCCTAACAAAGCACTAATCCTGATGCAATGAACGTTTTCTTCTACCATAAAACATAGCTTATTACTGGGGAGATAGTAATTGAAGTTATTAAGGAATTTTTCCAAGAAAGGAGACTCCTAAAGGAACTTAATAAGACTTTCTCATATTGGTTCCTAAAGGATATGAAAAGACTTTTATAAATGACTATAGACCAATAGCTTATTATAATTCAATATGTAAAATTATCTTTAAAATTCTAGCTGAAAGGTTGAGTAAGTCTTGCTATCTTACATTGGATACTAGAAAGGTGTTTATTTTTCAAGGAGGCAAATTATAGATAATATTCATTTTGTCTAGGAGTTATTAAAACATTATATAAGGAAGAAAAGTAGCCAAAATTGCTTCCTAAAGTTGAACTTTTAGAAAGCCTATAAATCTATGGATTGGTCATTCATAGTCAAAACTCTATATGTTTAGATTTCTTTGGATCTTTGTAAAATAGATAGAACAATGTATTACTGAAGTCTCTTTCAACATCCTGGTGAATAGAGAACCATCTAGTATGGTTAGAATCCCCAAGGGACTAACACAGGGTTACCCAATATCATTACACCTATTTGCAATTGGCATGGAGATGTTCAATAGACTATTAGTCATAATTGTGGAAAGAAAACCTCTTTAAGTTCCATTCAAGATTCAAAAAGGAGAGAATTTTAAGCCTAAACTTTGTAGTTGACCTAATCATTTTCTCTGCAACTGACTCCAACTTAATAACCTCATTAGTTATAACTATGAAGATGTTTAGTTAAATGTCTAGAATGTAGATGAACAGTGAGAAAAGTGGAATGTACCTGTTTATTAGTGCAACTCAGTATGCAAACTGGTTTACTTCCTTAACTGTTTTTAAGTTTCAAAAGTTCCCTCTAACTTACCTTAGCATCATAATATCCTCTAATAATCCAACTTTCTCATACTATAAGCCATTTATTCACAATAAGAGCTTCAAATCCTTATCACTAGTAGGAAGACCCCAACTAACTTCCTTAATTTTAAGCTCCTTAAGTGTTTACTTGGCTGCCCACCTAATTCTCCTAAATATCATCATTAAAAAATTGAAAAAAGTACTAAGAAGATTCCTTTAGAGTGTAAGTGATAAGAAAGCAAGTAAGGCCAGAGTTAAATAGAGGAGTTGTGCCACCTTACTAAGGAGGATTTGGATTTATTCTTGCAAAGGTAGTAAACATGACCATGTGAGTTAAAAACATATGGAGACTAATTAAAGATAAATTATCACTATGGTTTAGATTGGTACATAGTTACTACATCAAAGATTCACTCTTTTGGAGCTATAACTTTCCAAGAAAAGTCTCCTTAATTATGCAGAATATTATCAAGATTAAGGATAGATGAAACCAATCAATATCCTAGAAAATATAGGATATGAGGAAAATACTATTATAGAAGGATAGATGGTCACCTTATAGGATACTGTAAAATCAAATCCCATTACAACCCTTTAAAACTATCTACCAACAGGATGTTATTATGCACCAAGTTATCTCCAACAAAGCAATGCTAAGTAGATTGATTTTAGACTTTGTAATCCTATCTTATCTATCCAATATAACACCAGGCCTAAGAAAGGAGGATAAATCAATATGGGAAAGTACTAAGTTACGGAGTTTTCAAAAGAATGGGTCAAGAAATTGACCTTGAAAAAGAACTAGAAGTTATATGGCATAATTTGGTTTAATCTAAACATACGCTACCACTTGCTTCCAGTGTACTATGGTTAGATATGAAACGAAAATTACCTAAAATTGATAGACTAACTAGATATCTAGTAATCCCAAATCACTATTATCTATGCAATATTGATTAGAAACACATAATTACATATTTTTCAATTTCTCATACTTATACAAAGCATAGGAAACATTTATTCATAAATGCAAGATTA
Source organism: Erythroxylum baracoense (assembly GCA_025629805.1). Classification (NCBI taxonomy): domain Eukaryota; kingdom Viridiplantae; phylum Streptophyta; class Magnoliopsida; order Malpighiales; family Erythroxylaceae; genus Erythroxylum; species Erythroxylum baracoense. The sequence continues at coordinate 25,761,100 of JAOTAY010000191.1, read as the reverse complement.
GTCATCCACCAAATACATGGTGAAATATAATAAAGTGGAGTAAAATAATTGCATATGCAATAAAAGAAAACAAATGGGTTTATCAAATCGTGCTTTCTTACCTAGTATGGAATCTATGGAAGGAGAGGAACAATCATGCATTCAGAGAGTAATCAGAAGCTCATCATCTTTTACTGAAGAACCCTTCAAAATTAGAGCTCATTTAATGGTTACAAGGATAAGCAAAAACTAAGTACTCTAATTAAAGACAAATGGAGCATCTAAGAAAGGAACACATTTAAAAACTTGAGTCAAGATAGAAGCTTAAAAAAAATGAAACGTTACATTTTGCAGGTTGGTTTAATTTGTAAGATTTCATTTTTTTGGCTGAAAGTTATAAGCGTGTCCACTTCTTAATCCAAGATTTTGATGCCTTAATGAATATTTTCTTTCATAAATCAATAGTAACATTAGTCGATCATTTTTCATATTGGTCAACCGTTATACTACACTAACTGACTAATGTTCCATATCATTTCATTTTACATATTTTTAAAAGGCATTAATCGATCACATTGCCACACAAGTTAACTAGTATATCAAAAATTTTAATATTGATTGCATAAATAACCATATTAGTTAATTTACTTTTTGAAACAAGTTTTTCAAAGAAGAATAAAATTATTTATACAAAAACTTGATTCCAAACCAATTAAAAAATTTTCAAAATTTTGTTTATTAAGAGGATTTATTTAAGGGTCAAAATAAATATCCTCTTGATTAAGAAAGGATTAATGCATTATCCCCTATATACAATTGAGTATCCGATGATTGAGCCCTTAATTCATTGAAATGTCTAAGATAAGGATACAAAAAGTATTAAAATAATTTGTTTAAGTATTCATACTTGATTCATCCTTGTTCTTGATTCTTCACTTGATTCACATATGTGTTCCACTTTGCTCACTTTCTTCATATTTCGATTCCTCAACTGATTTAGTTGTATCTTTTTATCATTTTACTCTTCCATTGAACTTTATATTTCACATATTAATATATTAATAAGGATAAAAATATTAGTAGTAACATATTTTGTTATCATCATAATGGATTATAACCTCCCTTTCTCTTTTTTATGATTTAAATATTTATTGATATTGGGAAAACAAATAATATTAATAAATTGCTTAGCTTTTTCTCTGTCCAAGGTGTTTAAGCTCCATCACCAACACCATCACTATCTAGATCACCATAAGTTTCCTTGCTCTTACTTTTTATTTATTTCATTTCTATTTATTTATTTTATTTTGGTTACCATATTAAGGATGATGTGTTGTTCAAGTGTGGGGACCTATATGCATTTGCATATCATTTTTGTGTGAATTTTACAATTGCATTGTTTTAGTTTTGATTATGTTGGCATTGTGTGAACATTTTGTCGTATGATGTTGTGTCAATGGCATGAATTAAATGGAATTGGCTTACCTTTGAACATGCTCATTTAAATTATAAAGGCATAATAACTTGTGAAAGTTATGTTTTAAGTGTCTTTGGGATGAATATGCATGTTAATTAGGATATGACACCTATTCTTTCACTTTATGACATTTGTTTGTATACATTTATAATTACATTTAAATAAATTTTTTGGCATTATTAGTATCCTTTCATGGGAGTGATTAACTGAAAAGAAATTAGGTAGGCCAAGAATGTAATAAAAAAGTGTTAAATAAAAACTACTATTCTACTAGCCCTTTTTAAGAAAATTGGGTTAAGAATAGAGTTGGTAGCCAGTTAAAAGTTATGATATAGTTGAGTAACCAGGGGTATTCACAAAAAAAAGTTCGTCTTCGCATCAAAAGGTTAGAATGAAACTGCAACCAAGCTAAATAAAAAAAGTAACATAGATGAGTAATTGGGGGACATTCATGACAAGGTGTTTGTCTTTACGTCAAAAGACTAGGTAATCGTTAAAGAAATTATAAAAATATGGTGCTTATAATAAAATAAAACCTACTAATCTTTTAAAAATAGGAAGAATTTTCATGAAGGCTTACTTAGTGATAAATTGCCATTTTAATTGATTAATAACAATAAGTGCATGGTTACAAGTGTCATAGTTGTATGAATAGGGTGTTAATATTTTGATTGATATTTATATTCAAACCAAAGCATTTAAATATCAATGGAATAAGTTAGTATGTTGGCACTTTTTTAAGTGGTTGATGTTTGAGGTTAAGTCCATTACATGAGATTTGATGCCATTGTACCATTATTGCGTTCTTGTATGATTGTGTGTTATGTGTTTTTGTGTTTTGTTTGTGTGTGGTTTTAATTTTTCTTGAGGATGAGCAAAGATTTAAGTGTGGGGATTTTGATAGGTGTATATTATAACGTGTTTTCAAGAGGTTTGAGTGTGTTTTGAAGTCTTTTCTTAGATGATAATCATATGTTTAGGACTTAGAAATATGTTCTTGTTAGTTTTTTTATGTTTTTTAAATTTTTTGATTATTTTAGAGCAAGGATTTGATCTTAATTTTATGTTTCAAGTTGTGTTTGATGTGTTTGTTAATTAGTGGAAACAAGAAATTAAAGAATAGAGGAAGAACTTGAACAATAGAAGTAGTCATAATCGTGTAAAATTGCACTGTCATGTATGAGGAGTAGCCGTATGGATGCCCTCTCTATCATAGTCTTGACTTTAGTCACGATAGTGACAGAGAGTATGGATAAGGCAGTAGCCACGATTATTACTCTGGTCATTATTGTGATAGAGTGTTTTTCATCACACAAAACTTTTGTATTGTTAACATTTCGTGGCTATGTTTGGAACTAAATTAAGCAGAGAAACCCTAGAAGCCTCATGAAGTATTTAAAGATAAGAAAAACTCCAAAAGGAGGTTGCACATCAGAATTAAAGAGATAAAAGAGGCATCAAGAGTAACTCTAAATTTTCCAAATTTCCAAATGAAGACATCAACTGTTTTTCTTTCTTTTCTCTTCAAATATTTCATTTTCTTGGATGTTAATTTGGATTATTAAGATGTAGAACATGATTATGGGTTTCTAAATCTATATTAGTGATTGGATCTATTTTGTTAAAACCTTATTCTTATTGAATTCAATACATATTAATCCTTTGTCATATTTGTTATGTTGATACTTGACAATAAATCGAGAGATTGAATTAAGTCATATGTGTTAAGATGCACAAAGAGAGTTGGTAACTTAATATACCTGCAAATATCATATTAATAAACAATTAAAGGGAGATATTAATTGTGAATTGATTATCCTTAGGATTGCTTTTGTAAATCGAAAGGTTTCAATTTTATTATTATCGATTTCAATTGCGTTTACTTGATTAGATCTCGAGAGAAGGAAATAAAAACCTTAGGATATCTAGAATCCAACATAACTGAATCAACAAGACAAAGGGGATACAAAACAAGGATAAAATAATTTCTAGGTTTCCATCATTTATTAACTTTATTTTTATTACTAGTTTCAATTATTCAATTATTTAACTTTATTAATTATTTAAATTTTAATTAATTAATTTTAATTCAATTCATTCAATCTTTGATTACCTTAGACAAAGTGCATTTCATTTGTTAGGTGACTAATTTATTCCTATAGGAATGATACCTTTTATACTACGAGATAAGATCTGTATACTTGCAATATTGAAGTTTTTATATAAAATGTCAACATAAGAAATACCTTCCTGAGGTGATAAATGGAAGCCAAAGAGTATATGTACTTAGAAGAAGCATAGGGGATAATATAATGCTAGCTCAAGAGCTCTTCAGAGACTATAAGTCTTGGTTTAACATTAATAGTTATGCTCTCTAAATTGATTTCACTAAGGCTTTTAACACATTATGATGGACATTCATCATCTATGCCCTCCAAGCTTTTGGTTATCCAGACAAATTTGTCAAATGGATTTATGCTTGCATCACAACTGTCTCCTTTGTAATGCTACTCAATAGATAGCCATCATAACTCTTTAAAGCTTCAAAAGGTAAGAGGTAAGGAGATCCATTATCCCGTTACCAATTTGAAATCACTAAGGAGGTATTACGCATAATCAATATTATGAACATTGCAAACAATTTAGAATGTAGGTATCATCAAAGATGTGGAAATCTCAAAATCTCCCAACTTTCTTTTGCTATTTATCTGTTAAAGTTGCGTGCTAATGATCTGCTATCAATTAAAGTGTTGCTACATTCTCTACAATTATTTAGGGAAATCTTAGGATTAACTTTAAACCCAAACAACAGTTCTATCTATCTATCTATCTATCCAAACATAATTGAGTAGAGTTTATAGGTTTGATCTCTAATAAAGACTTGAAGATTCTACAAGAACCCCCTAACCAATTTCTATGTTCTAGTCTCAACAAATAAGCTTAAGGAAATAGAATGCAGGCACTTGATATCCTTAATTGAGAAGATAATCTCAATATAGAGCAAAAGATTCCTTTCATATGGAGGGAGACTACATTTGGCTATCTTTATCCGTAACAACTTGCACTTTTATTGGTTATCTCACCTTGCACTGTCTAAGAGTATACTCTAGGATATTGATAGAATTATCAAAGATTTCATATGGAATGTTTAGAATAACAATAATGGAAAAAAACCCTAAGGTCAAATGGTGCACAATTTTCTTAGTTAATTTATATAGAGGCGTTGGAATCATATTGGTTACTAGGATGGCTAAAGCACTAATGTCTAAGATACTCTAAAGAATCTTCATGGAGAAAGAAAGTCTTTGGGTGAAATGGATCCATATGGTGCATATTAAACAAGAAAGCATATAGACCATTTAGTGTAAATGAACACAATCCTATGTATTTCAGTAGATCTTGAACACTAGACAGCTTATGCAACCTCATATCTAGCAAATTATTGGAAATGGAAGTAATATGAAGTTCTCGAATGAAAATTGGTATCTATTGGGGCCATTATATCTCACTCCATACTCCTACAGCCTAAGAGGTTCTATCCCTATAAACACTAACATTCAAATACTAGTCCAAAATGGAAATTGGAGCTAGCCTTTTCATTCATCTAGTGGTTCTGATATCATTATGGGAAATCTCCCAAGTTACCAGGCTAACTAACTTTAACTTGATTCTATAGTATGGGAGTTGTACAATTCTAAACTATTCTTAACTGATTCATGTAAAAGGCTACCATTGGGACCCTTGAATAAATTCCAATATCACAAATTCATATGGGAGTCAAAGATTGCACTAGCTCATTCATTCATACTATGGTTAGTAACATTGCAAAGGTTAGGAACACGAGGCTAGTTGAAATTTCAAGTGCCTGATCTAGAATGTGCATTATGTGGAGACATGTTGGAGACACTAGAACACATATTCTTCAAATGTGCTCCAACTAATCAATTGTAGAGATAATTTATTTAACATTCAATATGAAGGAGAATAATTAGACATGGGCAAATACACTCATATGGGCAACTAAGGTGAAATACAACTTAAAAGGAGACTATAAGCTATTCAAGGCTAGTTTTGCTATGTTGGTTCACTATATATAGAGAATGAGGAATGCTAAATGATTTAGGGAAGCAAAGGATATCTTGAATTACAACTGGCTGAGGTACATTACCAAACTAAGATTGATTGCTCTGAGAATTTCCTATAAATACTTCATCATATCAAGTCTGAAAAATTAGACTAAACTTGTAAAATAACATCATTTCCTTAATTATGTTATAATTCTGTAAGTGTAGTTCGTGTAATCTCCATTGACTTGGAGTGGTTTGATTTGTAAGGTTTTGTAATGACTCTATCATTATAATATGAAATTCATTAATTTCTTTTTTTTAAAATTCGATAATAATATGGAATTGTGTAAGAAGGAAAATGCAATATGAGATATTTCATGATGTAGTATTTATTTTTTTTATTGTTATTCCTAGTACTAAAACTTGGCATCAAAAGTTTTAATTAAATCAATTATTAATATTTCATATTAGATATGAACAGTATGACTTTGAAAGAGTTAAAGTTAATGATTATGGGATGTGATGCTTAGTGAAAGCATATATTTCATCCATTAACTTTAGAACTAAATTAGATAATAAAGATTATGAGATACTGAAAGATTTACTTTCACGATAAGTTTAAAAAAGTTTGTTTTAAAGATTATTATGAATTTATAATATTTATAAGAAGATTTGATGGAGTATAGTTGTCTTCTTTATTGGGAGTACATAGAGACATATTTCTCGTAGAGATCAAAATTAATATTTTTAAATTTAAAATATAATTGTCAAAGAATAACTCTTATTAGATGTGAAAAAGCTAACAAGTTAATGATAGATACAAAAGTTGTTTACCTATTCTAGTTCAAATATAAAAATAATGAATTTAAGGTTTTCAGTATTAGAGATATTTAATACTTGTAAAGTATTAAAGATATCCATTATTCTATGTATGAGTTGATATTTTGAGTTCAAGGTTATAAAAATATTAAATTTAGAAGTAAATCCTAATTAGGGTATGTTTTATTTGAATAATATTTTTTAGATTGGAAAGGTTTCTATGTAACATCAATCGCTAATCAATCCAAAATATTGTTTTCATTTAGTGGAAATGATTATCTGAATCAATAAGTTCTTTAATGAACTTGATATAGTTCTTCACGTTGTTCAAATAGTAATATACTGTGAAACATTAGAGCCGTTAGGCATACAAAAGGAGCTAAGGTCTTATTAAAGTGCCAACTATGTATTTAGGAAGTTTCTCTTAATTATGGTTATGATAAAAATTAAAGTTGTAAGATTTAAGCAAGTGGTCACTATAAAGAATCTTATAGAATTCTCTCCATAACCATTGTCCCAGTAGTATCATGATTTTCAGATAGTGAAATGGTATAAGATGCTTAAATGATTGGCTTAGTGCACGTGGGAGATTGTTGGTTTATGACTTACATATAATTGATTGGTTGTAGTTTTGTGACGTAATTTTTTAAAGACATTCTTTATCTTATACATATTCAGATGTATATGGTAAAGTCCATGGGATAAGTATATATTGCTAATGAAATTATTATGATATCATAATTATAAGATTTATATTGCATTCATATGTTACCCTAAATTTTTCATAATCATTGTTCAATTAAGACTGGACATTAATAGAGCCAAAAAGGCTAGCAAATGTTATGTTTCTTCCTTATAAAGAAAGTAGTCAATCTCATAGACTTAAGTATAGAGATATTTTTTAAAAAATGTTTGGGTGTTTGTTAGAGAACAAGTTCACTAAACTAACCCTATATGAGAACTCCATTGGAATATTACTTGCATGTCTATAGAAATTCTCATTATGATGACTACACAAGTGATCTGTTAACTTAAGATTACCAAATTATCTTATATAGGGATCTCTATGTTTTGATACTACTTATGATCAATTCTAGTTAAAAGTAGCTCAATCGGTAGTAATTAGATATAGCATGAGTTCTATGGAAGTAGTTAAGTGATTAATATAGGATTCATCACTTTAAAGTAATTAGGAAAAATGTTCCAATGTTTTTTATTAAATATTGATTCGGGAAATCTTAGGCAAAGGTAAAAAGAACACTTTGAAAATAGTTTTCAAATTTCATTAATTAAATCAATTGCTAAAGGTAGAGAACTAATATAATTGGACTTAAAATGGAGTTGATATTAATTCTATGAAACATTGTATGATGAAATGATCGAATTATATAGAAAAATCATATACAAAAAAGTTAGTCAAAGCCATATTGACATTCCTAAATATTTAGAAGTTCATGATGTATTTTTAGACGACAATCTTGATCTATAGACATAAATTATTTAATTAGAGAATTAAAGATAAATTAAATTAGTTTAATTTATCTAATATTAAATATGATTTAGGGACATATTTATATCTATTGTCAATATATTTAGGAACCTAATACATCACACATAAAGAACAGTTAAAAAAAGAAAAGGTCATTTAGTTAAGTTAGACTTGATTGTAAATTTTAAGAGATTTTATGATTAAAATTGATCTATATAATAAATCAGGACCAATATGAGATATATAATAAAACAGGATCAATATGAGATTTTAATTAATCAAGGTCGACATCTAACAATAAGACAAATCAGGATCAAAATGAGATTTTAATTAATCAAAGTTGGCATCTAACAATAAGACTGGATAGTGTGAAGTAACAACCTTATAAAGACAGAACCTAGTTCAGGATAATGTATTATTACCTTCCATCATTACAACTCTAGATTGTCCTAAGGTATGGTTTAACTATCAAACCCTATTAGATAACCAACTATGTTACATATTGATCATTAATGATTAGTGAATGACTTATGAAACTCCTTTCCTCACTTATTAAATCGCCCTGGCCAAGGTCTTGAAACAACCATTAAGATCAATGACAACATAAAGCTCAAACTTATTACCTATAGTCGATGGATCCTATCTTGACTCACCACTAATCAGATAGGTACTTAATTATATCCAATGACCATTCAACTAACAGTTTTACACACTAGGTGTCTGACATCAAAACATAATAAGTGACTTATTTATTACTATGATGATCTCAGGTCAAAGGAAAAATATACATTTAAATCCTTATGAGAATATCCCATTTGACAGTTTATAGGTAATATTAATCTCAGTTTGGTCGATTCAATGATTATATCTCCATATGCATCATCTATATATGTAACTTAGTAAATGATATCTACTAATATCCATCCAATAGATACTATTACATACATATTGATCTAACCGGATCATTAAAGTCCTTATTTGATGATCCTACGATCAAAAACACTTTTAGATTAAACCCTAATAACTTGACTCTCATTATCATAATCTCTATTATGATGGCAAGTGTATAAATTTAATCAAGGACTTATTAAGATAAAAGCAATAAACATAATATGATAATATAATCATTTGCCATGTTATTGAACAAAATTAATAATCACAAAACAAAAGTGTTCAATCTATTACATAACAATTGGGTTATGGGCATAATTCCAACAATCTCCCATTTTATTTAGAGCCAATCAGTCATGAACTTTAATCTTATTTTCCACTTGTGCTTATCAAACACCTTTGATCCAAGTGCCTTAGTAAAAGGATCTGCAACATTCTTCTTTCCTTCAACCTTTTGAATTTGAACGTCCTCACGCTCAACAATTTCTCTAATCAGATGAAACTTCTACAGAACATGTTTGGATCTTAATTTGGTGTGACTTTAGTTCCTTAGCTTGTGCAATAGCACCAGTATTGTCACACAATAAAGGAACAACTTCCTTTATCAAAGGAACTACACCAAGTTTAGTTAAGAACTTTTTCATCTAAACAGCTTCCATAGTTGCATCACATGCAGCTATGTATTTTGCTTCGGTAACTGAATCAGCTATAGTAGCTTGCTTGGAACTTTTCTAACTCATTGCTCCTCTATTCAAGGTGAAAATCTAAAAATATAACCAGAGGTAGATTTTCTATCATCTTTATCTGATGCAAAGCTAGAATTAGTGTAGCCTATTAGCTTTAATTCATAATCTCCATATATAAGGAATTGGTCCTTAGTTCTTCTCAAGTACCTAAGGATGGTTTTAACCACTTTCTAATATTCCTTACCTGGGTTACCTTAATACCTGCTCGCTATTCCTAGAGCGTAGGCTACATCGAGCCTTGTATATGTCATGGTATACATGATAGCTCCCACTGCGCTGGCATATAGGACCATACTCATGCGCTCTCTTTCTTTTAGGGTTTTAGGACAATCCTTCCTACTAAGAGAAATTCCAGTGCCTACCAGTAGATAAGCTTTTCTGGAATTTTCCATGTGATACCTTTTTAAGACATTATCAATGTACATGGATTGGGAGAGTCCTAGTGGCTTCCTTGAGGTTTATAGGTTTGCTTTTTAAGATATTATCAATGTACATGGATTTGCTATCATCCTTATCTGATGCAAAGCTAGAATCAGAATAGCCTATTAGACAGGCTTTATAGGTTTCAACCTTCCCGTCTGCTCTAATCTTCTTCTTAAATACCCATTTACATCCTATGGGTTTTATATCCTTTGAGGGATTAACCAAAGTTCATACTTTGTTGATTCTCATGGATTCTAACTCGGATTCTATAGCCTTAAACCACTTCTCACGATATAGACTTGACATAGCCTCTTCGTAAGTCTTAGGGTCATCATCAATATGTGGGATATCATCAATATGATTATCCTTGTCACCTTGCACCATTAAGTTTAATTTATCTGGTGCATGACGATCCCTAGTAGACCTTCTAAGAGGCTCATGTTCAATAGGTTCTTCCTCTACTTGATCTTATTGTTGCATTGGTTCTTGGACAGGTTTATTAACCAGTCTATTCCCCTCAACTATTGAGGCTAGTACCCTTTGTGTCAACTTCAAGACATCAAGTAAAGGCTACTCAATATGCATCTGATGCTCTTGAGCTTGTGTTAACTAGTTAGAATCTTAAATTTCATCAAGATCTATTTCTACACCATGACTTCCTCTATTAAGGAACTCCTTTTCTAAAAAGGTTGCACTTTTGGCCACAAATGCTTTGTGTTCAGAAGAGTGATAGAAATAGTATCTCATAGTTTCCTTGGGGTAGCCAACAAATCTACACTTGTTAGACCTCATTTCAAGCTTATCTGTCAGCATTTTCTTGATGTAAGCTAGATAACTCCAAAACTTCAAATGTTTTAGGTTAGGCTTACATCATTTCCACATCTCATATGGAGTTTTAGTGACTGCTTTAGTGAGAAATTTGTCTAATAAATAGGTAGCGACTTCTAAACCATATCCCCATAGGAAGATAGGTAGTGAACCTTATCATAGATCTCACCACATCCAAGAAAGTTCGATTTCGCCTTTCCGAAACACCATTGTGTTGTGATGTTCCTGGAGAAGTCAACTGAGACAAGATTCCATCTTGCCTTAGATAATTGCTAAGTCATTTAAATTGCATTTATTTTGGACTTAATTTTAGTTGATGTGTTGAAATTGGTATCTGAAATTGATGG
>JAOTAY010000191.1:25739104-25749934 GCA_025629805.1 Erythroxylum baracoense | reverse complement strand
TGTTTCTAGTCATTACACTTAAGAGAAAATACCCCCAATGAATGTTTATTAATGATTGCAATTTTATATCGAGGATCTATTTTAGTGTGATAACATCGGTGACTCGAAACCAAGGTTTGTCTCTTATATTTTCATATCTAATTATTTCTCTTTATTTTCGATTTTTCTTATATTTTTCCTTAAATTATCGTGAATCAAACCCCCCCTCAATTTCGTTACTTTCTTTTAGTTTTAAACATCGCTAACCTTTACGGTTAAAATTTCCTCGTGGGAACGATATCCACTTACCACCACTACATTCATTTGTATTAACGTAAGTAATTTCTTTTGAATTTAGTTGCAGGCGACAGCAGTACCAATAATCAACAAAATCATCATTAAGATACTCACCGCCTCGGTCAGATCTTAGTGCCTTAATACTCTTACTAGTTTGTTTTTCAACTTTACTACGGAATCTTTTAAACATTTCAAATGATTCAGACTTGTATTTTATAAGATACATAAATCCATATCTTGACATATTATCAATAAAGGTGATAAAATAAGAATATCCACCTTTAGTAAAAGGAGATTTGGTCATTTTGCCTTTGGGACAAGATTCATAAATTTCATATGATTCATAATCATATTTACCAAGGCATCCTTCCTTGTGCAACTTGTTTACTCTTTTCTCACTAATGTGACCAAGTCTACAATGCCAAAGGTAAGTTTGATTTGCTTGATTACCTCTCTTCCTTTTTTGACCAGGAACATTCATAATTGAATAAACAACTATTTCAGGTAAGATATAAAGACCATATTGTAAATATCCACTTACATATGATTAATCACCATGAAATATATTACATCAGTTATTCCTAAAGATTGTATGAAATCCACGCTTGTCTAATGACGAAATGGAAACAATGTTTGAAACAAAATTAGGAACGTAATAACAATCTTCTAACAATAAAGTCTTTCCCGTAGGTATAATAAAAGAAATAGTTCCTACAACTAGGGCAGCAACACTTGCTCCATTCCCAACTTGTAGCTTAACTTCTCCCTTCTTCAATCTCCTATTGATCCTTAGACCCTGCAGCATGTTGCAAATGTTAAAGCTACTACTAGTATCTAATACCCATTTAGTAGAGTCAATAGTAGTTAAAGAAATCATTAAAACATTTTTCATAAATGTCCCACCTTATTTCTTGCCTTTCAAAGTATCCAAATTCTCTGGGCAGTTCCTCTTCCAGTGTCCCTTCTTTGTACAAAAAAAACATTCAGCATCTTTTTGGTCAACTTTCTTATCCTTACCCTTGGATTTATTCCGAACACCTTTGGGAGCAAGATGATTTTTCTTGGACTTCTTCTTGACCTTCCATTTGCGCTTAGAAGAGTTACCAACCAGATTCATAGACCCTAACACTTTCACCTTGTCAGACAATGCTACTTGATTTTCATAATCAATCAATAAGTTAAGTATTTCATGAAGATCACCGTCCATATTGTCATGTTAAAGTTAATAATGAACGGTGAAAATTTATCAATAAGAGACTGTAAGATCAAATCTTGTGATAGCTCTTTCCCTAGTGAACACCCTAACTTCTCAAGTTGTTATACAAGATCAATCATCTTAAGAATGGAGTCCCATAGGAGATTTAGGCTTTAGTTCTGACTTGAATAGGGAGTTAGATAACTAGTATCTAGTAGTCATACTTTGTGCCCATACATCTTCTTAAGATGCTCAATAATATGTGGAGGATTCATACCTTCATGCTACCTTTGGGGTTCAGAACTCATTGATGCTAGAATAATGCACTTGGCAGTAGTACTTTGTTCATTGTACTTAAAATATGCATCCAATGCATTAGCATCATCAACTTCCTCAAGAGGCACTTCCTTCACAAGGTTTATCGATCATATCGATAAGTTTTTCATGTATGAGAACAATTCTCAAATTGTGGTACCAATCTTCAAAATTGTTACCTGTTAGCTTATTAGCATCAAGAATGCTTTGTAGTGATATAGTAGATATATGAGAAATCTAATAAAAAGAAAAACACCAAAATAAGAACACAATCGTATATCATTAAGACATGGACTTTTATCTAAATGATATAAAAGCTCTAAAATATGAATGAACTCCTTGGTTGTCAAGTGGTTACTCATGCATAATTAAGGAATGGTAAATTACCTATTTTATCATATAAAATTTATAGTAGGCTCAATACTATGTAGTCCCCTGATTGTCAGATCATTCCTATTAGTATAGTTGAGTTTGTCCATCTAAGTAATAAAGAATTAATTAATATTATACTCCCTATATTCTAGACCAAAAGTATAAAATTAAGTAATTTTTTCTCACACATGCATCATATGCAATAGAAAATACTATTTATCCTTGAATTACAAGTCACCTGGTTATCAGGTCATTCCTTGTAAACAAAAATAAATATTATGATCTACTTAGGTGGAAAACCCTTTTGATAAAATATCATATATTATATCAATATAAACTTAATAATTTTAAAAGGTTAAGATTTCATGTTATTAAAACAATTTTAATAACACTAATGATTATATCACTTTGTCATGCAATAGTCTTACATAAACTTTTAATGTAAGCATGTATGTAAGTCATAACAATGGCACTATAATTAAATTAGAATAAACCATCATATAATGAAATGAATGGATAATAATCATCAATTATCATTTGATAACATTTATCATTTATTCCATAAGCCTAAACCATCACTATAATTAAAAATTGATTACACATATTACATGCCCCCTGGAATTTCATATGCAAATTCTACTCCATTAACCTTATTTATTTATTATTATTGTTATGCATCATATGCCGATTTCCATTTCCAGGGGAAGACAATTTCAACGTGAAACTAATATGTTGTTATAGATTGAATGAACAACTTCCACTACATACTATCCTGTTACTTGTATACTTAACGAAATATAGGTAAGATAGGAAAAGTCAAGATCATCTGCTTCTGATAATAGTAATTATTTTTCCATATATTGACAAATTTCATATATTATATCTAATTACATGCACTTTTTGATAACAATTATAAAAGAAAACACTATTTTTGATTCGCCCAGCAACAATTGTAGATTCTAGCGTGATGTAAACGCAAACTTGGCTCTGATACTAATTAAAGAATTGCATACACAGCGGAAACAAAAATTGCAATCCTAAATTCATTTATTGCATTTAATATTCATACTAATAGCAAGAACAAGCAAAAACAAATACCTGAAATTTGTGAGGATTAATCAATAATGAACTTCAAAAATACGAAGTCTTTATGCACTTCACACCAAGAAATACATCCCGCTTTCAACACTTGATATGGCTATGGAGGATTTTGAAGAACTCTCTTTTCGAGAATAGAACAAAACAATTTCGTCTCTTTCTCTCTTGTTTTTATTTAAAACGTGAAGAACACAAAAGAAGAATAAAACTCCTTTCTTCCTTTGCTATTTAGAAGGTACGTACAACATAAGAAAAAAAACTTCTTCTCTTCGTAAGTTTTTAAAACATTTGAAAAATGAGAGAGTCTCAAACTACTCTTTTCTATGTTTTTGTTTTAAATTTTAAAAATAAGAGAGTGACTTCTTTTATTCATTTCTTACATATACAAAAAAAATGAGAGAGGCTCTAACCTCTCTTCTTTTCGTTTTGGTTTTAAACGTAAAATCAAAAGACCACCAAAGGCAAGGGTGACCTTTTACCATCTGACACCTTTTTGCCATTTTGGTTTTTTATTTTAATTATTATTATTATTTATAAAAGGAAATAAAATAAAACTATTTTATTCTAATCATTTATTTCACATAAGAAAATTTCCAATATTAATTATATTTTTATGCTAGCAAAAAATATAATAATAAGCCATATAAATTATTTAATAAATTATCTCATAATAAATTAAATAATCATAAACAGGAAATATTACACTCGTAAGTGTGACCACATAGGTTCATCACTAAGCCAGTAGTAATTAATCAATTTAATTACTAATCAAGGTTGGCGTCTAACGATACTCTTCAACAACTGGATAGTGTGAGGTAATAACCTTACAAAAATAGAACCTCGTTAAGGATAATGTATGATTACCTTCCATCATTACAACTCCGGATTATCCTAAGGTATGGCTTAACTGTCAAACCCTATTATATAACCAACTATGTTACATGTCGATCATTAATGAATGGTGAATGACTTAAGAAACTCTTTTCCTCGCTCATTCAATCATCCTGGCCAAGATCTTGAAACAACCATTAAGATCAATGACAACATAGAGCTCAAACTCATTACCTATAGTCGATGAATCCTATCTTAACTCACAACTAATCAGGTAGGTACTTAATTGCATCGAATGACCATTCAACTAATATTTTTACACGTTAGGTGTTCGACATCAAAACATAATAAGTAACCTATTGATTATTATGATGATCTCAGGTCAAAGGAAAAATATGCATTTAAATCCTTATGAGAATATCCCACTTGACAGTACATAGGTAATATTAATCATTGAGAATTCTTAGTTTGGTCAGTTCAATGATCATATCTCAATACGCATAATCTATATATGTAGTTTAGTAAATGAAATCTACAATTCGTCCAATAGATACTGTTATATACATATTGATCTAACCGGATCATTAAAGTCCTTATTTGATGATCCTATGATCAACAATACTTTTAGGTTAAACCCTAAAAACTTAACTCTCATTATCAATCTCTATTATGATGGCAAGTGTATAAATTTAATCAAAGACTTATTATAATAGGATAAAAGCAACAAACAAATATGATAATATAATCATTTACTATGTTATTAAACAAAATTAATAATCACAAAGCAAAAGCGTTCAATCTATTATATAACGATTGGGTCATGGGCATAATTTTAACATATGCAATACAAGATAGTAATTGAAGAAGCTGAAAACTTTTTTTGTTTTGTAAGATCTGCAGCCTCTTGGTTTAGCAAGTAAAAGAATTTGAGTTTTCTTAGATTCAATAATTACAGACATTGAACAATTTTATAGGGTGAAATATTTTAATTTTTACATAATGCCTCTGCAGGTAACAAGTTTGAAAAGCTCTATGACCTTTATAATGTTAAATCAAATAAAAATAATGCGTTTGGTGATAATTATGCTTCGACTCCTCCAGGAATCAGAACAAGAATGATTTCATATTTTGGATTGAAAGATAATAGTCATTGTTCTACATGTTATAATAAATTGAAAGATAATAGCTCGACTCTGGATGCAGCAGCCAGGAAAGAAGTACAGAATAAATAGTCGGAGAACAATGAGGGAAATAATCTTCACTAACAGATATTAAAGCTACAAGTAAAAGAAAAGATCATCATGCCAGCAGTACTTTTTCCCTAGTGTAGATGTAACTAATAACAACGGATTCATAGAGACAGGACATAGAAAAGTACTAAAAGAAAGGAGATTATTACAGTTAATTTCTCTAATTAATTTCCAGTAAACTCTCTTTCTTAGAGGAAGCATTCCTACTACTGGAGAGACTCCACTGATCAGAGAAACTAAAGGAAGAAGATAAAGAGACCCCATTTCCACATTTTGCTACAGCTCTCACGTTCTCAATCAACTCATGAGTACGGCCCTCCTGTGACAATATTTCCAGGAGCTGCTCAGGGCTAATAACAAGCTTGACTTTCCAAAATCCATGGTTGCCACACCTAGAGAAAGCTTCAGTGTAGGACCTCTTTAGCGCACCCTGATAATCCAAAGACATCCTATAAGGGGCAACAAGCGACGAGGGTATGCTTTTTGATCTAACATGACCTTCACGCACTACTTGGCTGTTGTTGAGTGGAAGTAAATAGTAAGAGTGTCCTGGCAAGAGGTCTTCTTGTAGGGAAAGTGGTCTCCAGAAAAGATCATGGCTGCGAAAAATAGCATGACCAGGAAATTCATTGGTAATACATCCTGTGGTCATTGGGGCGTAAAATTCCATCACGCCACCATTTGATGTTATGACTTTAATCACTTCACTGGCCGCTCCAAGCCCTCCGAACAGGCAATTTCCCATCTATATCAGCTCCGCGCGTACCAGTTGGTTGGTTTCCTAGCGCCACTTTGTTGCCTTCTTGGAAGATATTAAAGCACAGAGATTATGGAAAGAAAACTATCGTCGGTGGGATTCTTCTTTTAGAGGTTCTAAATCCCACAATTGAAACAAAAGAGACAAAAGAAAAGGGAAAAAGAATGTTCCCACCACTAACATTAATTGGCAATGGAAAATATTAGTTTAAGCTCAAGTGTTCATACACTAAAATAAATGTTTGTTTTTGGTTGGTATAAGAAGACAAATGGAGAACAAACCAAATTTTCGGGAAAACCTCTTTTTGATACGCTGGGACCCCTCTTGGCGGAATGGTCGAGATTTTGCTAAAAGATTTCAACAGTGAAAGGCCCCTAACATTTCTTCCAATTTCTTTAGTCAACATTCACATATGGTCAATGAGCAAAGGAGGCAAAGGCTGGTCTGTACTTTCTCTTTTGCTAATCTTGGCCCACCACTTGGAACCAAGTGGCCTGTTCTGTATACTATTAGATTTTGGTAGCTTCAATGAACAGCGCGAAGAGCTAATCTTTTCTCGTCAGTAAAAGCAGAAGCCTTATCTTGGATGACCTAGTTTTAACTTTTCCCTCTTTGCCTTTGCCATAAGCTGATTCGTTGGCTTGTTACTTAATAATCTACTTATCGCGTATTTTCAGTATTTTATGGTAATTCAAGTGTTGGCAGGAACGGAGTAATCATATCAAATCTTCTGTTTTAGTTATTCTGTTTCAACTCTATTTTATTAAATCTTATC
Source organism: Erythroxylum baracoense (assembly GCA_025629805.1). NCBI lineage: Eukaryota > Viridiplantae > Streptophyta > Magnoliopsida > Malpighiales > Erythroxylaceae > Erythroxylum > Erythroxylum baracoense. The sequence continues at coordinate 25,743,065 of JAOTAY010000191.1, read as the reverse complement.
TATATATTTATGTAAATGTGTGGATAAAATTTAGTAGAACATGATAGGAACACTATAATTGGAATAGAAAATCTGATCTCTAGAATAACACAAAAGAGTAATGGTTTGTTACGCAACTGACACAATGTTCAAGTACATTGATTTGACCATCTACATACAGTTATTGTAGCTCAATAATTTATATATGTTATGTTTTTGGTGAATAAAATTTAAAAAAATTATTGAGTTAAAATATTCTGATTACTAAAATTTGATTGTAAAGTTTCCAATTTTTTGTTTTTTAATTAATGATTTTTTCACGTTTACATCAAGATTTAAAGTTTACGTTTCAAATTTGTCCAAAAATAGTATCATTTGAACTTAAATTAATTTTGCCATAAACAAAGTTACGGGTATCATACTGTACCATACTGGTCGGTGCCGAAATACTAGTTAATTATTGGACTAAATTATAAATTTTTGAAACTTAAGGACTAAATTAAAATTTTGAAAAAATTTGACCCCTAACTAAACCTACCTTGCATTGTGCCTCTCTCACTTTCAGCCCTCTAGTCTCACCATTGCAGTGGTCAGACAACATCTTAGTAGTTGCCATTTATCCCATTGCACCAATTAGGCTCGTTGCACCCACTTATCGTACCCGTTGTCCTGTTCTTGCACTGCAGCACCACTCCTGCATGTACTAACCTACATCACTAGACCATAGTCCACATGCAAACTCGTTGACCCGACTTGCACCAGTTTAAGGATTAAGTGAAAGCCGTAAAAAAAAAAGTATTTGTATCCTACAGTGATTCAGTGAAGGTTGCAAAAAATTGTGAATTTGTTTTCTACAATCTCTATGACTCTAAGAGAGGGATTTAGTGAAGTTGCAAAAAATTGCAAAAATTTTTGTAGAATTGTGAATTATAGATTTATGGAATATAGTTATTGAAATATAATTATGTTGATTGTTGATTTGAATATTGAATTGCGTATTTGTGTTTTGCAAAATATTAAATATAGATAAATGAATATTGAATTGTGAATTTATGATGAATTGTATATTTGTTTCTTGTGACTTTGTTTTATGCAATAATTGTGTATGTTGAATTATTAGTTTGTGATGAATTGTGTTGAATAAAATAGAATTATATAGTGTATCTTGTAAGTTGACTTATGACTATGGAGTTAATTTGAGTAAGAAACTAAGAATGTTGATTAAAATTGGTGAAAGAAAGATTGTTAAATTAAAGTTGGAAATTAGGATTTCAGTTTCAATGTTGATTAAAATTAGTTAAGAAAACAAAATAATGACAAGCATTACAAATTGAATAGTATAAGCAAACAAATAGATTTGTTTTGAAATTGAATAGGCTATACTTGTGAGTGTATTTATTTATGGTTAAATTATATAATTATACAAAATGAGTTATAAAGATGTGTATGTGTAATTGTGTATGTTTAATTGTTGGTTCTTGACTTCTTGGTGAATTGTGTTGGATGAAATTTAATTGTGTAGTGTATGTTAACTCTTGATTGTGGAGTTAATTTGAGTAAGAAAATAAGAATGTTGTTTAAAATTGGTGAATGAAAGATTGTAAAATTAAAGAAGGAAATTAGGATTTTAGTAACAATGTTGATTAAAATTAGTTAAGAAAACAAAATAATGATAAACATTATAAACTAAATTGTATCAACAAACAAAATAGACTAGTTTATAGTTGAATTATGTGAATGATAAACGATTAATTGACTATATTTATATACTCATATTTATGTATTTTGCTTGTTATTCAAGAATCTTATGGTATTTTTGCTATTTATTATACTTCAAGTGTGTTTGTAAGTGATAATTGCCTTCATAGATTGAAAAGAGAAGAATTTGGATGAAATCGTGGCATAGAATGGAAGAATTTAAGCATCCTTGGACTTACATGATTGTGTATATTAACTGTCTAAGTTACCGTAAATGTGTGGAGCTTCGAAGTTTTTTGTACCTGTGTATGTTGGCATAAACAAATGTCTATGTGCTCGTATAAACTTCTGTGTTTGTGTAAAGTCACAATTGGGAGCTTTTCAGAAATACACAATCATCTACACAATTGTGTAAGTGACCATGTATGCTTCAAAAAACTTAGTTTTTGATATAAAAGGATATTATGAAGGCAACTATAAAGGAGGCAATTTTAAGGGTCATGAGTGACATCAAAAGAAGAAAGAAAACCATTAAAAAGAAAGGCTACCCATCATAAATAAGAAGTTCAAGAGTGGAAACATCAAGATTAACTCTAGCTTTACAGATTTTCCAAATCAAGGTTTTAAGTAGATTTCTTTCTATTCTCTTTATTCTATTTCATTGCCTTGCATGCTAAATCTGAGTAGTTGTGTTCTAAACATAATTATAGATTGCTAAATCTATTTTAAGGTTTATTATTGAATTGTTTTGTATAACTTTTACCTTGTTGAATTAAGTATAGTATTGCTTTATGATATTTATTGTGCTCATACTTGATTTGAATCGAGAGGTTGAATTAAGTTATTTGTTTTAAGTTACACAACAAGAGTAGTTACCTTAATAGACTTACAAATATCAGGTTAATAAGAAATTGAAGAGAGATCTTAATTATGAGCTAATTATCCTTAGGATTGCTTCAAATTCAATCAAATAGTTAAGAGTAGTTTTGAAAGTTCAAGACATTACAACTCAATTTTTAACTATTTCAATTGGGATTTCTTGATTAGATCTTAAGAGAGGGTAATCAAAACCTTTAGATATCTAGAATCAAGCATAGTTGAATTAACAAGCCAAAGGGAAGACAAAACAAGGATAGAATAATCCTTAAGTTTCCACCATTGATAACTTTAATTTCATGGTTATCTTTTATTTGTTTAATTATTAAATTTTATTATTTTATTTTGATTTTCAATTAATTCAATCTTTTGGTAACTATATTCAATACTCTTGTGAATAATATCTTTTATACTATAATTTACGATATGTATATTTATAGTACAAAAATTTTCTGTATAAAACTATCAACAAGTTTTCTGGCGTTGTTGCCGGAGATTACAATTTTAGCATCTTATCCAATTGAATTCTTTTTATTTAAGGAATTTGATACTTTTTTTCTTGTCCGATAGTAGGTGCATGAGCACAAGATCCTCAAGGAAAATTTGAACAACATGAAAGCAACATCTTCTTGCCGACTCAAGGCAATTCAACATGGATAAGAAAACCATGTCTTGACTGATTGTTTCTTAGTGGAAAACAACAATTTAGAGTAACTTAACTCTTTAGGAGCGCAGTATGGTTAGGGAGGTAATAATCCATTTTCTAATACTTGCAATCCTAAGTGGAAAAACTACCTAGATATTTCTTGGTCTAACATGTAGGGAATGAAACGAGAGCTCAAAGCCTATAACCACTACAAAAAAATAGTGAATTAGGGACGAAAAATACCGACAGAAATGACAAATATTTCGTTAGTATCTAACATTACCGCCGGAATAAACCGACGGCCAAAAACGTCGGAGATTCGGCTGTAGCTAAACTTACCAACGGAACGTTTCTTTACTGTCGGTAAATTTAGCGACATAATAAAATAAACCGTCCGTACTTTCAACTAAACAGTTACCGACTGTCATAAATTTTCCGTCGCTAAATTTACCAACGGTAAGTAGCTCACCCGTATGTAAATTTAGCATCGGAATGTTTCTAATACGGTCGATAAAGTTACCGATGGTAACGTTTTGTCCATCGATAAATTCTGACCTATTACCGACGGAAAGTATTGTCCGTCGGTATAGTATATGGACAATTACCGACAGAAATTATGTATATTTTCATCGGAAATTTTTTTTAAAAAATATATATTTCCATTATATTTAAATTATAATCGTCAAAAAATTTTATTAATAATATATATTTAATTAGATATAAATAATTAAATAAAAATTTTGATTAATGAATAAAAATTAA
>JAOTAY010000191.1:25728092-25739004 GCA_025629805.1 Erythroxylum baracoense | reverse complement strand
AATAATATTAATCAATTTCATAAGATCAATCAAATTAATTATATTAATACTTATTATTCATAATTAATACTTACTAAATAATATTACTAATTATATTAATACTTATTATTAATATTAATTATTAATAATTAAAGACAATATTCATATATACAATAAATTCACAATTAAATGTTAAATTCGATAAATTAAACTTCACATTAAACATTTTATCAAAATTACATATTCAAATTCTCAAATTAACACAAAATTACAAAAAACATTTCAAATATCATAAAAGACATTTTATCGAGCACCTTATACGCAATATGTATAATCTCAATATATCCAAACATTCACGTTTAACAATAAAAACATGTTTTTTTTGTAGAAATAATACACTTATAAGAGAGTTTACCTCAAACAACGCACGATGAGTAAGATAATAATCGAAAAACGATAGGAAAACGCGAGAGAAGGAGTCGAAAAACTCTGGACCGAATGGTTTGTGAGGAGAGAAGAGAAATGAAGCCGTGAGGGGAAGGGAGAGGGTCAGCGCCCGACTTATAGTCGCTAGATTACTGACGGAACATAACAGTTCGTCGGTAATCTAGGTTCCAGACGACGCAACCACCGACAGTTACCGACGGACAAGCCCATTCTGTCGATAAAAGAGCGGTAATTTAACATGGTGGAAACTCAAATACTGACGATACAATAATTCCGTCGATAATCTAGGTTTTCCTGCCGACAGTTGCCGACGGACACACAACATTCTATAGGTAAAAGAGCGGCAATTTAACCCGGTGGAAACTCAAATACCGATGGAATAATAATGCCTTCGGTAATCTATGTTTCCCTGGAAACAGTTACCGTTGAACACAAAACATTCCGTCGGTATACTAAGGTTATCTCAACGAATCGTGGACGAAGATGCGGACAGTTACCGACGAAAACTTTATTCTATCGGTGATTAACGCTTATCGTCATGTGTTCATCGAAACGACTACGTTTGTTAACAATTTACTGACGAAAGGAGTTATCCGTCGGTAAATAAGCTACCAGATATTGCGACGGACTAAAATTTCGTTGGTAAATTGAAAGCTTTGTACCAATGGTCGAAGCAATTAAATTGCGGGAACAGTTCCTGCATTTTTTCCCGATGCTATGAGTTTTGACGTCGCTATATGCCGTCGGAGATTTTGCGCGAAAGTTTTCCCTACAGTATTGTCGACGGATGTATTTTTCGCCACTAAATCACCGTATTTTCTGACAGAATATTTACCTTCCGTCGGTAATTAGCGACGGAATGATTTTCGTCGAAAATATTCCGACGCTATTACGTGATTTTCTTGTAGTGAACGATTATAACATGATAGGCTCAATTTATTAGAATTGAAGACAAATAAGCTAATAGATGTCTTGGATTCCAAGTTCATAAGCCAAGATAAATTCAGAAGAGGATGGAAGCCAAATTTGATCAAATAATAAAGAACCAGTCCTTTTCCATTCATAACTTGGAGTTTCATGTTGGGTAGCTTGCCAATGCATTGTTAACAAGGAATGTGAGGAGTCTCCCAAGTCACATGGAAGCTCAACAGATATCTATATAATGATGTGACATTTGTGGGGGTATACATTACAATCATGGACGTTAGGCACCAAACTATATATGGGAGAATCCATACTGCATGCAAAACTAGTCTCAGAATACACCATATAAGAATAATTATGATTCCTAGTGGAGTATCTCTTACGTTGATGCATGAACGATTACAGTTCAACTAAATCTTTACAATAAAAAGAGAGAGTAGAAAAGTAGACAAAGGTGATTAAGAAAGAAAAATAGGAGGAAACCTCTATCTAAGAAGAAAAGGTAGAAGAGTGGACAAAGGAGAAAAAAGAGGACAAACCATGTGTAATGCATAACACGAGCCTTAGTTACACGCCTAGGATCAAACATGAAAGCGAATAAATAGAGAAAATGTAAAAAATACCTTATTTGCTTTCCATATCTTTGAGTGAGCTTTTCTATGCCAAAACCTTCGAACTTTATCGACTATTTTTACGAAAGTCACTTAACCAAATAAGGAAACTATTGATGAATTATTAGAAGTTAGTGTAACTACGAATGATTTCCACTTCCTAAAAGACAAACTTCTTAATTTTACTTAAGATTCAGGTAGTTTTATTATTCCTTATTTTATTAACGGCTTGTTATCGAAAAGGCAATTTGATTTATTAATTTGATACATTATGTCCTTATCATTATTTTACAACATATGGCTTATTCATACTAAACTGCCATGTGAAGAAAGGGGTTAAAGCAAGCCACTAATTACATACCTAGGTTGATGGTAAATAAGAAGGGTAATCAAGCTAATAATGTTAAATAAGTGTTATTTCGGAGGTAACCTAAGAATTAGGATGGGTTTCATTTTCATTTTCATTTTATTTTGTTAGTGCTTTGCTATTTTTACTTTTTATGTTTATTTTGTAGACAATTAAATTGATAGATGTTTATGACATGAAGTGTATCCAAGTTTCTTCTTCAACGTCATCACCACCACAATACCCATAAGTATTCTTGTCTTTGTTTTTATTCTTTTTATTTTTGTTTTTGTTTTTGTTTTTGTTTGTTATATTTGTTATATGTGTTATTTTTAGTTATGTGTCATTTCCACATTGACGACAATGTGTTGTCCAAGTGTGGGCATACATACGCACTCGTAAATCATTTGTGTTTATGAATTTTGCATTTGCACTATGATAATTTATTTGCAATGTGTTAGTTTTTGATTAGATTGGCATTGTGTGAACATTTTGTTGCATGATGTATGAATGTAATGATAGGATGAATTGAACAGAATTGGCTTACCACAGAATCATTTAAATTGTCAACGCATATTAGCTTGTTTTAAGTGACATTAGGATGAATATACATGTTAATTAGGATATGACACATATTCTTTCACTTTATGACATTTTTTGGATGCACTTATAATTACATTAATTTAAATTGGTATTTAAAGTGTTTTGCTTTTTCTTTGAGAATCTTATGGTATTTGTGGTATTTATTTTGCTTTAAGTATACTTTTAGGTATTAGTTGCCTTCATAGATCAAAAGGACAAGATTTTGGATGGAATTGTGGCATTTAATGGAAGAATTAAAGCAAACTTAGAATTACACTATCGTTTATAGTGACTGTGTAAGTCATTGTAAATGTATGGAGCTATAAATACGATTTTTATGCCCATATAAAGATACACGCCTGTGCATGTTGACATGCACAATCGTCTATGTGTCCGTGTAAACTTTTATGATAGTGTAAAGTCACGATTGGGAGGTTTTTGGAGATACATGGTCACCTACACAACTATTTATATTCTAGAAAATCTAGTTTTTACTATAAAAGGATATTATGAAGGCTATAGCAAAGGAGGCAGACTTAGGGGTCATGAGAGACACCAAAAAAAGAAAGAAAAACACCAAAAAGAAGGACTGCCCATCACAAATAAGAAGATCAATAGTGGAATCATCAATATCAACTCCAGCTTTCCAGATTTTCTAGATTATGGCTTCAAGTTGATTTCCTTCTATTCTCTTTATTCTATTTCATTACCTTGTATGCAAAATCTAAATAGTTGTGATTTAAACATTAAGGATTCCTAAATCTATTTTAGGGTTTATTGTTGAATTGTTTTGTATAACTTTTACCTTTTTGAATTCAGTATATTATTGCTTTGTGATAATTTGTATGCTCATACTTTATTTGAATCATGAAGTTGAGTCAAGGTATTTGTATTAAATTATGCAATGAGAGTTAGCACCTTAAGAGACTTAAAATATTAGGTTAATAAGCAATTAAAGAGAGGTCTTAATTATAAGTTAATTATCCTTAGAATTGCTTCAAATCCAATTGAGTAGTTAGGAGTAGTTTTAAGAGATCAAGAGATCGCAACTCAATTTTTATACATTTCAATTAGTATTACTTAATTAGATCTTGGAAAGGATAATCAAAACCTTTGGATATCTAGGATCAAACATAGTTAAATTAATAAGGCAAAAGGGAAATAAAATAAGAATAGAATTATCTATAAGTTTCCATCATTGAAAACTACAATTTTATTATTATTATTTATTTGTTTAATTATTAAGTGTTGTTAGTTTATTTTTATTTTTAATTAATTCAATATTTTGTTACCTTAGATAAAGTGTAATTCAAATTGTTAGGTGATTATATTTAATCCTTGTGGGAATGATATCTTTTATAATATAAGTTACAATATATATACTTGCAGTATAAAAGTTTTATGTATAAAACTATCAACAGTGATTACATAAAATAGGTTATATAGTTGTGAGTTATGGTTGAAATTGGATAGGTTATAGTTGTGAGCGTACGTCTTTATTGTTCAATTATATAATTATGCAAAATGAGTTATAAAAGATGTATACGCTTTTGTGTTAGTTTTGAGTTAAACAATACATATTTTGTGATAGGAGTTAATAATGAAATTAAGTGTTCTTTATTTTTATATGTAGTTATTAATTTAATTTTGATACATATCTTTATTTATTTTACAGATAAATAGAGGAAAGTTCAAATACTCTTAATAATTTAGTCTCTTCAAGTATAGGAAGATTCAATGATCTAGCTTAGGCTCATGCTAGATTGGTTCATGGAATGAAGAACTCTACTATTTATTTGTATTGTAACAAGCATTTGAAAGGTAGGGGAATCAACATAATAAAGAAGCATTTAGATAGAGTCAAAGGTCATGTGAAGCCTTTAGAAAGTGAGCCATAATATAAAATATTAAATGAAGACTTTTATTAAAGAGTATTAGCATGAGAAGAATAAAAGGCAAAGATTAAACTACGAAATTAGTAGTACATGGGTCCTTAATCCAATAAGAAAGGACTTCACCATTGGTAGAAATTTATGTCATCTTGTTATTATATGATTTGTAAATAATTTCTTATCACTTTAGCATTTTATTATGATAAGGAAGGAGTTAAGGCAAATGTTTACAAGTAAAAAGTAGGTTCATTCGGCATGCTAGGTCTAATATTGGATTAGAGGTTTCCATACACGACGATAATGAATTTTAGTCCCAATGTTAATATGTAATCCGAGTTTGTGAGCCTTTGGTGAGGGTAATTCGTTTTGCTGATAGTGATGAGAAGGCAACACTAGATTATTTTTATGATGCCATATAAAGGCCGAAGGAAGCAATAAAGGCTAGTCTAAAACTTCGAAAAAAGTATGTTATTATCATTATTTTGTTCGATATAGTTTCTTGTAATTTCTTAATAATTTAATTTTTTTTATTTACTAGGACTTTTAATAAAACAAGTAGTTATGCAGATTCAATTTGCCTTAATCATATCAATCTTTTAGAAGATTGGATTTTTAAGAAACCAGGTTTGATAGATGAGAGTGACTTGGAAGATAACCTTAGACGAGAAAGTATTAACATGTCACTTGGTGCAATGAATTTGAATAATGGTGATAATGAGGCTTCTCTCAATGATGAAGATTTTGTACTCAATGAGAATTGAGGTCAGTGTAATTTGAGCAGGTATTCGATTGAATGAAGTTCTAGGTTTTTATTTATTATCTTCTTTTAATTTCACTTATATTTGATTATATGTTAAACTCTATATATGTAATATAAATATAATTGTAAATATTTTTGTTTCTAGTTTCACTTCTAGTTGGTTGTTTCTTTGAAATGAACTCTTATTGTAAATTGTAATAGTAAAAGAGTCATAAATATTTATTATTCTTTTTATTTGATTTTTAATGTAATTATTATTTATTATATGATGAAATTATAAATTTTAAATACTTTGTATTGCATTTAATTTTATATTTTTATGATTTATTAAATGATATTTTTCATATTAATTTATTTATTATTTATATTTTAAATATTTGAAAAGTAATATTAATAAAAATAATTAGATTGTTGTTATTTCAAATTTCTATTATTATGATTTTTAGAGACATGATTGATGTAAAATTATAAATTATATAGTACAATATATTGAAGGACTATTTTATAATTTAAAATTTTTAAGAACTAGTTTTTAAATTTAAAAAATTGTTTAAAATGATACTCGATATTAATCGGTATTAATATAGTATTGTACTATAATCAAATTTAGTACTAGCACCCGTACAATATTCATAACTTTGGTTCGAAGTTGACACATTCAGGATATATCACATATTTAATTTTTGTCTCCTAAATAGTAAACGTCACATAAATTTAGAACTATAGTATTCTGCGTATTAAAAGAAAACTAAAAATGTTCTATATGTTTAGTTGTCTTATCGTCAATCTTCTGATTAGCATGGTGGTTTTACTTGTCAACGATATAAAAGAAAAAGAACATTGACCCTTGTATGTATGATATTACTGTAACATTGAACTAGGTTGAAATGACATAACAGCGGACGCAAATCGCGCAAAGATAGTAGCAACAATCCCTGGCCGTCAGCAGCCATGTCCTTTTTTTTTTTTTAAAGGCAGCCATGTCTTTTTCTAATGGCCACTTATCTCTTAAATTTGGCGGAGACCAGTTGAAATGACGGAAATGTTCACAACAGACAAGAGGAATACCATTTCTTCTAGAAGTCAAGTCCGGCGGGAAGAACAATAGTATAAAGAGAACCCAAATATGAGAAATTATGTTTGGTAGTTCGTCTTGGGCAAAATATGCGGAGTAACTGAATTATATTATGCAGCTTACAATTTCTTAAAATTAAAAAAATCTAAAAATTAATTTATATGTAGAACAACATTTCTATATCTTTGATACCCTATGCTGTCTCTATCCATTTTATTTTTTATTCTTGAATCAACTCATTTTTTATGCAAAAGCTCTTTGCCTTTCGTATGTTAATTATTTAGGAGTGCCTTTTTCCCAGTCATCCACCCTTTTATCACTTAGTTTTCCTCTCCAACCTCTAATCCAGCATGTCTTCTTTGGCCATAGGGTAAACATGAATTTCATGCTCTCGAAACATTTTATAGTAAAAGAATTAAAATATAAGAAAAATCATGTATGAAAAAGTTAGGAGATAGTTGGTTCGTTAGTACGAAAAGAAAGGAATGAGTATGAAATGAAAAAAAATAGCTAGAAATATATTATGATTGGATGAACAGTATTTTTATATCCCCCTTTAGGGCAATACTCCATGCCCCACAATATAATGAGGAATAGAAGTTATATCCATTTCTGTTTTTCACTATATTCATTATAATTCATATTACCATTCTCCCAAATGAACCAAGCACACTCTTAGTCAAAACAATTTTAATATTCTTAAATATTTTAGTGATTATGATGCATCGTTAGATGTCAATTTTGATTTATGAATATAAATTGTTTAATTAGACAATTAATCATAAATTAAAGAAGTTTAATTTATCTGATTTTGAAGGTTTGTATTTTATATACATTAACAATTAGGAACCTAATAGGTTACACAAAAAGAATTAGTTGAAGAAAAAAGTCTTTTTAACCAAATTAAACTTAATTGTAAAGTTTTATAAACTTTATGATTAAATATGAGATATTAAATTTTATTATAGCATAATTAGTATTTAAATTAATTATAGTTAAAATTACTAAAATATCCAAAAACCTATTATAAATAAACTTAGGTTTTAAGGGAACTAATGCTCCTTACCTAACCACCTATATAATATTGGTACGTACTTCCAACATGGTATATAGATATCGTAAGATGCCAAACACTTGTGTTACTATGGTAATTAAGAGAGCTGATTTTAAAAATAATTTGAATGAAATGATAAGAAAATGATCAAACTTTGCTTTGGAATATGTATGAGTTATGATTTATGTTGTATTACATTTTACATGTTAAATATGCTATATAATTTAAATGATCTTAGCTTTAAAAAATCATATGAAAAGTTTCTTATTTATTCCACTTCATATGAGATAAGATTTTCCAACATTAATATCATAGTCTACTTTTATTCCATAACTTAGATTAAAATATGTTGGCTTGCTATTAATTATAATTTTTGAATTGGAATTATAATTGTTGCAAACCCTAAACTCAGATTTGGATGAAATCCAAATATTATATTATGAAAAGTACATATTGACCCTAAATCTTTATAAACAAATCAGATTTTGTTCAACGGTAAAAACTATATTTTTAATTGTAATCCCTTAATCAGATTACATCTGATGTGAATTTTGAAAATTCAAATGTCACAAAAGGCCTATACCCAAATTGGATTTAAGTTTTCTCACTCAGAACCTAGCTCACATAATAAGCCTTCACATTCCCACCATTTACACGCTTTTAAATTTCGGGATTAATGAATAGCCCAATTGCTATTGTCGGGGCTATTATGTCTTGAATGGATTGTTATGATTTTGTCAGTTGTCGGCGATTGTAGTAAGAATTAGTTGATTTGAGGATGGTGGCATGTTGAAGATCTGGGCAATGGCGGCTCCCAGTATGTCAGACTCTACGACAGCCATGAGAGGCAAGGCATGAGATGCCTCTATGTACTGTTGATGATAGTTTCAGTTGGACTACGCGCGGTGTGGGGACGTTGCTTTGGGCTGCTGGCGCTATGGAGGAGATCCAGCAAACACTGTTGAAGGCACGTGGCTACAATTGTCGCGTCTTTTTGTTGTAGTGCAGGTGACACTGGTGAAGGTGGCGGCAACACTAGTGGAGGCAGCTCCGATGACATGGGACATTGTTAAGTGGCGACGATATGTATTTTGAGTGGCGGCTAAGGAATCTTCGTAACGAAATTAGGGATTCTTTAAGAAGGATAGTGTCTTGACAATGGATTAATGTTATTCCAGGTTGACAACTAATACAATGTATGCTAGGCCTAAAGTAAAGTTCGTTTGGTTATAACTTAAACATAAAAGGGGTAATTTGTTTGATTATTTTGATCAAAGTATTTTTAAAATTAAATAAAGTTATTTTAAATATCGAATCATGTATTTCTAATTTGACTAAATTTACAAACATAATTGTAAAAAGTTTCAAATTTAAATTAAATCTCAAAATTAAAATAATTATTATTTTTAATTTTATTAAGACTAATAATTATAACAATTCTGGCAGTTGCCAATTATCAAGGGTTTTTCTTGGATTCTCACAGAAATGATGAATCTTAGATAGCTCATTTATCCACGTATTTGTCACAAATTGGGCAAGGGAGACAACATATGATTGTGGTATGATAATTAGACTAACTTCAGTCCATCCTGAGGGATGAATTAGCTCATCTAAGAAGCAAGAGGCCCCCCAATGCTAGAGTCTCTTCAAACATAACTGAGGGGAGATGGACTAGTAACTTTAGAGGATTCAACCAATTTATACAATATTTCCCAATGATCAATAGCAACTGCACTGAGGACAAGATTATTTAGAAACCTGATCCGAAGGGACTCTTCACTAATAAATCTTGTTATAGAATGCAAGGAGCTAAATGTGAGGAATTGCCATAGTATAAACTTCTTTGGAAGAAGCTTAAGCCTTGATATGTGTTTAATTAATTGTACATTTATTCTATAACACCTAGTGATTAATACTATGAAATGTTTAAGAAACTCATTTTGGTTCATTTGTAGTTTTAGGTACAATTTAAAAGTGTAAGAGCAAAAGTGAATTAAAAGCACATTCTTTGATTCATCCTCTTGATGTTCACACTCAAGTTCGTGCACCCAACCGTGCATCTTCCTAGAACCCTAATTTTTCATATAAAGTGACATTTGAACAACTTAGAGGGTATGAATCATTTTTAGACGAAGAGGAGGTGCAGAGCACATATTCTGTGGAGACTCGTGGAGGGTTAAGCTTCCTCAATCTAATTTGGAGGTGAAATCGAAGCCGAAGAACACATTTGGACATCCTCTCATTGTGTATTGTTGTCCTTTCTCTCTCTAAGGATTGTTCACTACAAGAAAATCATAGATTAGGGACGAAAATTTACCGACAAAAACAAAATCAAAGCTATTTACCGATGGAACAACATAGTCCATCGGTAAAAGTGTCGTTAAAATGTTTATTTTGCGACGAACACAATTGTCATCGGTAAAGGTGGAGGGAAAATATTCGCGCAAATTTTCCGACAAAATATAGTGACGACCAAACAATGACCATCGGTAAAGATTGCGAGAAAGCTTCCAGCGATTAAACAGTGTCGAAACTTTGCCAATGGAAACAGTTCCGTCGGTGAAATATGCTGTGTTTAATAGTCGTCATCAGTGGTTTATCGGCGGTATGTAGTCTGTCTTTAATTTTTTGACGGAGTAAACATTCCGTCGGTAAAACATCACACATTACCGACGGAAGGCTCTTTCTGTGGCAAAATAAGGCTGCAAAAAATGCGCCATATTTTTGGTGAATTTGAATACCGACGGAAAATAGGTTCCGTCGGTAAAAGATGACTTGTTCATTAATAAAACGACGTCGTTTGGTTTTATTCCAAACGATGTCATTTAAGTTTTCTTCTTAACCCCACCCTCGCTCCCCCTCTGTGCTATTTTTCTTCTCTCCTCCGTGGCCTGCGTCAGTTTTGTGCGATTTTGTTTGCTTCCACTGTCAGTTCCTACTTGTTTTTCGTCCCATCGTGCGTCATTTTCAGGTAAGCTCTCTATTGGGTTAATTTTGTCTTCAAAAAATGAAGCAAGCATATAATTAGATATATGTATATCGAGGGTGTTGGGTGGCTAGTTTTTGTGTGATGATTGTTAGTGTATGCCTTTTTTTGTGTCATTGTTGGTTTATTTGTTGTTTACATGTATTGTTGTTGGTAAATAATGAAAAAATGCATTTGTTTTTGTAGAAGGTTAGAGATAATACATATTGCCTATGAGTTGTTCGATTAAATGTCCCTTAGATAGAGACTTCCATGT
>JAOTAY010000191.1:25711755-25727992 GCA_025629805.1 Erythroxylum baracoense | reverse complement strand
ATTTTCTTGTAGTGAAATTTATGGTTTAATATTAATGCTTGATAATTATCACTTACTAATATAAACATTGCCTTCTGATAGGATTAAATACGAGAAAGCATTCAACGACAATCTTAGCAGTCTGAAGATGTTGATGAGACTCAAACCTATCTTCATGCAGGGGGTGGTAGGGGCCGTCGGGGAAGGATATTCGGGTTAGGCTTATTTGCGAATACATTTTATTCGTAATCCTTAACGTCCAGTACAGCTGCATCTAGTAGGTGGTCAGAATCCAATGAGAGAGTCGTTCAGCTTAAGAGCACAGTATAGTAGCTGGCAACTCAGTTGCAACAGTCGATGGAGTACATAACTCAGCTCCGTAATGAGATGAATGAGTTGAAGGGTAGGGGTAGCACCTCATCGCATCAATCAGAGTATCTGCCGTCTCCAAACTAATAGTGTACTTTTAAACATTTTATTAGAGATACAAAAACTTATTATGTACAGTTTAATGTTTTTATTATTAATTAAGATATTTTCAACTTTATATCATTAATCAAATTTAGGTCTTAAAAATTAAATTTACTATTACATTAATAATTGTTTCAATTATGCAAAATAAAATTTATTGATGGTATTGCCAGTACATTTTTATAAAAAAACTTTTTTCATTCATTTACCGACAGACATGAAAATCCGTCACTACCCATTAAAACATTTACCGACGAGCAAAAATTTATGTCGATAATAACCGACAGAAGATCAAATTCCATCGGAAAAGTCGAAACAATTTGCACAAAAGTACCGACTGAAAGATGGCAATATCCATCACTAACTTTGTAACAATTTACCGATTGAAATTTCCAACCGTTGGTAAATATACCAATGGAAAACAATTTTCTGTCGGTAAATATACCGAGACGTAAAGATAATTCGTTGTTCAATTTACCGACATAAAGATATTCCGTTGATAATATTACCGACGGGACAATTATTCCGTTGATAAATTTACCGATAGAAACTAATTTTTTCGGTATATATTAGCTACAGCCATTTCTACGACGTTTTTGTCCGTCGGTAATGTCCGTCGCTAATCTTACATACTGACGGAATTTCCATCGGTAAAAATCGTCACAAAAATACATTTTTTTGTAGTGGTTTACATTATTCTATGTCTATTGATTTGGGAATTCATGTATGGATAATTAATATTCTCGTTATTGTTTAATTGTTTATGTATGAACCCATTGAATTTTGAATGCAATACATAATAGTTGCGTTTTGGATTCATTTATGGCAATTAATTATGCTGAATCATTAGAGATAACGAAACATAGGTTAAATGATCCGAGCTTCTGTAGTTGTTGCCTAAATTAATCTGTTTTCCTAGTTTGTAATGTGGTTGTCTTGCTAAATATGGAAAGTTTCTTTTGGGTTGTTCGATAGCTGGGTTTAGTTAAAGAGTTTTTTTAATTAAACATGACCTAAGAGAAAATTGGGTAACAGAGCTTGTTGTTAACCTACGATTAACAGTTTTTGGGAGAGGTGTGAAAATAAAAATTCAATGAAGTATTTTTAGTTGTATATAAGCTGATATTGATCTGAAAATTGGATTCCAAGTCCATTCATCACTTTTATCACTTTTTGACTGTTTGCTTTAATTTGCTTTCGTTAGTTTAATTTCACTTTATTTTCTTATTTGAATTCAACCAACCCCCTTATAACCTAAACACTAATTTTTTTTCATTGCAAAAGCTACACGAACACTTCTTATAGATATGATCCCTACTCAAACTTCTATAAATTTAGTGGCGTAAAGTTAGGTTTTATTTGCTGGTGCATTCGATACGCATCAAGCCCCAGAACCTCAATGCTCACCTGGTTAGTCATTAAAGATCAACTTAGTACCAAAAACATATGGTATGACAATTACGATCCAACTTGTGTGCCATGCAAGCAAATAGTTGAAGACATAAACCATCTTTTTTTTAACTGTGCATACTTGAAAGCTATGTGGAGCCAAATTCTACATAAGCTGGTAGCTTATTACACTTCTTATGATTGGAATGCAATGTTGAATTAGATCATAAGAGTTTCCAAATATCATAAAGAAGATGGGAGATTGTTCAAAGCAACTTTCACTATTACAACATACAACCTATGGAAGGAGCAAAATAGAAAGATTTACATAAGGGAGGAGATAAGCAAATATCTACTAGTAGAAATTATTATTAAAGAAATTAGAGCTCTTTCATAACAAAAGATGTAACTAATGACTTGTTAATTGGAATGAAGCAAAGATGGAAGTTGTAATGTTGTAAATAGTTATTGTTTGAGCTAATACAATGTAAAATTGCTTTCTTAGCATCCCTTCAAGGTGAACTCATTGTAATGTTGTAATTAGTTAAACTATAGTTAATGAAAATTACTTCAATTTAAGAAAAGATTAATAATTATATTAACTCTTAAAATCTTATTTCTAGAATTAAAATTAATTATATTGTAATGATATTGAAATTAATTAATTAGAATCCTTAAACTTAAGAAAAGCATTTTCTTTGGTAATTAATAAAGGTATTTCTTAATTAAAGTTTATTTATTTCAATGTGATTGAAATAAACAAAATTTATTATTTATATTTGGGAAATTAGTATTCTTTTTATTTTAAAATTGTTTCTTTATTTATAGATAATATGTTTCTTTATTTATTAAAAAAGATATTTTCTTGATTAAATTTGAAAATTTGTTTTCATTTATAATTGAGAAAAATGTGTTTTTTTTAATTTTTTTGAAAATAGTTTTCTAATTTATTAAGGATGATTTTTTAATCAATTAAGAAACCAATCTCCAAATAAATAAGATTATTTATTTAATTAATTTTGAAAGTGCTTCCATTGACATTAGAAAATAATTTTCTAATTAAGGAAATTAAATATTAAAAATAATTTTCTAATTAAGAAAATTTATTTTTAATTAGGTTGGAAAGAATTCCAATTGAATTAGAATTTCTTCCCTATTGAATTTTGTAAAGAGTCTTTTTTAAATTATAGTAAGTAAGAAGTATAATTTACTGAAAGTTGTTTTCAATTAATTTTTATTTGGAGTAGGAATTTAATTTATTTATAAATCAATAGGTCTAATCTAATTTAATTATCCAAAAAGTTGAAAATATTATTTTGGATTATAAAGATTAATAACTACAATCAAATTATGCTTAATGATTTTATGCATATAATTTGATTATATATGCATATGTTGTATGCTTTGTTTATATATATATATATATAGGATGTATGATACAATATTTATTTCTTTTATAGCTAAGCATAATGCTATAACTTACCATCAAAGTTCCAATTAAATCAACCAGTAAGATTCATATTAGACATGAACTAGTATGACTTTGAAAGAGTCAAAGTTAATAGTTTGGATTTAATGCTTAGTTGAAGCATATATTATCCAATAAGCTTAGAACTAAATTGGAAAATAAAAGGTTATGAATGATCTAAAAGGTTGGACATAATCTTACAAACCTGTTGAAGTTTTTTTTCAATAAATACTTATAAGAGAATAGTTCTTAGATAAGTAGTAAAAGTAAGATGAAATTTGAAAAACTTAAGTCTTTTTTAAAAGCGTGAACACTTGAGGAAATGATAGATACATAATCTCAATAATCACTGAATACTCAGTTTTTGAAAACTCATACAATATCTTTAAATTATATTAATTTACATAAATGTTAAGGGGTTATATAAGAATATTACTAATTGAATCAATATTGAGTCAATTGTTGAGCAAGTACTATAGATAAGAAAACTTTTAATATTGCAAGAATACAGATCGTATCTTATAGTATGAAAAGGTATCATTCTTACAAGGACTATAGACACCTAAATAATTTGAGTAAGAACTTTTCTAAGGTACTAAGAATTGTTGTGAATTAAAATAAATAATTGAAAGTGAAAAAACTAATAAAAAAGCAAATAAAAACTAATAAGTGAGTTGCCAACAAATTTAAGCTTTATCCATATTGAAGTCTTAAGAACTATTCTATCCTTATTTTATTTCCCTTAATCTTATTGGTTCAACTTATGTTTGATCCAAGATTTCCTAAAGTTTTGATTACTCTTTCTCAAGTTATAATCAGGTATCCTTAATTGAATTTGATATTCATATATTTGTAATTTCTAGATTGACAAGTTGCTCCTAAATTGTTCAATTAGATCTAAAGCAATCTTATAGATAATTAATTTGACAACTAAGATCTCTCTTCGATTGATTATTAATTTGATAATTATGGGTCTATTAAGTTGCCAACTCTGGTTATACAACCTACCACTAATTACTTTGATTCACTCTCTCGATTTGTTATCAAGTAGATGACAATTATCACAAATATTGATAGAAATATTGAAATAAAAAAGAAATATAGTTCACGAAATAATTCAAGAAAAATCCCTAATAAGGATCTAGAAACCCATAATCATCTTAAACATCTTATAATCCAAGTAAACATTGAATACAATGAAAGAAATACAAGAAAAGAAAGAAAAACTATTTTATATCTTGAGCTGGAAATCTGGAATTTCTAGAGCTCTTTTTGTTGTCTCCTTTTAACCTTGTTTCATGTAGAGGCTACTGAGTTTTAATTTCCTTAAATAATTCTTAAGGCTTATAAAATTCTCCCACTTAATTTGGATCCAAAAATAGTCCCGTACCTTAAAAAAATACAAAACAGTAGTGCCTAGAACTCTCTTGTCATGATCGTGCTCTTTGAGTCATGATTGTGCTCCTACGACTTCCTTCTCTATTACGATCGAGACCAATGGTGCATGATTGTGAAACCTTCAAACTTCCTCCATCTTCTTCATTCTTCAATTTCCTAATTTCCAACACCTACAAACACATCAAACACTTGTTGAAACATAAAATTAAGATCCAATTATTTCTCTAAACCAAACAATCATTTATAACATATACAAACATTAACAATAACACAATTCTAAACCTATACATATGATAATCATCTAAGAAATACTTAAAAATGCATTTAAACACCTATAAAAACATAATATAATATACACCTATCAATATCCTTGCACTTAAACCTTTGCTTTTCCTTAAGCAAAACTAAAAACTAAAATCATACAAAACACATTAATACATAAATACACAATCATGCAACAATACAATAATGGTATAATGACATCAAATATTATGGAATTAAGTTAACCTCAAACCCCAATCAC
This sequence comes from Erythroxylum baracoense, assembly GCA_025629805.1. Lineage (NCBI taxonomy): Eukaryota > Viridiplantae > Streptophyta > Magnoliopsida > Malpighiales > Erythroxylaceae > Erythroxylum > Erythroxylum baracoense. Next base: position 25,722,764 of record JAOTAY010000191.1, on the reverse strand, counting down.
TCAAAATGTGCTAACGTACTAACTTATTCCTTTCATCTTTAAATGCCTTGATTTGAATATACATATCAATCAAAATATTAAACACCTTATTAATACACCTATGACACTTGTAAGCATGCATTTATTATTATTAATCAATAAAAATGCAAACTATCCCTAAGTAACCTTTCATGAAAATTCTTCCTATTGTTAAAAAATCAGTGGGTTTAATTTATTGTAATACCATTTTTTTATTTTCTTTAATGATAACATAGTCTTTTAAAGCGAAGGCAAAAACCTTATCGTGAATGTCCCTTAGTTACTTAACTAGCTCACGTTTTTTATTTAGCTTAGTTGGAGTGTCATTCTAGTCTTTTGATACGGAGAAAAACTTTTTTTTAAATGCCCCCAGTTACTCAGCTTATCATATGAAGCTATTTAAGCGATTGACTTAATGCAAAGGGGAGATTATTAGTTTATAACTTGAAACTAATTAATTAATTGTTTTTAATATAATTAATTAAAGGAATTATTTATCTTATGCATATTTACTTAAGTAAATAACTTATGAAATAGAGTTTACGAGATAAATATACTTTAAAAAGAAATTATGATGATATCATAATTGTGAGATTCATATTGCTTTTATGTATTATTCTTAAAATTTTCCTAGTTATTTTTAATTAATACTAGACATTAATAGAGTGAAAATATTATCATACATTGTGTTTCTTCCTTATGAAGGAATTGGTTGATCTCATAGACTAAAGTATGAAGATAAGTAAACAAACATGTAGCTACTTATTGGAGAACAAGTTCATTGTATTAACCATATATACGATTCCATATGGAACATTGCTTATGTGTTTATAAAAATGCTCATTGCGATGATTGTATAACAAACCCTTTTACTTGAGATCTCCAAAGTATCTCATATAAAGAATAATATCTTTTAATACTACTTAGGACATATCATAGCCAATGGTATCTCAATTAGTAATTATTAGATATCATATGAACTATATAGAGATAGTTTAGTGATCAATATATTATTCGTTAACCTAAGTAATAAGAAAATTATTCCATTGTTCATAATTAATATTATTTTTAAAATTCTTGACTAGTTTTCAATGAAACTTTGAAAATAGTTTTCAAATGTGATTAAAAAGAATTAGTTACTAATGTTGTTTAAATGATATTACTGAACTAAGGGAGGTTCCAATAAGTATTTTGATAATAAAAAATATAATTATTAACTAATTGTAACACCTCCTATACGAAACCTACAACAATCTACACACATAGCACCTAAATTCATGTACATACATTCATGGTATACAATTATATTCCTTTATAGGGATTGTCATCACTCATTTATCTATTCAATGTTGTATATATATTACAAAATTTCATATCCCTTAACATTATCATTTAAAAGTAGTATTACATCATTACATTTATATGGAAATCTAAAAGAGATACTATACATAACTTAAATTCTTAATTACAATCTGTTAAGAAACTACATTTTCCTTTATTACATAAACAACCATTTTTTAATTAAAAAACAAATCCATAGGTACTTTTACTTCTAACAGTTGGCCTTAGTCCCTACAGATGATCCATATGCCTTACTCTTATTACTTAGACCTCCATGGATTAACACCCGTGCTAAGCTTGAAAACTTAGTGGGGAAACACTTAGTTTGGATGACACTCACATCAATCATCTACCAAGCACACATACATTCATGAATATCGTAAACTGATGTAAACAATGATGACATAATTAAGCAAAGTACATAATGCTAATATGCTTAAATCATATGACATAAATTCACATTTATAAGCCAAATATTGATTTCTAAAGCTCATCAATACAAATTATTCATATCATCATGTTGTATCTCTTATTTATAACATTTTAATTTCCTTTTTGTGTTAGGCCTGCACATTCCTGTGGGTGTGGATAACGGGAGTTATAGATACTCAAAGATATCGAACTGTAGATACCTGCAAGCATTAAATTGTGGATACTTGAAGGTATCGAAATGAAGACACCAATGGTGTTAAACTGTAGCAACTGCATTATAACCCTATAGGCATGCCTATCTATCCATTACCAAGATAATGAAGCAGACACTGTAACATTCTCCTTCAATCATTTACCAATTTCATGATTAATATATTGATAAGCATATGATATTCATTGAAATCATAAATGTTTTTTCTAAGTTCATATAAGCAGTCATAACTTATCAATATTAGAAGGGTATTAAAATCACACTTATATAATCATACTATACATATATAAACAATAAATATGCATACAAATCATCTATGTACATGCAAATTTTCTTTAGCATGCAATATGTTCAATCTTAAGTTTCAATGTTTAATCACCCAATCCATATATGGTAAGTCATATTTCATTTATTTCTAGGTGCTTGCAAAGTTTCATAAACATTAAAAAGGTTTGATATGATTTGGTGAAAAAACAGAAGTGAAAAACTCACAATGGTGCAATTTGGGCTAAGCTCACGGTGGGTCTAAAAATAGACAAACAAATCAGTCCAGAAACAAATTACACGACAGTCTCCACTTGTTATGTAATTGTCACATATAAAAAATTCAATTTAGGCTTTGAGGTCTTCTAAAAATTGGTCACCCTATATCTCTAGTTTCCATAGCACTAAAAATTAGACCATTTAGACTTCTAAACCATGAGATATGTACCAAACATCACAAGTTGCTCCAATATAGGGGCAATATTAGGTCACCATTTTCAATCTCAATTTCTAATTTCATAAAGCTAGAATTAAGTCTAACTCTCTTCTATAGATTTTTATTTCTATATCTTAAGTATCATCTCCAATTGGAGTCATCCAATTTGGAGGTCTATAGGCCAAGTTATGGTAAAAACAATGGGGTTGGTTTAAGTGAATCAAGAACCTAAGATAAAATTTCAACAAACGTTACTCTCTCTTGTCATATTTAACCAATTTGATGCAAAGTAACACCAAGATATCATTCCAGAAACCATTCCATGACCAAATAAATCTTTGTACACATTCAAATATGCACACATACAAAAATTAACTAAATGTAGTCCCAAACCTTGAATTTGTCAACTAGCTTTTCTTCTAGTGCTCTTCCTTCTCTTCCCCTTTATCTTTGCTTGATTCACTAACTAGAAACACTAAAAATACATATCTCAATACCATATCCAACCTTATAGTTCTAGCTCTTCATGAGCAAAGCAAGAAAAGATGAAGATGAAAAGAAAAACCACTTTTACCTTGATTTTCACCTAGGATTAGCTTAATTCCTTATGCAAAATGATGTGATTAAGGAGATGGAACGGAGAGGAGATAAGAAGAGAAAATTTTGGACTTAAAACTCTAAATACATGTCCCTCTCCCCTCTCTTCTACTCCCCTTTTCATAAAGTTTCTAGTTTTAGACACATGCTTCAATCTCATTGGATCATATATTGATTTTTAGCAAATTTGCACATTTGGTCCTTCTTCTTGCTTTACCACATTGGCATATAAAATCATCAATTGATTTCATTCTAGTCCATCTTTTAAATATAATTATTCATGTCCATGCCTAAATGAATAAATTACCAATTTACCCCTATTTTTAAATTAATTACCATTATGTCCCTTTCTGTGCTTAGATACTCTTAATTCTGCATGTTCACTTCTTAATATATCCTAGACATACTATAATTCTTCTAAGGTATATATTGGGGCCTTATAGGTTTTATAAACTTAAGAAGAATCTTCATTTATGTCCCTCATAAGTAATGTTCAACATGAGGTAATTATCAGTTTATAATTTAAAAATATGTGATAACTTGGATGTATGTGTCAATTTGAGTATAAATTTTCGATGATGATTGTTTGGGTTTTATGAATAAAGTGTATAGTAATTATTTTTTGTAAGTACCTAGACCTAGAGATTATGTACAAAATGAGGACACTAATTTAAAATTTATATTTATTGGAGAATAATTTTTATAAATCATTAAATAAGGATAAGGTTTACTTCTTGATTGAATTTTTATGTTTGGCGTCTCTTTTAAGGTTTTTGATAATTCTTGATTGATTTTTTTACTATAACCCAATAAGTGTTTTGATGGTTAAAATTAAGTTGAAAGTGGTTTTTAGCTTTTTAAAACATACTGATTGACCAATATATTAAGTGTAGTTGACCAGTGTAACCAAAAACCATGTTTTCTACCTTGCTAGTGAGTTTGTTCTTTGTTTGGTCAATTGTTTAATCACCCTAATAGCCCCCATTAGTTGACTAGTAACCTTCAGTGGTCGATCAATGTCCTTAATTTTGAGACTCCCTTCTTTACTGAGAGTTTGTGAAGAGTTTGGTTTTTGTACTTGGTCAATAAATAATGACCAATATACTTCACAGGGAAACTAGTAGATCATATTTTAAATCCATACCAATTTTTGTTTCATGCCTATAATACTTACTTTTTCTTATCAATGAAAAAAATACTGGTCGATTAGTCGAGACATGTGGTCAATTAGTCCTCGTGTTTTTAATATATCATTCACCTCTTTTCCTTTATTCTTATAATTTTTGTTCTATTACATAAAAATCTCATTAGATTGTATTAAACTTAAAATTTATCATTCTTGAATTTCATATTTGGAATTTCCAAAATTTCTTTTAATTAAGAATTATTTTTAAAAATTGATAAAAGGAATTATTGTTTTTTCACATTCACTTATATCAATAGATTTTTTAATTTTGTTTAACTTGGGTAATTTGAGAACTTTTCATGTTCATTTTTTTAAATTTTGAGGCTTTCAAATCAATACCTTCTTTTATGAAATTGATTACTGGATATTACAATTATGTTTTTATTTATTATAATTATAGCCTTTAGTTTTTTAAAACTTGCTTTTAGTGATTTAATTGAATATTTAAACTTAGGCATAATACCGAAATTGGAGGTTTTCAAATTAGACACAATTAGAGATGTCTCTATCAAAATTAAACTTTTGTTTTGACTATTTAAATAGTTAATAGAATTCTATACTGAGCAAGTTTGACAATCTTGATCAAATTCATCCTTTTAATAAAGTTATCTTAATGCAAGATATTTTATATTATGCATTTTCGTTAATAGATTTATTTTTTATGACTCTAAAAAGGAGAAGAAATTTGATGATATTAGATTTAGGGTGAGTGATAACATTCAGGGGGAGTGATTAAATTTAAGCAGAGCAATTGTTTTGTCATTTTTGTATTTCTTGCACTTTATATAACATGCTTGAGTAAATTATGTTATCTTCATGTATGGATATTTCTTTGATTTTGAGTAGCTCTTTTGTTCTTGATATTTAATTATGCTATTCATATTGAATTATATTTTACGTAAGAATTAAGGGAGAGTTGATCACTATCTTGATATTTATTTGTGTGCTTAATTTTATTATTGTTCTCTAATATCATAAGTGTTTTATCATCATCAAAAACTAGGAGATAGATGAACCAAGGGAGGTTCCAATCAGTTTTCTGATGATAGCAAATATAATTATTACTAATATGTTTATTATTTTTATGAAATGAAATATTAAAACAAAACGAAGCCATAAACTTAAGAAGATAATATAGGAAATTAACAAAGAAAAGTTATAGTTTGCAACCGATGAAATCAAGATCAAAACAAAAACAAAAGGAGATCAAGGCTTGTCAAGGTCATTTCATTTTTATATTATCATTTATAAGTTCACTTTGTTAATTTGATGATCCAAAAGGCTTATTAGGTATAATCATTTCATATTACTTCAATGTATAAGTCTTTACATTTATCAAGAGGCATTAGGGCTTTTAATTTTAATACAAAAGCTTCGTGATCTTTCATATTATCTTTATGGAACATTTTGGGATGTGTTTTTAATCATAATTGGATTAATCAAATTGATTTTGAGCATTTAAAGCACACAAATTGTTTGACAAATAGATCATCCAATGAAGAAGTATCTCATATCATTGGTTGATCTATTTGTCAAACAATTTGTCATATAGGGATTTACTGGTCAACCAATATGCTGTACTGGTTGATCAATTTCCAATAGCTAGTGAATCTGGTGCTATAAATATAGCATACTAGTCAACTTATGCATCAACTATAGTCATTGTAATAGCTAGTTCTTAGATCCAATAGCTATTGTTGATTCTAGGTTTTGGGAGTTGTAAACACACATTTCAAAGAAGTTTTCAATCATTAGAGTGTCAGTGTCATATTTATGTGAATGAGCCATTTTAGACTTATCAAGTGATAAAGTAAGGTATTGTGAGTTGTAATATTTGGTTGGGGTAATACATTACTATATTGGGTGGTGATATAAGTGAGGTTAAGGTTCATCTTCACCTTGAAAGAAGATTGCAAGAGGGTTCCTTTTTACTGAGAAAGATTATACAATGGTTCTTCTTTACCTTGAAAGACGAATTATAGTGAAATTCTGAAAAGAGTCTTGGAAGTGGATTCAGCAAGGGTTATTTGCCAAAGCACACATGCTCTCCTCCCAATTCTCTATAAATTGTTGTGTAATTGTTTGATTAATTTATATTAAGTAATTTGCTTACACTTATTTATATTGATTGTTATTAATCGAATATATTAATTAGAAAATTTGTTTAATTTTATAAACACCCAATTCACCCCTCCCTTGCTCTTGGGTGTCATTTGGAACTAATAAATATGATTGGACTCATATAGTAAAGATGTCAATGGGCCGAGCCGGGCAAAAATCGAGCAGGCCCTTTTTGACATCTCTATCATATAAAGTAACATTAATTATATGCTCTATATCTAATTTGAATATCTAATTTGAACATTGTTTGTTGAATGAATTAAATTATACAAAAAAATAATGGATGAAAAAGTCAGTAAAATTATCTCGATATTTCGAATATTTGAGTGGTTATAATGTATTTTTACATGCCAATATTGATTTACAGATATAATTAAATTTAAATATAAAATATTTTAAATTCAAATTCAAATTCAAATTAAAAAATATTGATAAATAAGGATTAAAATTATATATTATATTTTACTTAGACTTAATTAGTATTTACTTAGAATTGATTGCAATTATAACTAAAATTAATTAAATTATAAAAATCTTAAATCTTATTATAAACAAGCTTAAACTAAGAAATGAGTACTTCTTACTTACCCTTCTTTATACTATTTGTAGATTTCTATCAATTTGTTCATATGAATATCATTAAAGTCTAGATACTTGTGAGCCTACCATATCTCTTTTAAATTTGGTTCTACATAAAAGAAAAGGAAGATCATGTTTCATGACGAAATTCGATTTATGTTTTATACTTTTAATAGATTTATGCATTATTCAAGATACAGATTAAAGTCATATTGACTTCAGAAAAAATTTTCATTGTATGCGAGATAAGATTCTGCAGCCAACTTGCCAGCATGTTATTCCCTAGAAAACTAAAAAAAATAGAGTTTGAAGTTGGTCATAAGACATGTAAAATGATAGCACTAAATTTTATGTTAGGTTGTAGTGACTTTCCTTTCTGTTGATTGACGTGCCTCCCTCGTTCCCCTCTCCACCATTTCTCCTATTCTCGAGTTCTGCTTTTAGATCCATTAGCGTCTAAACTTCATCACTTAGGTCAACCACGTTACATTGTCCCCTGCCCCCAGTTTTTAATGAAAGGGAATTTTGACCTGAGACAGTTAGGCAGTCGGGTCCTTAATTAACTACCAAATTGCCTGTAATTTAGGCTCGTCCTAATTAGCCCATGCCTAAAACAAGTCCAGGAAAGAACGGATCTGATGCCGACTAATTGACTTCGGATTCAGTTCACATGTTCTCATCTTTATTAAGGAGTTACTTATTTTTTTAGGATACTTCTTTAATGCATTAATAAAAAGCTAATCGTTTGGTTGACATTGACATATTAAACTATAAGCTCACCTGGTCATATGGGCTGCACGTTGCCTAAATTATTGCCAAGTTGAGGAAGCCGGTACGAAACCCATATCGTAAATCGCCAATTAAGTTAGACAATTAAAAGTTATGGTTTGGAATAAAAGACAAGATATTTGGGATTTTATTTGGTAATGGAGAAAATTATAATTATGAATTTTGTTCAAGATTGTTTTTTAAAATTAAATTTTAACTTAAATGTTTTTTAGTTTACATATTCAATTACCTTTGAAAATTTTTGGTTATTTATACGAATTACATTCAATTTAACCATTTTCATAAACATAAAAGGTCTTTTTGAAAAAATAAATTGAATTATCAAAGAGAAAGGTCTCCAAGTAGAGTTAAATGTAGAACTAGGTACAAAAACAAAGCTAACTAAGTATGGTTTAAACCATTTTTAATACGAATGAGAAGAGAATAACTCTAATTTAAAAGTCTTAACTTTGTGATGCAAGATTATGCAAGTTGAGAAGAGCCACAACTAACGTATCTAGACCTTTATGTTAGAAGAAAGCTCTCCCAATGCCAAGCTTTTCTTTGTTAATCAATGAATGAAAATTCCTTAATTGGTAGCTAATTGCATACTACAACTAAGGTGAATATTAGGCACACATACATGTTCCCTTATCGAATGTTCATGTCAAATGTAACTTTGTAGATAATGAGGTGTCCTCTGCATACACTTTGTTTTTGATGTATCCAATTAATTATCCTATGCCAATCATTTTAGAAATATTGGACCTTTTCAAAATTTAAGTTTCATTACAACCAAGTAATGTAAATAGCTTTCAGGGTTCAAATTAATAAAAAGACTTCAAGAAAGATAAGATAAAGGTTAACAATGGGGTTATAATCAATGAAAAAGCTAAGGCTCAAAATTGGTTTCTCCTAACAGATAAAACATGGTGGGGTAATTTAAGAAAATAGACTAAATAAATGTTGAATCTAATTGCCTTTATCATTTTAATGCTTTTAATTCAACAAAATGTAGTCTCACTATGCGTAATAAAAGCAAGTTCCAGAATTATCGAACTATGCATGATAACACACATGAAAGAATAAAAGAGCTTCAAAATTAATTAAATTTGCTCTTAGGCTCAAGTGCTCACAAAAAAAAAAGATTTTATGTATGTAAATAATTTGCAATTTTTATTCAAATTGACTATCTCAATGATTACTAAAAATGTGACTTGGAAAAGGTAGTTTATTCTAACTTTCAAAAGCTAGTTTATTCTAACTTTCATCCTTTTATGTACTAATTTAGTTTAATAATCAATAATGAAATCAAGTATTTATGGAAATTAATTCAAAATATCAGTTAATAAGATTTAATAACAAAGATTATAATCAGATTAAGAAATTTATAATCCCCTTCCCATACTTAAAATTGTACGTTGTCTCCAATGTATATAATATAAGTACAAATGAATAAAAAGTAAGAAAGTGTAGGAATTTGGTACTTCCCTGAGTAATAAGAATTTCATAATTCGGATTTCAATGAGATACAATAATCCTTGCAAAATATAAATGAAAAGGGATAAAATAAAAGAAATAAAAATAACAATAATGGAAATACATACGAAATATGGAAATAAAAATAACATTAAAGTCCAATGCTAGCACTAAAAATGGAAACAACATGAAATAGAATTTAAAAGAAAACCTATCCTAATTCATGGGTTGCTCAATGTACCCTACACGTTTACCATCATCCTGGGTCTATAATGAGTGACTTGTTTCTACTTGTTTCTCCGCATAGAGGTTTTGTAGCCTGTAAATAAGCCACATGTTATAAAATGATCATAAGGACATAATGTATTAAAGTAATAAATTCAATAAAATGCATTAATGTCCTTGTCAATGACAAAATGTTAATAACATTAGGAATGACAAAACTCCCTAAATCTTCAGTTGGTTTAATCAGTTTGTCTTCTAGGAAGTGACAAACAACTGTACTCAAGGTGATTAACAATGATTCATCAACAGTTCCCTCCATTGGTTCCTCCTTTTGTTCTTCCTCAATCTCCTTTGTGCAATTGTCAACTTTCTCTTCCTAAAGAAAGGCTTCTTCCTCTTATTCTTCTTCAATTATCTATTGCCACTTCTCTACTTCCTGTTCTTGAATAACAGCTTCCTCCTCTTGTTCTTCCTTTACTTCCTCTATCATCAGTTCATCCTTCTCTTTTACAGTAGTAGTTACCTCCTTGTCTTCTTAGAATACCCCTTCATTTATGAAATCGACTTTCGTCTCTTCATCAATCCGAGGCATTAGTAAGCTCAAATAATAAGTTGCATTATGCTCGATATATTTAGGTGAAGAAAATCTCTCTTCAAATTCACATTGGCTAATTGTACTTTTGATAAGGCATTCCATTATTCCATCTATAAATTGTTTTACTTGTTGTTGTTATTGTAAATATCCAGTTGAAGTATAATCATTCTATCTATAAGTGTAAAGGTTGCTCCACTATGAATTACAAGTATTCTTATAGGGTGTACTTTGAGGCCATTTTTGCATGCTCAATTGCTCTTATATATAGTTTATTGCTTGACATTCATGATTGTAATAGTTACCTCCACAAATGTTGCATCGCAACATAGATGTTAGTTGAGCTTCCAAATATATATCACCAAACTTCTCTTTCTAATATGGTGATGTTGCCAAATGCGATGACATATCATAGCTCCCATAAGAATATTGTTCACTCCATCTTTCTATTGTGAGTTATGAGTTATGGCTATAAATATGAATCTTAATCCCTTACAATCAACCATAATACACACAGTCAATGTAACATCCCCTCACTTATGGAAAGGGTATTTTGATCATTTTGGATGGGTTAGAAATATTTAAAGTGTTTTCTCCATATTCATGCATTCATATATGCTCATGAATAATAAATAGTGAATTTTTGCACATGAAATGAATGTACATGCATGCATGACATTTTTCCGGTTTTTAATTGTGAATAATTGAGTTATATAGAAAAAGTGTCTTAAGTGATTGATAATTGGAATTGGAGAGGTTC
>JAOTAY010000191.1:25694588-25711655 GCA_025629805.1 Erythroxylum baracoense | reverse complement strand
TCCCTTATCTTAGGATATGTGTCGGAATGACCTACGGGCGTCCCGGTGCGTACCCTAGGGTAATGGGGTGTTACAGTCAAAGTAGAGAGGTCCAAAAGATAAATAAATGAGTAAATCAAGAAAAATAGAATAAAAGAAAATAAAATACAAAAAATGAAAATATATAAATATAACAATTAATGGTTAGATTAATAAAAGATAGGCTTTCCTAATATTATTGTTCCTGGAAACTATGATAAAAACTTGACTGACTTGATTTGTTCAATTTTAAAAATACCCCAAGTGCATGACATAGCTGTAGCTAGCATAGGTAACTACGAGTCGATTCCACGAAGATTACAAGTACTAGTAATTATCCTTTTTTATTATTTAACCTATGAATTAGATTTTGGATTTTAAGTAAAATTTTAACTGAATAGTAAACTAAGATTGAAATAATTTTGAACACAAAATAAGGAAAATACTAAGACAAATCAATATCAGATAATAATATCTAAGTAATGAATCCCCCTAAGAATTATTAAATAATAATCATTTATCATGCAGTTATATTATTGATTAATATTGGATAGTGGAATTGATTAATATTAAATAGTGGAAATTCCTATCTTATATTAAAATATGTCTCAAGAATATTAACAACTAGTTAAAACCCTAGGATTGCTTTTATTGATTTGTGAATTCTGCTATTAGGTTTGACTTAATCCTAAAGATTTATGTCAACCTATATCTTGGTTTACACATGTCTCCTTCCAATTATGGTAGATCTATTCATACAAGAGTATTTCTCAATCTCAATCATATGAAATCAAATCATGCACTATTATTCCGGATATATTAGAACAAGAATAAAATGCATAATTGAAACACAATAAATCAATCAATATAATTGCAATAGATAAAAGACCAATTCACATTGTTATCACAAACTAGGGTCTATCACACCTAGACACTAAATATGTTTAGTTACTACTCGTAGAAAACAAAATCAAAGACAAATCTATAGAAAAAACTAGAAGAAAACAACAAAATCATAATTTTAAATCTCCCTTTTCTTTCATTGGGTCTTCTTGCAAAACTAGATTGGATGTTGTTATCTAACGAATCTCTTGATGTACTTTTCACATTTTCCTTTCCCCTTGACTATAACTACACCTTTGTATATGTCTCACAACTTAAAATTGCTTAAAAACTTGTCTTTTTTTGTTTTTCCTTTGCTTACATCCTTTTGTAGTAAAAATGAGGATTTTTAGGACTTACAAAGTCACTTACACGACCATATAGGTGGTCATGTAGCTCAAAAAAACCTAAAATCATGAATTTACATGTTTATAGAGTTTTACATAGGCATATGCACAATAGTGCAAGTCGAAGTTGCTTTAAATCTTCATTTTTACCACAAATTCATCCGAATTCTTCTTCTTTTGGTCCATAAAGACAATTATGGCCTATAAATGCACTTAGCATGAATTAAGTACAAAAAATACTATAAAATAATAATAAGTAAAATACATTAAATATGGGTATATAAATATAGTTATAAATCATTTATCATACCTCTAACTAGGGGGAACCATTATGAGATCTATTGATTTGTTAGAAGGATAGTACATTAACTTGTATTTGTTTTGAAATCTCCAACAACTTTAACCTATGTTTTTTAGCTTGTAGCTTATGATTCTGAGGTGGTGTTTGCTACAGGTTAATTACATGAGTATTAAAAGGCACTTGTTATTGATTGTTACCATGAGAAGTGCCAGGAGGACTGGATCCTAAAGCCTAAAATAACACTAAAGATGAAGAAGAAGATGTAGAAGACATAGTTCTATAGAGAGGCAGGAAGTTAGAAATAGGTTTTTCCATTTTAACCACATAATGGTTAAAAGGTGGTATTGACAGAAGAAGAGTATTAGTTGTGAGGAAGAAGAAGTAGGAGAAGAGTGGAAGAAAGGTTGAAAGCTTCCTATTAGCATGCAAACCATGGAACCAAGAATTGCAATATTTTAAAGAATAATAAGCTATGAGACCTATTACTCATCATGCAAGGTGACCTATTCTTCCAATTGTAAAAAGTAACTTTCCCTCTCTCACAATAGTAACTTCAATTTCTGGAGAAGCTCAAGGGTAGCTACAGGTAACCTTCTATTTAGGGAAAGCTTCATGGAAGCCTCCAATTGAGGCTTATCTCATCAAAGGGAGCTGTAGAATTAGTTTCCAACTTTGCAATAATTGAGGGATGTCAACCTTTTAGGGGAACAAAGAAACCAAAAAACTGGTAACTCGAATGGAACAACCAAATCCTAGAAAAATGTGGTTTCAGATAAATCTGCTAATGATAAACCAAGAAATTTTCTGGCCATATTAGTTAATGACATTTTATCTGCACCTCTGGAACTACTTCGAAAGGGTGTAAAACGCTCAAGAAATACAATATTTGGGTTCTTTCTAAGTAAGAGATTGCATTTCCTCTAATGCAAAATTGGGCTTATAGGATGGAGAAACAAAGGACTTGACAAAATACTGCTTAATGAAGATACATTTTTGTTCAAATTTATTAATGGAGATAGTATGAGTAAGATAATAGAATATGGTCTGTGGAATGTGGGAACCACGTTTATAAAAAATTGGGCTATAGGTTTGGAATTTGATAGAACAAGTATAGAAACTATTCCTTTGTGGATTAATTTTCATAACATGCCTCTAGAATATTAAACTTCAGATGGACTGAGTTTTCTTTCTAGTTCTGTAGGTAAACCTTTAGCATTTGATTCAGCCACTGCTAGATTTAAGAAAGTATTCTTTGCAACAACTTATGTGGAGATTAATCCCAAGAATGGACTTCCTGAAATTCTATTTGTTATGAAGTTAAATGTTGCCAATGAAATGGTTAAAGTTGAAATCCAACTATCTGAAATTCTATTTGTTATGAAGTTAAATGTTGCCAATGACATGGTTAAAGCTGAAATCCAAGTATCCTACAATTGGAAGCCTTAGTTGGGAAAACAAGTATGGAAACCTATAGAGAAATTAATCACTTTGAGTTAATGGGCATCGAATAGGAATCAACACCTAAGAATAATGAGGGAAACATCACTAATATTATACCTGAAAAACAGATAAACTTAACAAAAGTCCCTTAGGGCTTTCTAATATGCAGGAGCTTGTGAAGCTAATTAGTCCTCCATCACTCTTATCCTAGAATTTTCTATTGAAACTTTAATAACTAGCATATAAAAAAGAAATCAAATCTATTCTCTTCATTCTTAATCCTACAAAGGCTCTAAGTCCTTTAGTTATAATGCCCATTTCTTTTAAATTAACTGGCATATTATTGGTAACCTACCTGTGGAAACTGTTTTGTAATTCTTGAATTCTAGAAAATTGTTGAGAGAAATCAACGCAACTTATATGTTTGATTCCTAAAGTGATCAATGTCAACTACCTCAATAAGTTTCGACATTTCTTGCTATAATATTGTTTATAAGGTGATCTTTAAGCTCCTAACTAATAGAATAAATGAGTCATTGAATAAGCTTATACATTTTTCCTAAGGAGCTTTCATTCTTGACAAATCAATCACTGGTAATATCCTCATTTTTTAGAGTTGATGAGGGACAATAACACCTGTAGATTATTAAAAGTTGTGACATTAAAGTATATTTATCCAAAGCATTTGATAGAGTCCAATAGAAGTTCATTTTATTTAGCCTAAAATGGCTTGGTTTCCCTAATCTCTTCAATAACTAGATCAAAGCTTGCCTCTCAACTCATTATTACAGTATGCTTATCAATAGATCACCTACCAAACAGTTTAGAGGAGCTAATGGTTTAAGGAACGAAGATCCCATATTTACATACCTTTTTTTTCCACATTTATGGAAATTCTTAACAGGATTATCAACCCTAACTTTAAGATTTCATAATTTTAGCTTCCATCACAAATGTAGGGAGATTCTCCTAATTCATTTAAGCTTTCCAATTGTTCTCTTGATGTTCTGTGGTGGTAACCAACCTTTTATCTCCATTTTGCATCAATCTCTCCAATCTTTCTGTAGTTTATTTGATCTATTTATCAACTCTTCCAAGAGCAAAATCTATTTCTCTATAGACATCTCTATCACTGACAAATTTCATCAAATCTTTGGTTTGAATGTTCACAACCTACCTTTCAAATATCATGATGTTCTCGTCTTTTTTAAGAAGCTAAGATTGAAAGATTGTCTATTGATTTTCAAAAAATATAAGAAAATGGTCAATGCCTAGCAGGATAGAGCTCTTTTATATGCTGGAAGAGTTTAGCTCATCATTTTAGTTCTAAATAATCTACACATACCCACAGAGTACCCATCTCTTTTTACCCAAGAAAATCAATAAGGAAATAGAGAAATGCATCAGAAATTCTCTCTAGTCTGGCAAGGTTGACAACTCCAAAGGAGTTAAGATTAAATGGGAACAATTATGATGGAGAAAACAGGAAGGTGGTCTAAGATTTGTTTCTACTTATAAGATTCAAAATATCTAGGTGGCTAAAAGAATCTGGAGGCTTTTTAATGATAAAGAGGTCTTTGGAGTAAATGAATGAACGAATACTATCTAAAGTAATCCAGCTTGTGGAAAATTAATGAAACGAAAAAACATTTATGGCTTTTCATGCAAATTCTCATAAAAAGACAAATTGTATATTCCTTTATCAGAATCCAAGTTAGGAATGGTGAAGATACTTTGTTTAATTGGACCAATTAAAGCCCTCTATTCATGAGAGGAGACATCTCTTCTTTATAACTAGAATTCCAATCTAAGCTTGAGTCAAGAAGTTCATAAATCAGGACACATGGTTAGTAACTAATGGGAGTGATAAAATATTGTTGAATTACTTTCCCAATTACTTGCCTAACCCCTCTTTAACTGATAAACCCATATGTTCCATCAACAATAATGGAGATTTCTATAACTTTTCCTGTCTTAAAACTCTCAGGCCTCTCATTTTTCTCATTCCTTAATACAACATTGTTTTGAAAGGTTCTTTGATTATTAAAGTATCTTTTATCATATGGTTAGTAACTAGAAGAAGAATAAAAACTAAAGATATAATTAAAGGGTCCAATGATCAGCTCTGTACATTATGCTGGATAAAAGCTAAAGCAATTGATCATCTTGACTTCCAATGTAACTATATAAACCTAATTTAGGCCATATTGCAATACATAATGAATCTCTTTTTCCCAGTTACTTATTGGGATAACATATTGGTATGGGTTGAAAATCAATAACAAAAATTAGGAAAAGACTAAAAGTGTCTAAGCCTTAGCCTAGACTGCTTAGTGTATGTAATATAGATAGAAAGGAAATAGAGATTATTCAACAATTGTAAAACTCAGAATCATGCTTTAGTTTACAATACTGCCGTATTAGAGAAATCATTGTTGCTCACCAAGTTGCTGAAAATATGAGCCACTCTTTTAAAAAAAGATGGAATCTTTAATATCTTAGCTTCTAATTTCTAGTAGTCCTTATGGATAATTATTGTAAAGATTGATGTAATCTCACTAAACTAGTTTGGCACAAGCTTGTAATGTCTCCTTTTGATACCTTTATGGCTTATCAATGAATTCTTTTTAATTTTCAAAAGAAAATCATGTAATTAGGAGAGGAGGCAAAGGCGCTACATTAGGAAGGGAGGTTTATCCTTATGCTTCCATAGTTGAGAATAGGTTTTTTCGAAGTAATCTTAGCATTCCTCTTCATGAATCTAACTTAAAATTGCAAAAAAAGATGTTGTAATTATTTTTTACTATTTGATGTAAATTTTAATATTTTAAATATTTTATGTTATTCTTAGTTTTATATCTACATAAGAATTAAATTATATTTTTCTATATTAATTAAGATTATTGTTTAGATGAGAAATAAGTGAAAAGTAATATTAATAAAAATAAAAAGACAGTTATATCAAATTATATTATTATGATTTTTTGAGGTATGATTGATGTAAATGTTAGCATTATAAAGTACAATATATTGAGAAATTATTATATAATTTTATATAATTTAGAGACTATTTTATTATTTTAAAATTACTTTGAAACAATACTTAATATTGACTGTTACTAATATTGTATTGTTCCAAAACCAAATTTAGTAACCTCTAGTATAGTATTCATAGCATTGTTCATAAGAATAAGTTAGTACCTTAATAATTATTTTAAAAAATATGATAATCATCGTCAAGCGGCCATTAAGGACCATCACGACCTTGTTTTCATTCTCATTTCTTCTTCCTAAGAAAAGAAACTAACATCTCTTCTTCATTGAGTGCGTGCCTATATAAGTGCCTACCCACCTCTGTTCATATCTACCGCCCTGCTATTAAGTCCAAGTTGAAAGAATCATATAACATGGCTACTCAGTTCCACAATAACGTGAACAAAAGTTCGTTCAATCCCAGCGACACAGCCGGGAAGATCATATCTTGCAATGGTAAGAAGCTGATTTTGCAATTTAAGGTGACGGTAGATCCTTCGATCTGTTTTACTGACAAATGTGCTTGTCATTGCTGTTCCTGGAGAAGCTGCTGTTGTGCGCGGTCCCAAACAACAGTTTCTCA
Source organism: Erythroxylum baracoense (assembly GCA_025629805.1). Lineage (NCBI taxonomy): Eukaryota > Viridiplantae > Streptophyta > Magnoliopsida > Malpighiales > Erythroxylaceae > Erythroxylum > Erythroxylum baracoense. The sequence continues at coordinate 25,705,051 of JAOTAY010000191.1, read as the reverse complement.
TCGAACAAATTCGGGTTGATCCACCTAAGACGATGGAGGTTAGGATCAAGATCCTTTATACTTCAATCTGTCATACGGACCTCAGTGCTTGGCAAGGAGAGGTAAATGACTTTATTATATGAACTTTATGCACATGCATATCCATAAACACCCATGGCAATTAAAAGTAACAAGAAAATTAACACCATGTCGTCGTGCTAATGTTTAAAGAACGAAGCTCAGAGAGCATATCCAAGAATTCTAGGCCATGAAGCTGTGGGGTAAGCCATTTCAGCCATAACTTTGAGTCTCTCCAATATTTAATTTTGGTGCATTTGGTTTCGTCAAGAGTTTGATTTATTATTTACTTTTCCCCTGATGCAGAGTTGTAGAGAGTGTCGGTGAAGGGGTGACCGATTTGAAGCAAGGTGACCATGTGATTCCAATCTTCAATGGAGAATGTGGGCAGTGCGTATATTGCAACAAGAGGACAACCAATCTGTGCGAGAAGTATCGTGTCAACCCATTCAAGAACGTGATGACAAATGATGGCAAGTGCAGATTTTGGACGAAAGATGGGGAGCCAATTTTCCATTTTCTCAACACATCTACTTTCACCGAGTATTCCGTGCTGGACTCTGCTTGCGTCGTCAAGATAGAATCTAACAGTCCTCTCATGAAGATGAGTTTGTTAAGCTGTGGTGTTTCTACAGGTATGAGGCGAAAAGACTAAACAGAACCCATAAAAATAATATTTATTTCCTGAAAGTTACGTTCTTGATGACTATGTATGAGGCGAAAAGACTAAACAGAACCCATAAAAATAATATCTATTTCCTGAAAGTTACGTTCTTGATGACTATGTTATATTTAAGTCAATTTACAGTGCTAGGAATCTCGTGTTTACTCACATGGGACCAAAAGTTGCCAGTTATCTTGGACATGACATTATAAAGTTAGGACTAGATTATTTGTTTCTATTTCGTAAAAATGTATTCATTTAACAAAAAATTGGACGGGAAAAATGACTCGTAAACGGACAATTCCCTTAAATTGCTAGTTGGTCATAAGGAAATGAAATTTACATTTTCAAGGCTACTTTAGTAAACTTGATTGGTTGATTAGATGCTTTGGTATTGATGAAGGTGTGGGGGCTGCATGGAACGTTGCTGACGTCCAAGCTGGATCTAGTGTGGCTATTTTCGGTTTGGGCGCCTTGGGTCTCGCTGTAAGCCTCAACAATCTTTGGATTTTAGGTTAATGTTTTTTCACACAAGACGAGAAGGAAAAATACAAAAACAAAAAGATGTCCAATAAATAATGCACTTAACATTTTAGTGTGATCAGGAATTCGAGGTCAAACAAAATGTCAATTAGATCATAAGTTTTCTAGATTTGTTATATTATATATGTTGCTTTCTATTGTATCAATGAGTTTTAACCATCTTATAAGCTACTTAGTGGACCTAATAACACTCCAATTTTAGCAAGAAAAACTCATTTTTAAATTTTTTAAATTTATACATTAAAATAAGTATATTAAGATGTTATCATTTAATTGTTTACATGATACGAATTTTAAGCTGTCTAATTCAAATTTAATTTAATTTTATGTCAGGTTCAAATTGCATTAGGTCCAATTCAACTAAATTCCTAATTATATGTTATTGTCCCAAGTTTAATTTGTCCTCAAGTGCTCTTGCTTGGGGACAAAAGTATATATGGATTAAGCAGTAATAACATACATTGCAATTGAAATTCATAAATGTTTTTATTTGGTACTTGGTAATTACAGATTATTATAAACATTTATAATCAAGTTTAACGAGAAATTGGATCCCAATTCCTCAACAACTGGGACTTAAACTATTCAAAATACCTGAATTAACGGCTATATATATATATGTATGTGATATTGTTGAAGGTGGCTGAGGGTGCACGAGCAAGAGGAGCATCCAAAATCGTTGGCGTTGATATCAACCCTGACAAGTTCATCAAAGGTAAACGGACGTGATATATTTTAGTATGCACACATCGATCTATAGTGTAGATCACTACCACCAACTCAAGACTTTTCACTAGGCATATATATATCCAAGGAATATAATTCAGATAAATTTGTGATGGAAGCAGGGAAGGCAATGGGAATTTCTGAATTTCTGAACCCGAATGATGGTGGAAAGCCTGTTCATGAGGTTAGTTAATTAGAACTACTTACTTTACATGCGTATACGCAATGGAACTTTTGACTGATTCTGTAGCAACCAATCTTTAAAACATGGGTTGGTAGAGAATCAGGGAAATGACAGGTGGAGGTGTTGACTACAGCTTCGAGTGCGTTGGGAATTTAGATATTCTTAGAGAGGCTTTCTTGGCCACTCACGATGTAAGTTAATTCCCCTTCAATCCCATTTTCTCTTCATTTTTTTTAATAAAGTAATAAAAAAATAGATTGTTGATGACTAAAATTAATTTATTTTTGATGCCGTGACTGATAGGGTTGGGGAAAGACGGTGCTGATAGGGATATATCCGAGTCCAAACCTACTGCCAATACATCCGATGGAGTTGTTCGATGGGAGAAGCATTATTGGAACAGTGTTTGGTGGATACAAAGGGAAGACCCAATTGCCTGATCTTGTCCAAGATTGCATGCGAGGGGTCAGTAGCTACTAGCTAGCTTACTACCATGAATATGTGTCACATCTTCCATTTCATTATAACCAAATCATCATATATTAATCGCAGGTGGTGAATTTGGATGGGTTCATAACGCATGAACTACCTTTTGAGAAAATTAACCAAGCGTTCGAGCTTTTGATTGATGGGAAGGCTTTGAGATGTGTTCTGAGGCTTCCATATGCGGACAAAATGGAATAACCTTCGGATTTTGAGTCAACGCTTCATTTGGGTTATGTTATGACTTTCTAATCAATGGATGCAAATTGTGTAATAAATAGTTTAATTTGTCAAGTGCACGGCATTCTAGGCATGGTCACAGGAAGCTAATAGGCAATCCAGGAAGAAATTGCTCTTTGGTTAAACAAAGATCTTGATTGTCGCCAACCCTGTTTTTACTCTCGTAGACCTCTTCAATATTAGATGTTTGGAATGTTTCCAAAGCTAACGTCTCAAACACGGCAATTTGGTTGGAAACTCTTAAGATGCTTCAGACATCGTAGATCTTTTCTCGAGATTCTCTCACGTTGGTTAGATTAATCAACTGACTTGGTAAACCATAGAATGCATAACCAACAACCACAATTGCAAAAGCAAGGAAATAGTCAAACTGTAAGCATTTCAAAAGGAACCATGGATTATTCAATATAAGTTAGTTGGGGGAACTCCCAACTCCGGCCAAACCTTCACCACTTGCTGCTCATCACTAAGCAGAGCTTCCTTCTCTACATATTTTGTTACTTGACACATTCCAGTTGTGTAATAATAAGAAAGCATATACAGCCGACTAGAGATGGCTGCATTTGTAGAGCAACAATAGTCCTAGTTTAACACAAAACTTCCATTTGTAGAGCTTTGAGTTGTATACTAAATTATCACAAAATTCTCAACTTTTGAAACTTAATAAGCATATTAGAAAATTTAATTTAGTTTATAAGAATATGATGTTTAATTTGTAGATGCATTAAGAGTAATAAGGCATAAGAAAAAAAATACTTAATATTAACAAAATAAGAGTTACTAGATGAAGACAACAGAAGCACAAGTTAACTAAAGCATGCAATGAGTTGATTGCTAACTTGTAGTACATAAGGAATGGTGTAATCCTAAATATGTAGATAAACAACTTAGCACATATGGACAACGAAACCCAATCAAGAGTACAAAAACGAAAAGAAAAAATTCAAAGAGGCCGGAAATTCCAGGATTAAGCCAAACCAGTGAAGAAGCTGATGGAACAAGAAGAATAGGAAGGTGAATGAGGCTAATGGGGAACAGCACTAAGGAAAAGGTGATTCATCGTCATCACCCAGTCCGAAATCCCACAATGAAGCGGGGTGTGGATCATATTTACACAAATGAGAAGAACAACAAACTGGGCAGGTGTAGAAAGTAGGAATGGAGAATACAAGAAAATGAATAGGAATGAAAGAGTGTACCATGGGTTGGAGAACCTGTTCCAACCCTGTTATCCTTTATCTGGTCCATACCTCACATAGATTTAATAAAACAACGTTAAAACTTATTAATTGGAACAAATGACCTGAACTCGAGGTGCCATTGGAAGCTAAACTGGCTCTATGTAGCTGGAACGGAGGAGAGGCTTGAGGTGTTGGAAGGATCTATTATAGTAGCCAAGTAAACACAATCTGGCCGTGTATAACCGGTGGAGTTTAGAGAAAAACAAAAGTTTCTCTCTCTAAACTGCTCTTATCAATGTATTTTAATTTATTTTCAATTTAGTTTTATTTTATTGTCAATCTGAACGAATAATTGCTCTTTTTAATTATTTAGTTAAGTAATAGTATGAAAATTCATTAATATTCTAGGGCTTCTTCCATAGATCAATACTAACTATTGTATTACTAGTGCAATAACATTTTATGGTTAAAAAAAAACGTAAGAGTAGAATAAAAAAGCTCACCCTGAAAAAACCAGAAGCTTGATAACTAAAGACTTTGCCTGAGTGACACGTGTATAAACATGAGTGTTAATATTTTATGGTAAAAAAGAAAAAACTTTTAAGGGTAGAATAAAAAAGCTTACCGTGAATAATCAACAAGCTTGTTAAGGCAATTAAAGACTTAGCCTTACAGACGGATGTATAAACAGGAGCGGCGAATACCAACCGTATCTAACGACTATAATAGTTTGTTATTAACTGAAACCAATAAACTCTAATTAACGAACAATGATTTCATAGCTAACAATTATCTTCTTATCTCCCCAAATTTTCTGTAATATTTGATGTTCTTTAAGGTGACGTTCTGAAGAATTGTAAAGTGAAAAGGAATAGTATATCACCCGACACTGTCACGACCGTTCATCTGTCATGTATCAAGTATCAGAAATTGCCCTCTAGCTCCATCTGCCATTAGCGAGCAATAAACATAAACCTTCCGATAGCCTCAAGGTTCAATTAGACTCTCTATGTGTTGCTAGAGTAACAAAAAGATGATTTGTCATTTGGGAAAAGAGCAAATGATCAAAAAAGCACAACAGGAGTAACCATACGGGGAAACATCTTTACATTGGGTGTGCGTATCTAAATATTTATAATCGGGCACTAAACTCAGCTGTGAATGCCAAGATTGCTTCAATCCACAGTTAGACAAGGAGCTCGTGGCCGAACAGGAGTTTTTGATGGGCTTACCCTGAACACACAAAATCCAATGGTCAAGCAAAGTAACATTTGGAAACGAACAACTGAACCTATCCAGGTAACGTAAAATCATCTTCCAATCTGACCTTATCGGCAGAGTACCCAGGACAACACCGCTACAGTTGAGAGCTGCAATTGCACTTTCAGCCTGCATTGGAAATAAATCCATCAACTCACAAACAGCACCAAAACTTCTCTAATGATATGTTATCCAGTCAACCAAAGAAACAAGACATTTTTATGCATTAAACCCAAATGTCTGAGTCGTTGACTATATTACCATAAGTACTTTCTACCAGATATCACAGGTTCCAGTACAATCTTATTTCATTTAGACCTCTTAATGATTGTACATTAGTGAGAGTATACAAGTTATTTCATATCGAAGGATCTCGCAGATAAATAGATAGGTAGATAATCAATGTGCATAGTAGGGCCTCTCAGGATAAACCAATATAAAGAAACGGCCATAAGCATAGAGGATTGTGCTATGCAAGCACAAGGACTTGGGCTTCCAGAAAGATGTCATGGAGTTCACCACAAGGGATGGCAGATTTTTACTTGTGAACCTGGTTTCCCAGGTGTTAACCTTGCACATAATCATGTAGGAGATGGCATGTGCTGCATCTAACATGCAATAAAGAAGTCTTTAGCTCACAGAAGGATTCCACAGTGTGTAGATTCAATTAGGTTAATCCTTTTCGATAAAAACGTGGGGCTGGACAAACATGTTAAATCTCAAACCCTTTCAGAAACTGATACTTAAAACATATTAAAGCTCAAACTAAAGGAATTTACACATGCAATGATTCCCCTGTTCACATACAAGTATATGTGATAGCAGATAACAGTATCTACATCCGTTACCATGAGATCCAACTCTAACCAAACATTACTAAAACCTTTCAAGCTAATACAAGCATTTAACATTAGCTTTCATAGCTTAGAAGTGATGTAGATAATTAACACAACCAATAGGTGTCAAATTTTTATTTCATAACGAAAGGCCTACTACATGCACTTCAAATCCATTAAACACGACTTAAGGGAAACTTGCTCAAAGATGAAATCAACAGTTGCTTAGCCTCCAAATACTTCGAACGAAAGGTCAACCACCGGACAGAAAATATAGTAATAGCTGCAAACTTCCAATTGCCCCATGGAAAAAGTTAAACTAATTATTTTAGAGGATTTTAAGAGAAGCTAATTCAACTATCTCAAATGAATTTCACCATACACTAGAAAAAGTAATTCCCAAAGAGGTTATGCATCACAGGAAACAGTCCACTTCCATTCTCACAAACTCAACTCAGTCACAATGGACTCCCTTCAAATAGGGAAACAGTGACTCAACTATCATCCATCCTATCCAATACAAAGTCAAGTGATATCATTTAGTAGTGAAAATATGTAATGGGACATCAACAAGCATGGTAAAGAAAAGAAAATGCACGAAATTGACATAATAATAGCATTAAGGCCATAAATCAGTTATCACATAAAACAAAAAGTTCTTCAAAAATATGGGTAGTTAACAACATAATGCCGCAGCAAACTTAAGCAGCATATGATGAGAAGGTTCATTCTTAAAGGAAACAGATATCATCTAGCAGTCAGTAGCCTGGCATAAACAAGAAGAAGAAGCTTTGTGGATAGATTTGAGAGAGAGTTTGATGAATCACTTACAGCATGGTAGCTTCTAATCGTCAGAGGAAGCCTGAAATTTTCATTACACATGGAATTTATCTAATTTTCTGAGATTTATTACATACCAAACTCTGGACTGTCTTAAGGTTTAAGGCTCCCAGCCACTCTTATATTTCTTATTCAGCTTTTATAGCAATCTAATTTCTCAATCAACTGCATAGTCTGTTTTTTCTACTTCATGGTACATTCAGGTAGAGTTTCAATCTGCAGTTAATTATTAATGAGCTCACTCAGCAGTACCCACGGTTAAAATCACAGAAGATAAGCACTGTATTTTAATACCTTTAAACAATTAACAGAAAAGTAGATACTTATACAGCAAGTTATTTATAAATTTAGCTGCAGTCAAAAGAAAGATGCATTGATCTATGTAAAAGAGTATGTTATACTGTTGTCTGAAAGGAATTTCTCAAAAAATAAAGCTTCAATAGACTCGCAACAGCTTTTAACTGTTTCCATAAACATTTGTCGATGTAAAATCCATTTTAGAGGTTATTATGAAATTCAACTCTCTGGCATTTCATAAAAGTATTCATCTGAAGGTAGCATTTAAAGCATCATAATCCATATTATCACAAGAACTACCACCAATTTCACTAACAAATTAGACTTGTACCTTTGTCAAGACATTTAATGACCTCAAGTCCTCACCCAGGTCCCCTTACCAGTTATTCAAAAACACCCTACTAACCAAACAAATCCCTAGCAAGGTATTGTTTTATATATGATGTTCGGAAAGAAAGGAATTGCAACAATGACAACAATAGGAAAGCGGAATTCACCATAACAAACTCCACAAAAGCAATACGAGTAGGATGATGATAATCTCCTAGCAGCCTCAGACGATAAACCTGCATTAGACAATCCCCTCTTTACCAAAAGTCATTTGTAACCTTGCAGAATTCATATTAGATAACTTTCTGAGTCGACAAACAGGTGTGATCACAGACCTCTCCACAGAATGATTCAAAAAAGATCCTAATTTCTGCTTGGGTAACCTATGGTCAAAAAGACAAAATAATAAATCAAAAAGTCATCGTGAATTTTGATCACTTTAATAATGACATTTTATAGAAACTAATGGAACTACCTTCTTATCAATATTTGTACAGTAGATAGTTCTTGAGCACATTTCACGTTCATCATCATTCTGAAAACCAAAAGGAAAGTGATATGTGGATTTCTTAGAGCATGTATCATTTGAAGCTAGAATTGCTTACCCTAGGCAAAAAAGTTGGGTTAACTGGTGCAATAGCTGTTTTGGAAGGCAGCACCTTCACGGGGTAAAACCCAAGCATTGTCCCAGACAGATTTAATGCAGCCCTTACACCTTCTGTATCACCAAATTGCCAGAAAGCAAACGAGGAAACAACATTAAATACAAAAGCATTCACACATTGTAGACTTCAAATAACCATCACGTAGAAAAACTATGACAAACAAGCATGCACACACCTTGTGGTTTCAAATAACAATCAGGATGAAACTCTTCCATTCACACACCACAATCCTTGATAAACAGTTGTCGAATAACAAAAGCAGATAGTTAACATACCTTCATCAGTGAACTCAACAAAGGCAAATCGAAGTATAGAATTGGGATCACCGCAGATGCGACAGTCAACAACCTTTCCATAAGGATATATCTCAGAGATACAAATTTGAGAAAGCTACTGAAATATGAACCTAGAACAATATTACCTGTCCACAACCAACAAATAAGGCTGCCAGCTGTTCTTCAGTGACCTTATTCAAAGAAAGCCAACATCTTAATATACCTGGATAACATAGACAACAAATGTTTGATTAAATGTAAACATGAAGTTTAACACATACCTGTTGATCAATGTCGGAAACATAAACAGTCCTGCGAATTATCTCCTCTCTTTGAGCCATACTTGTTCTTGTGTTCAATCTCCGTTTTTCTTGACCAAAGCTTTTCTTCTGAAGGGAAGAAGAGAAACCATCAATTTATACTAGAAATCATCTGCCTAACGCCTTTTCAAGTGGTCAAAATTTCAAGCTTCAAAATTTTTATGTAGAACTATGAAGACTAGGATTATGCACTTTGATCAAAGAAACAGCTTGATCAAGTTCCAAGACATCCACATGTTTAAAAACCAACTGCTTTGTATTCTGATAAAATCTGGACAAAAAGAAGTAGCAAACTTTAAGCATAAAGAGGAAGTCAAAGCGTATATAATATACCCTCCTAGCAGCGCTCCCGTTAATCCGATCATCCCCAGTTCCATTGCCGTGAAAACCCACTAGTCCAAGGTTGTTGAGATCCTCGATATTGTTCGTATAAAAAGAGGCACTGAGTCCATGAAGACCGTTAAGACCATTGAGTCCATTGGTATTGTGGTTACTAGCAAGCGAATGTGGCACAAACTCCTCAGCCATAGGGTTCAGTTTAGAGAAAAATTCTTGCAACTCTCTCATATCCCTCTTATAGCTATCCCCAACATCCACACCACTACGGAAATCACCATCCCCACAGATGGATCGCCTTTGATGATGATGGATTACAGGCAGATTCTGGACGCCACCGTTGGTGGGAGACTGGACCTGAACCTTCATGTAGAGAGGCTGAATCTGAACACAGTTGTTGATGCGAGGCCGTGTGTGACGGTTGTGATTGGAAAGATGGTGATCCTGATAGTTGGATGATACTGATGACACACTCGAATTTTGAGTCGATGATGAGCTCGAACCCACGCCACTACTCATCCCCGAATCTCCGTCTACAGCATTTCCGACGACCCCCATGATTTTCCTTTCCAAATCCTCGATATCAGCTACCACTTTAACTTAATCAACTGGAAAACAACACGAAACAAAACAAAAAAGTAGATATTTTACCAGCACGGTGAAAACAAAACAAATGGAAAGGTGCCACCTTTATTGTCTGTCGGTCTTTGCAAATTAAGTTAAGAAGAAAAATAAACTAGCCACAATGAAGCGGAAGATAAACAAAAGAAGATTATTCTTTTTGTCAAACAAATTGGAAGAAAAAAAGAAGACCGTTTTCTTGGATATCCATTTCACAAGCTTCCTAAAAGTCTTTCTTATGTCTCAGCTAATCATAATTTACCAGGATCACTCACGCAGACCAGAGCCACACCCCCCACACCAACTGTATATTTATTTATTCCAAGTATTAGAGGAGTCCGCAAAGAAAATATTAATAAAAACCCAAATTTGGATAAATATGGCTTGACACAATTTTACGTCTCAGGGCAAGTTCTTTACTGGAAAGGTGATGCTGAGAACATGACATGTTATACAAGCAAAATGAGAATGGTTCAAGTGGTGGAGAAAAATTTGAGAGAAATATGGCCTAAGATATAAGCATGTCAGAATTATGTCTCTCAATGGAAAGACTATAAAAAAAAAAAAAAGTGATACAAGACCTCATAAATAGTTAGATGGGAGAT
>JAOTAY010000191.1:25682657-25694488 GCA_025629805.1 Erythroxylum baracoense | reverse complement strand
AATTCTGCATACATATATGACTATCAATTCACAACATCAAAGTGATACATATTTTCATACTTTGCTTCACAATGTCGTAACAGTATCATGGTTACAAATATATATACAAACATGCTGATGCAAAGATGCTTCTAGAAATGCCCCACACTAACTTAGTTACAATATCCGCATTTCTTGGAGGTTGCCAAACATTTTGTAAGGATCATTTATACTCTGCTGATTCTTCAAAAATTTTGGGGGGTGACCTGAACAGCTCAGTGGCTAATATATCTATAGTCAGTGCTAATGAACCACACACCACACAATAATCATCCATAACACATCACATCATCATAAAACAAATGGGCTGAAAATTATAGTCAATCATAACATTTAAAATGCATTCATACCTATCGTGTTCAAACATGCAATGCACACACAATGGCTCGAGAGTTCCGTTGAATAAAACGGTGAAACCGGAGTTTACACCGTGAGACGAAACGAGTCCGATTTCTCAGAATCTCGTGGCCACAAGCGGGCAGCCGGAAGAAGGCTATAGGTCAACGTGCATGTGACAAACGAAACGGATTTCTCTCTCGCCCACATAACAGGTTTTACAGTGCTCATACATTCCGCATTATAGTCATGCTATCATGTATCATAAATCTTTTCTTTTTCATTCACACAAAGTCATAAAATTTTCACAATGCAACACAGTATACATTCACGAAATATCTTCCCCACATTCACAACAAATAAATCAACATACTCATCATACATACACATAATCAATGTAGTTCATTATCACAAACTATAAATATATTACCCACCTATTTAACTTGATATTTTCCAAAATCAAGCTTGATCGTCTCCTTGCTCTTGTTGGCTATTTTCTTGATTACCTCAGCTTTTCCTTCTTCTTCTTTCTCTTTTTCTTTCTTTCTTTCTTCTTCCTTTTCTTTCTCCTTCTCTCCTTCTAGTCTCTTCCACGAACTCTCCCTTCTTTTCTTCCTTAACACTCACGACTCCTTCTTCTTTTGTCTTATTCATTTAAGACAACCCTTTTTGTTTTTACCAATTTACCCCTCCTGATAAAAAAATTCCTACCAACTCCTTCACTTTATTTTTAATTCTTTCTTTTAATTCCTACCAACATACAAAATTCATAATATACCATATTAAATTCCAAAAATTTCAAATTCATAAATTATAATTTATTTTCAAACTTTATAATTTAATAAAATGAATAAAATAAAATAAAATAAATATAACAATCCTAAAAATGAGATCCAACGATAGCCATGGAAAGTTTGATGTGAGATCAAAAGAAGCTATTTTTTAGGCTACAGTACCGTTAGTAAAGGATTCATATTATATAATAAAAGAACAAAGAAGATAGAAGAATTGATACATGTGGTATTTAATAAAACACTACCTTCGACAACAACAATAAACTCAGATGATGAAAAGCATCTATTGATACCAAAAAATACATTGGAGAATTAAACTACACCTATAATACCTTCAAAATTACAAAATTAGGAAGACCTCTCTAAAGCTAGAACAGAGTAGGCTCCTTCATCTCAGCAGGAGCCTATGCAATGAAAAACACCGAGAGAATAGAGATGTCTTAATACACTTCAACATATTCTGGAAGATCCCTATGAAAGTCTAAGAATAAGATCATTGTTTAAGAACAACTTTGTTGCTATCATCTCACGAATAGAACCAAATACTATTGAAGAGGCCCTTACTGACGAAAACTAGGTTTTAGCTATGAAAGACAAATTGAATTAATTTGACAAAACAAAGTCTGGAATCTAGTACCTCGTCCTCAAAATAAGTCATTCATAGGGACTCGGTGGGTAGTTCGAAACAAGCTTGACGAAAATGGTAAGGTGGTAAGAAACAAAGCTAGATTTGTAGCTCAAGGTTACAATCAATAAGAAGGTATTGATTTTAATGAAACTTATGAATGTATTGCTAGATTGGAATCAATTAGAATTTTACATGCCTTTACATGTTATAGAAACTTCAAGTTGCTCCAAATGGATGTTAAAAGTACATTCTTAAATGGTTACATTAACGAAGAAGTATTTGTTAAGCAATCCCTAAGTTTTGAAGATGAAAACCATCTCAATTATATAATAAAGTTAACCAAAGCTCTATATGGTTTAAAGCAGGGTCTTCAAGCATGATATGAGAGGTTAAGTAACTTTCTGTTAAAGAATAACTTTAAAAGAGGAAAGTTCGATAAAGCCTTATTTATTAAGAGAAAGGAGAATGATTTACTCTTAGTGTAAATATATATTGATGACATAATATTTTATGCTACTAATTCATTCTTCTATAAAGAATTCTCAGCACTAATGCAGAGGGAGTTTGAAATGAGCATAATGGGAGAATTATCACTCTTTCTTAGATTACAAATAAGACAAACAAAAAAAGAAAATTTCATTAAACAAGACAAATATACAAAGGAACTCATCAAGAAATATCATTTTGAGAATGCCAAACTGATGGGTACTCCCATGTACACTGGAACTAAACTTGCCAAAGATGAAGAAGGCAAAGCTATGGATGAGATAAAGTATAGAGGAATGATTGGATGATTACTATGTATTACAAGCTTAAGACTAGATATTATTCTTAGTGTGAGTCTTTGCGCATGCTTTCAATCAAATCCAAAAGAAAGCCACCTTCAAGCAGTCAAAAGAATCTTTTGATATCTTCATGGAACTATAGATTTTGGACTATGATATCCAAAAATTGATTCATTTGACATAGTGGGCTATTGTGATGCAGATTATGTAGGTGATAAAGTCGATCATAAAAGTACAAGTGGTCACTGTCAATTTCTTGGAGGATGTGTAGTATCTTGGTCTTATAGGAAGAAAAATTGTATAACGCTTTCGATGACTAAAGCGGAATATATAGCAGCTGCCAGTTGTGCTAAAATCTTATGGATGAAGCATCAACTACAGGATATTCTCTAAACTTTTCTCATATTCCTATATTATATGATAATACCAGCACTATAAATCTTTCAAAACTCATGTGCATCATTCTAAGACTAAGCATATAGAAATCAAACATCATTTTCTTGGAGATCATGTTTTAGAAGGAAGCATTAATCTTTTGCATGTTAATACTGAGAATCAAGTAGCTGACACCAAGCCACTCTCTAAAGATAGATTTTACGTGTTAAGAAAAGAGCGTGGTATGTGTAAACTCTCTGATATTATTTCTGCAAGAATATTCTCTAGTACTTGTCTTTGCATTTCGTTTAATCGGCTTCTTCTATTATGATTCCTTAGAAACTCTCTCTTAGTTTAGTAAGCTCCTTAGAATTTAGAAAACTCCTCTTAGTTTAGAAGCCTCCTTTTAGGATAATAGGTTTCTTTTAGATTAGAAGACTTTTCTTCTTTTTAGAAGGGTTCTCTCGAGTTGACATTCTAAGTGACACGTGTCTTAAAAATAAGGAGACATTCAGGAAGTCGTTTCAACCTTTTCAAAAATATGTGCATAGTTTGAAAACTCTACGTATGCGTCTATTAGAAGATACGCATCTGATTACACTTCCTCTTCTGTCCTATATGTCTACTCATCCTCTCATGAGATAGTGCTCAGTAATCACTTAGTATACCCTAAGCAAACTTCTCTCGTCTTCTCATCTCTTCCATTCTCATCTACACCGTTTGTTCTCTTTGTACCCTAACTTTCTACATTTTTATTACCTCTTGTTTTCTCTCTCAAACTTCACACAACTCACCTACAATGGCAAGAATGAAATCAAAAGGACAAAAGAAAATCCCAACTTCTTCTATTAACCATGATGAAGCACGTATTATTGAACCTTTCTCCTTTAAACCTCAAAAGAAGAAAATGCCTCAAGTGCACCGGATTACAAATGAAAATGATTTAGATGAAGAATCTACTTGATTGATTAGACAACCATGGACTAGATGAAATCTTACAAAACAAGTCGAAAAAATTTTTGAATAAAAAGAAACCACGGATGCTGAAAAGAAAGAGGAAGAAGAATCTAGAAAAAAAAGGGGGAAGAAATAAAGAAAGGTAAAGCACTTATAACTAATGATACTATTAAAGACACTATTGATAGAAAAGAGTTATCTCAAGAAGAGATATTTCTGATCGTGTCGTTCGAGCTTTAAAATTTATAAGCCCTCAAATATCACAAGCACATAGGTCGCGACTGTAGTATAAGCGGTGTCGATCCCACAAAGGGATTAATCTAATCCTAAAAATCTAAGGCTGAAAGATATGAAACTAAAAATAAATAAAGCAACGGGAAGTAAATACAAGTATTGAATTCAACCAATTAAATCAAAAGTTAAACATGAATGAATTAACAATTGAGCAACAAGCATGCACAATAGAAATCAACCAAAGAATTTACCAAGTTATGAGAAATGGGATTGTACCAATCATTAATGCTAACCTAGCTGATTATATGTTAATAGGGTGTCAGTTCTAGATGATCCTAAGGTTAATTACTCTCTCTCGAGTTATAACCATTAAACCCTAATTTATAAACCATAATTGGATTATGAAATTTGTAATCTCTCAATTCATAAATTATCCAAAACCTTAATTAGATATGAAGCACTCTAATAAACTATCGGAATATCACATGAGATCTCTCTCTGCACAATTACCAATATGATTTATCACAATTTCTATTAAATTACCTAACTCTCATTAATCCGATTTAATCGTTTTTCATTCAGTTCACCCTTTCAGTTTATTATCGAACTATGCAAGAATGCAATCAAATCACAACATTCATCCAATAAACAAAATTGACTAACTTATCATTAAATCAAAATAAAATCGTAAAGAAGAGTTAGAACATTATCAACGTTCTACCATCTATCATCATACAATCCATCCCAACTTTATATATGAATAAAATTGAAACGAAAAGGAAATAAAAACTTAGAATGGATGATCTAGAAGGTAGCAGCATTAGGAAACCTTCTGATTCGGCATGCACATCGAGACCGCTTCTTCTTCCTCTTCCTCCTCTCTTTCTTTTCCTCTTTCTCTCTTAGGGTTTCTAAAAGTGGCTACACGAAAAGCTCCCTTTTTCTTCTTTTCTTGTTCTTTAAATAGTCTCTTATGTTTTGGTCAACCCTAAGACTTTTTTGGGATCTGAATAGTCCAAAAAGTCCCTCAAAATGTATTCACATATGAGCCTTCTGTCACAATTGTGGCTTGCAGGCCATGATTATGGGCCATTCCTGGAGCTTCTGTCATAAACGTGGCCTGATAGGCCACGATTGTGGGACGTTGTTTTAGCCCAATTGTCTTCTGAAACTCCTTTGTCCTTCGATATTGACCTTAAAACACTAGTAAACACAGCAAGGTACCTCAAAAATATAATATTTAAGCTCAAAGGCTTGTACTAAACCCTTAAAATACTTAAAACAAAAATAATTAACAAACTAACACAATTCTAACCTAAACGTATACTAAATGATTGAATTAACAGCTAAACACATATCAAACTATACCCTAAAACACGATGCAATTTACACTTATCAACATCCCTACACTTAAAAATTTACTTGTCCTCAAGCAAATAAAAAATCAACAACATAAAATCACAAAGCACACAATGCAATAATGAGACAATAGCTTCAACTTTATGAAACAAATTTAACTTTAAACACAATCATTCAAGTTGTTCTAAATCATTAATATGCAAAATCTGCGTCTAAGAGCTCTGAAATAAATATACATACTAATCAAAACTTAAATGTCAAGTTTATTCACCCCTTTCAATTGTACATACATATTAATAATTATTTGGTCAATCAAACTTTGTAACTAATCCTAAGTGTGTTTTCAAGAAAAGTTAAGCTACCTATAAGTTCAATAGATTTTATTAGAAAATTTTTTAACAATTTTTATAGACATGGACCTAGTCTTTTTACACGGAGGCAAACATTGGTAATAAATGTCGATATGGTTACTCGACTAAGTCATGCTTTTAGTAAGTTGCTTAATTGGAATGTCGTTATAGCCTTTTCACGCAAAGGTACACATTTGTAATACGTGTTGATTTGGTTACTCGGCTACATCACGTTCTTAATTGGCTACTAGCTCTATTCATAACTTGAAGGCCAGTGAAATAGTTATTTATTTAAAATTTACAAACATAGTTTTTAATATTAATTAATGCCAATCTTGTTGCTTTAGCTACTCATTTTCATGAAAAATACTAGCAAAGCTACTTAGTCAAAAAATCCTAAAATTATGAAAGAATATGATAACTTATAGGGTGATAAACTAACACTAAATCCTAATTAACTTGCATATTTTAACCAAAGAACCCAGATTATTAATTTGGTGAGCTAATGACTTTTCACAACCTAATAGATTATATTCAAAATTAAATCGATTTCATTCCATCTAAGCCATCGATACATTCATATAATTCACAATATGCAACCTAAAACACATTAACATAATAATATGCAAAATTCACATTCAAAGCAAAACACACAACCCTCCCCACACTTGGACAACACATTGTCCTCAATGTGAGAAGGATACAAACAAGCACACATAAAAGGAAATAATAAAATAAAATAAAAATAAAGACTAGATTTAAAAGAAAAGGGTTAAAAGCAAAGTCTTACGGTGATGGAGGTGATGATGGCGAGGGAGTCGATAATTGCACACCTTGAGCCTCGAAATATCTATGAATACATTTGATGTCCCGGCTCTGGCATCTTTGTCCCTTTGTCATGCTCCTTATTACCTTGGATTTTTCAGCCAAAGGATTTGTTAGCATTTTGTTTTGATAAAATATTGCTGTCAGTATTTTCTTCCATCCTGATTCTTCTTCTTCGTCCTCCCCTGACTCCTCGCTAGTCGAATCCCTTTTTTATTATTATTAAGCATAACTTGCTTGACTAGTCTTGATCTTGATGTGTGTTTTGGCACTAATATCCCAAAGATCAATATTATAAGACTTTAGCTTGCCACAGATGATCATGGTTCATGAATTCAAAACAGTAGATCGTGAATCCGTTGCTCTCAACTTTGTACTAATCAGATATGATTGAAACCAAGTAACCCATTCCTAGGATATTGCTCCTCTTATGTCGAGTAGCAATAATTGCATTAAATACGTGGGTGGTTATGTAAATTGGGATGTTGTGGTCTATGGACCATATTAGGAAAAGTTCCTTCATTGAACACTTATTAGTTTCCATTTTGTCAAAAATATTTTGACACATGAATTTATGTAGCAACAAATGTTTGTGGCTCCTGATGATGTTGTTATGTGCATTCTTAGCATTGAAGTGCTCTTACCCAGTTAATTTAGTCCAGTAAGGGGTGATATGGAAATCATCATGCTGATCCACTATGGATTATTCGAGGAAACCACAAATTTCATACAAAGTATCATAATTAAGCTCATAAGGTTGTCCTTGCAACCTAAACCACAATTCCCTAGGTTTATTGGATTCAAACTGAAAGGATGTAAAGAATCGTAGGTTAGTTCTTCGCAAACTGGATATTGAAAATGAATGAACCTTCCCTATTGAATTCTCTCTACTAGATTCTTGAACTTGTCTCTCAATTCTAGTCTATCTAAAGTCCAAAAATGGAATTACTTGGAAACCATAATTTGCTTATTGTGAAGGGAATGGAAGCGGTTACTTTCCTCATCTGAGAAGATCAGGAAAGGTGCTCCGTAATCCATTACCTATCTCTTTTGCCATAGTCTGATACTTGATTTTTTCCCTTAGATTGGGTGCGCTTAACAGTCTGCTTAATCTGTGGCCCCATTATGAATGAGGATGTGCAAAAGTTGCGAGAGTAAGGGAGTTAGTGTGTAAGAGTTGTGAGAGAAAGGGAGTTAAGTGTAGGTAGAGAGAAGTGAGAGCCTTTGAATGTCTTATATGAAGAGAGAGAGAGAGAGTCTAAATGAAAGTGATGGAAGAAATAAGGTTATAATTGAATAATAGGTTAGGGGAGGGCAATTTTGTAAGAAAAAGACTAAAAACCAAGTGCTTGAAATGCCCTGTCGCATGCTATGATGGTGGCCTGCAATAATTTCACCATTTCTGATTTTTCTATCTTTCGTCCTTATACATACCCCCCGAGATCCTTTCCTAATTTCTTTTTAGTACTATCACCTCATTTAACTTTTCTTCATGATCATCTTTATCAAAATTAATGCCCTACTCTTCCACGATATTTATTTGGAATTGGAACAACCTAACTACCACTATAACAGATAAGGTTATTTGCGACAAAAATAAATGTCGCTAAACACTTCAAAATCATCACAAATTCTAATTTGCAATGAAAAATAGTCATCGCCGAAATCGTCGCTGAATCTCGGTAGCAAAACAACATTCACAACATTTTCATGAAATTGTCGCAAAAATTTCTTTTTGACACAACAAATTTGTCAGTAAAAAGTATAACCGACGATAACATAGAACGTCATACATAGGTTTTTGCAACATTTTTGTTTCGTAGATAAAAGTTATTCTCGACTAAACTATAGTCGTAGGTAATTAGTTTTACTGACGATTTCCTTTTTGTAGCAGAACAGTTTTGGCAACTAATTATTTATTATAGGTAAATATTTTTAGAGACATTCCTGTAAACATAGCTAACAACCTTTTATGATGATTTCTTTTTGGTAGCTAATAGTTTTTTGTGACGATTCTATTTTTGTAGCAGAATAGATTTAGCTACTAACTTTTTATTATAGGTAAATATTTTTAGGGACGTTCTTGTAAATGTAGGTAATAACTTTTGGTGACGATTTTATTTTGGTAGCTAATATTAATTAGTGACAAAAATTTTTTTAAATTTAAATATTATTTTAAATTTTAAAAATAATTTTATTTTAATTTATTACAAGTTTTAAGACAGTTTGAAATATAAAAATGATTCATTTTATAATTAATATTAGTGACATTTTTAGATAAAAGTAAATTGAAATAAAATAAACATATTAAATGGAATGCATTTTACATAAAAAATATTTACACATCATTTACAAACTAAGAATCTTCATCTGACTCACTACCACTAACATATGTAGAACCTAGTAATTGTTTAGCTATTTTTTTAAGCTTGTTCACTTCTTTAATATTATGATCTAACTTAGTCTTTAATTGATGGTTCTCCTCTTGAAGCGTCGTCATATATACTGGTCGTGACGAAGATGCATCAACAGGCTTAGGGCCATACCCAAGACCTTTGATATAACCCGATCTTGTACCGAGAACATTGTTATAAATGTCATCGATATTGGGCTGATTGCCCTCAGATAATGACATCTGCAACAACTCCTGCATCTTGTTCTACAATTTAAAGTACAAAATCGAGTTAACTAAAAAATTATTACTTACTATTACATATAAATATAAATTGTAAAATTAATTTGCTTGTACTTACATAATTACTTTATGCTTCTTTAGACATCTAACCTTGACCTTCCTTGTAGAGTGTGTGCTTATAAAGTGTGATCCTATCACACTCTTGTCCTTGGAGTTGTGTTTGGCTCTATTATATGAATTTAAAAAATTATTACCAATTATAATTTAGTGTATTAAGAAATAGAATAATAAATTGAAAATACAAATTCTTGTCGGACGACAACAAATGATTTGGAGCTGGTGTTATAAGGAGTCTTCATTTTTGCTCTGCTTTCCTTGGCTTTCTCACACTTTTCCTAAATTAAGAGAAGTAGTCATGAAATGTAAAAACAAAAATTAATGGTAGGAAAATATGAAGAGAAAAAAACAAACCTAAACCTTCGCTGAGGCCCAATAATCACACATTGGACTCCAATTTTCTAGAGTCACCCGTTCCGGAACATGTCTCCTTGCCTTTTCATCAGAAAAGAAAGGATATTAATATTTATGAAATTTATATCGATGATCCTTCAACTTTGTTTCAGTAGTGAACTAACACTGCTTGAAATCTCAGGGGTGTCGATATACACGATATTGAGCTTCATCTATAAAGAAGACGTATAAGTTAAGTTATTGATTTTGTTAAGTAAAATCGTAATACATATAATTAAATGAATTGAAATATTACCGAAACTTTGTCCAGAGCAGTTTGGAGCAAGTTGTCTTCCTTCAACTGCCTGACATGTTGAAAGCAAGGCAACGCATTCATCACAACGACGACCAACTCACTGACCAATTTTACAGATTAGATCTTATCCAACAAGCGATGTTCCATAGGGTCGATAGTCACATATAATATGGTGTTCATTGCAACATTCATCCGTTGCAACTCAGGTCCTTTTGTCTTACCTCTACCTCATTTTCTAATGCTAGTATTATAACCTAAAAATAAAAAATTCATAATAAGAAAAACATAGTAAAAATGTAATGAGTAATTTTAACATTAATGTAAGTATGTTTGGTTAACAATAACAAACCTGAAGATCCCTCATGACTAACAGGCGATGTGGGCAAAGGTTGCTGCTAACTTTCTTCATTTGATGAATCAATTGTTAGTTGTTCTGTGGGAGGAACTTCTTTAGTCATTACCACCCTCTTTCCTTTGTTTCTACCAGGTGCCTTTATAATGAACCTATATAAAATAAAATATGAACAATTGTTATAATCTTAACTCAAAAATCAAATTTTCACATGAATATCAGGAGATTAGTATTAAAATACTAAACATTCGGCATAAGATTCTGCAAAAACATAATTAAACATTAAAAATATGCATCTAGTCATTGTTAATTAACATAAGTAAAATATCAACAACATAAGACAATTATGAACATAAAATTTCAAACAATGCATAAAATGTTTTTACATTCAATCATCATGATCAAGATTTTGAAAATCAACATCATTAAGTACATTATCGTTGGATTCTTCATCACTAATATATTCAAGCAAAGTATCGTCATTATCATTTAAGTTATCCTCAGTATAGTCTTCTTCTGTTTGTAAGATAAGACAAGCTTGGACTTCATCTAGTTGAACTATGTTAAGTTCGACATCTCTCCTATGGAATGATGATATATCTACATCTTCTACTGGAATGCCTTCATTATTGAACTCTAATCTAATATCTTGATAGACTTGAGCTACGTCCTCATCCAATTGACTAATATCCCTTTCACAAAAATCAAAGACATTCATTTGTTGAAACTTTTGAACAACCTTCCAATTGCTACCCAATACAGTATTATTGACATAGAAAACTTGTTTGGCTTGACTCGTAAGGACAAATGGATCATTATCATACTATGTCTTACTAACATTTATGCGGTATATGCCCGTTCACTCTCATGACAGTTAGATCAAACCATTTGCATTAAAGTACAACAACCTTCTTATCCTTAACATAGTGCAACTCTATTATTTCAGAGATGATATCGTAGAAGTCAATTATTTCGTCATCATAACATCCTTTAACAACAACCCCACTATTTGGACTTTTAACTCGACTATCTCGATCTTGTATGTGGAATCTCACCCCATTAATAATGCAACCTGTGTATTTCTTCCCATAAATATGAGGCCCACATGCTAAACTATATAATGTTGTTACTGCTTCTTGTACTTTACGGTTATGTAACCATATCATCTGTACATCAAATTTAAAATAGATATGAGGATGAAACATATTCTCATATTTTCATAATATGTAATCTGTAACATCCCATCACCGATGGGGAGGTTAGAATAGTATTTTTGAGTGGTCAACGGGCATTTAGAAATACCTTTCCATGTTCATGCATAATCTAGCATCCGCATACATGTGAATAGTGAATTTTGCACCTAAAAAATGACTGTACATGCATTCATGACATTTCC
>JAOTAY010000191.1:25670123-25682557 GCA_025629805.1 Erythroxylum baracoense | reverse complement strand
TGAATTGAGTGGACCATCGATGATGGTTCCTCACTGAGTTCGCAAAACTCACCCCAATTTGTAATTATTTTTCAGGACTCAGAAGAATACCCCGTGAGGCAACGGGAGTATGTCTATTGCATAGGAAGGAGAGAAGGGATCGGGATCAGTTCGCGTCTGCATTGTGTCTGTTTATTTTATTGTATTTTCCGCACATTGCTGTATTATTTGTAATCGTGTAATCGAATAGTACAGTTTGCAATAATTTTGAGAAATTGAAACTATTTGTATTATTTTCATTGAAATAGGCCCAAGTGGCTAATAAAAGTTGATGTTGAATTTCAATGTGATGTTTCAATAGTTATAAAATAAGGTGGATCGTTTTAGTAAATGATTTTCTGTTCTTTCTGTTTCATCGAATAAAAGATGATGTGTTTCGTTTTCAGTTTAAGTAAACAAAATGTTTTGAAAAAGAAAAAGTGGGCCCAAATTAATGATCAGTGTTAAGTGTTAAGTGATGTGACACGCCACCGTCGCGGGGCACGGATTCGGGTATCACTATCGATATCGGGTTCGGGTCCGGCTGGAGTGGGGTGTTACAGTCGATCCCACGAGGAGGAGAATTAATCTAATCCTAAAAATCTAAGGCTGAAAAATATGAAACTAAAAATAAACAATACAATGGGAAGTAAATACGAGAATTAAATTCAACCGATTAAATCAGAAGTTAAACACAAAAGAATTAACAGTTGAGTAACAAGCACGCATAATTGAAATCAATCAAAGAATTTACCAAGTTATAAGAAAGGGGATTTTACAAATCATTAATACTAACCTAGATGATTATGTGTTAATGGGGTGTCGGTTCTAGACAATCATATGGTTGATTACTTTCTCTCGAGTTATAGCCATTAACTGTAATTTACTAATTGGATTATGAAATTTGTAATCTCTCAATTCACAAATTATCCAAAACCCTAATTAGATCTGAAGCACTTTAATAAACTATCAGAATATTACACGAGATCTCTCTCTACACATTTACCAATATAATTTGTCACGGTTTCTATTAAATCACCTAACTTTCATTAATCCGATTTAATCGTTTTTCATTCAGTTCACCCTCTCAGTTTATTATCTAATTATGCAAGAATACAATCAAATCATGACATTTATCCAATAAACACAATCAACTAAATTATCATTGAATAAAAATAAAATCATGAAGAAGAGTTAGAACATCATCAACATTCTACCATCTATCATCATACAATCCATCCCAACTTTATACATGAATAAAATTGAAACAAAAAGGAAATAGAAAGTTAGAATGGACGATCTGGGAAGGCAGGAGCATCGGGAAACCTCCTGATCTAGGAAGCACATCAAGACCGCTTCTTCTTCCTCTTTCTTCCTTTTCCTCTCCTCTTTCTCTTCCTCTTCCTCTCTTAGGGCTTCCAAAAGTGGCTGCACGAAAAGCTCCAATAAGCACAATCAACTAAATTATCATCAAATCAATATAAAATCCCGAAGAAGAGTTAGAACATCATCAACATTCTACCATCTATGATCATACAATCCATCCAAACTTTATACTTGAATAAAATTGAAACAAAAAGGAATTAGAAACTTAGAATGGACGATCTGGAAAGGCAGTAGCATCGGGAAATCTCCTGATTCGAGAAGCACGTCTAGACCACTTCTTCTTCCTCTTCCTCCTTTCTTTCTTTTCCTCTTTCTTTTTTAGGGTTTCCAAAAGTGGCTGCACGAAAAGCTCCCTTTTCTTTTTTCTCTTGTTGTTCTTTAAATAGTCTTTTATGTTTTGGATTTTTCTGGGGTCTGAAAGGTCCAACAAGTATCTCGAAATGTGAAGTTCATAAGTGTCTGCATGTTTGCTCGACGCAAGTCAGGATTGTGACTCACATCTAAGCCTTCTATCACGATAATGGCATGCAGGCCACGATCGTGGGCCATTCTTAGAGCTTCTGTCAGCCACAATTGTGGGTAGTTTTTTTAGCCCGAATGTTTTCAGAAACTCCTCTGTTCTTCGATAGTGACCCTGAAATACTAGCAAACATATCAAAGTACCTCAAAAATATAATATTTAAGCTCAAAATCTTGCACTAATCCTTAAAACACTTACAACATAAATAATTAACAAACTAACACAATTCTAACCTAGACACATACTAAATGATTGAATTAACGACTAAACACATTTCAAACTATGCCCTAAAACACGATGCAATTTGCACTTATCACATCCCCATACTTAAATATTTGCTTGTCCTCAAGCGAGCAAAACAACAAACAACACAAAATCATAAAGCACACAATGCAATAATGAGACAATGGCTTCAACTTCATAAAACAAATTTAACACTAAACATAAGCATTAAATATATATATTAATAAAAACTTAAATGTCAAGTTTATTCACCCCTTTCAATTATACACACATATTAATAATTATTTGGTCAATCAAACTTTGTAACTAATCCTAAGTACGTTTTCATGAAAAGTTAAGCTACTTATAAGTTCAGTAGGTTTTATTAGAAAACATTTTTAACACTTTTTGTGAACATGGAACTAGTCTTTTTACACAGAGGCAAACATTGGTAATGAATGTTGATCCGGTTACTCAACTAAGTCATATTTTTAGTAAGTTGCTTGGTTGGAATGTCATTATAGCCTTTTGACGCAAAGGCACACATTTGTGATGCGTGTCGATCTAGTTACTCAGCTACGTCATGTTCTCAACTGGCTACTAACTTTATTCATAAACTGAAGGCTAATGGAATAGTTATTTATTTAAAATTTACAAACTTTTTTTCAATTTAATTAATGCCTACCTTGTTGGTTTAGCTACTCGCTTTCATAAAAAAATACTAGCAAAGCTACTTAGTTGAAAGACCAAAATTATGAATGAATGTGATAATTTATAGGGTGATAAACTAACACTGAATTCTAATTAACTTGCCTATTTTAGCCAAAGAACCCAGATCATTAATTTAGTGAGCTAATGACTCTTCACAACCTAATAGATTATGTTTAAAATTAAATCGATTTCATTCCATCTAAGCCATCGATACATTCACACATTTCACAATATGCAACTTAAACACACTAAGATAACAATATGCAAAATTCACATTCAAAGCAAAACACATAACCCTCCCTACACTTGGACAACACATTGTCTTCAATGTGAGAAGGAAACAAACAAACACACATGGAAGGAGGTGACATAAAATAAAACAAAACAAAAACAAAATTTAAAAGAAAAGGATTAGAAACAAAACCTTACAGTGATGAAGGCAATGATGGTGAGGGAGGCGGTATTTGCACACCTTGAACCTCAAAATACCTATGAATGTGTCTGATGTCTCGACTCAGGCATCTTTGTTCCTTTGCCATACTCCTCATTACCCTGGAGTTTTCAGCCAAAGTATTTGTTAGCATTTTGTTTTGATCAGATATTGTTGTTAATACTTTCTTTCATCCCGATTCTTCTTCTTCATCCTTCTCCTTGGACTCCTCATTAGTCGAATTCTCTTCTTGTTGTTGCTGAGTGCTCGAACTCGCTTGACTAGTTTTAGCTTGACGTGTGTGTTTTGGCACTAATATCCCAAAGTTCCATATTATGAGACTTTAGCATTTCAGCTCACCATAAATGATGATGGTTTATGAATTTAGGATGGTAGACCGTGAATTTGTTGCACTCAACTCCATAATAATCAACTATGGCCAAAACCAAGTAATCCATTCCTAAGTTATTGCTCCTGCTATGTCGAGTAGCAATAATTGTGTTGAAGACGTATGTGGTTGTGAAAACTAGGATGTTATGGTCCATGCACTATAACAGGAAAAGTTCCTTTGTCGAACATTTGTTATTTTATGTTTCGTCAAAAATAGTTTGACACATGAATTTGTACACAACAAGTGTTCGTGGCTCCTGATGATGTTGTTATATGCATTCTTAGTGTCAAAGCGCTCTAACCCAGTTGAATCAATCCAGTAGGGGGTGACATGGAAATCATTGTGTTGATCCACTATGGACGATTCGTGGAACCCAAAAATTTCATACAAAGTATCATAATTAAGCTCATAGGGTTATCCCCGCAACCTAAACCATAATTTATTGGATTCGACCTGAAGGGATGTAAAGAATTCTATGGTTAGTTCTTTGTAAACTGGATATTGAAAATGAGTAAACTGCCTCCATTGAATTCTCTATGCTAGATTCTTAACCTTGTCTCTTAATTTTAGTTTATCTAAAGTCTTAAAATGGAAGTACTTGGGAACCATAATTTTCTTATTGAGAAGGGAGTGAAAGCGGTTACCTTCCTCATCAAAGAAGATCGGAAAAGGCACTCTGAAATTTGCTCCCTATCTCTTTTATCGCAGCCCGATACTTGGGCTTTTCTTTTGGATTGGGTGCACTTAACAATCTGCTTGCCCTATTAGGAATGAAAGTGTGCAAGAGTTGTGACAGTAAGGGAGTTGAGTGTAGGTAGAGGGAAGTGAGAGTCTTTGAATGTATTACACATAAGAGAGAGATAGTCTAAATGAAAGTGATGGAAGAAATGAGGTTAGAATTGAATATATAGGTGAGAAGAGGGTGATTTTGTAAGAAAAAGGCTGAAAAAACATGTTTCTGAAATATCATGGCCTGTAATAATTTCACCATTTCTAATTTTTTTGTCTCTCTTCCTTATACACACCCCCAAGATCCTTTCCTAACATCTTTTTAACACTATCACCTCATTATACTTTCCTTCTCGATCATTTTTATCAAAATTAATGCACTACTCTTCCATGATATTTATTTAGAATAGGAACAACGTAACTACGTAATTCAAACTATCTAAAATCAAAGAAATTAACCGGTAATTTAAAAACTATGGGTTGCCTCTCTTGCAGCGGTTCTTTTAACGTCATTAGCTTGAGGCTCTTCTTTGCTCAAGGTGGTTTAAGAAAATTCTTCAGTGGTGACTCAGTTTAAGAAAATTCTTCATTAGCTTATCTCATAAAATATACGCCTTCTACCTGGTTGCTTATGCCGCCTCCTTCCTTTTTCCAATTCTTTCTTCTCCTTCTTTTGTGAGATTTATTCTTTCCTAGGGAATACTTTTGATCATCATTCTTCTCTTTTTCTCCACTAAAATTCGTTCCCTTCATGATGGTCATGGGTTGGAGAGGATTTTTGTCATTCTTGGTTAAGGTGAAAGACACATGTTCCTCTCCTACCCTTAGAATCAACTTACACCCATCTACATCAATAGTTGCCGTCTGAGGATAATTGGGGTTTCGCATCTTCTTCTATGTCTAGTATGAAAAAGTCTATGGGAAAAGTAAATTTTTCCTCTCGAATATATACATCATGTATGATCCTTTGGACGATGAACTAATTTATCTACCGTTTTTACCAGTATCTTGGTAGGGGCTATCTCATCGACCCAGCTTCTTATATAAGGAATGCAGCATCATGTTTAGGCTGGCTCCCAAATCGGCAAAGGTTCTATCTATTTTGACACGCTTAATAATGCAGGGGATATAAATTTCCCCTAAATCCTTCTTCTTTGATGATGTCATCAATTTCTTTTCTTCCTCCAGTTTTTTTTCCACCTTTCCCCTTATTGATTCCATTAGTGTAAGTCATGCTTCCAGTTGCTCGATCATGTCTACAACTTCATTCAGCTAAGCTTCCTTAGATTTCCTAATGACTTTGATCGGGAATAGAATTGGGGGTTAGTACTTTTTGTCTTAGGCAAATTGTACCTTACCAGTAGAGAGCCTTCCTTATTCTCTTGCACCTCTTCCTTCCCCTTATTCCTAAATGGATTTGGCTTTTTTTTGTTCTAAAATAGGGTAGGATTTTTATGTTGATGCTTCTGGGTTGTTTGTAGTTCTGATTCACTTCGAAAAACGTTCTTATCAACCTTATTCTTGTCCTTCCCTTCATTGTCTTCAACTTGGTGCGATTCCTCCTCAGGCACTTGTGTAACGACCATGATTCGTTCTTTCAGATTGGGCTCGATGTTACTTGAAAGGGTTCCTGCATTTTGGGTCACTACTATTTCTACCAATTGACCTACTTGGACCTTCAGGTTATATATCGAGGAGGTATGATTCTTTGTAACTTGCTCGAACTTGCCTTCAAGCCTCTTATGTGCATCATCTATACCTCCAATTTTATCTAAAATTTTGTCCAGTTTGGATTCCATCGAACTCGGTTTGTCTTGCTGGAAACCTGGTGATCCTTGGGGTCTGAACTGTCCTCCAGTGTTGTTTGACCAAGAGAAGTTTGGATGATTTTTCCACCTAAGGTTGTATATGTTAGAGTAGTGATTGTTTCCTCCTCCTCGACCATATTGGGTTCCCGTATAGTTTACTTGCTCTGATCCATTATCCTTCATTGACATGTGTGTCGTAACGCTAGTCAAAATAAAATAACTAGATTACTACTGTAGCAGTGGTTAGTCTAGGTTGATCCTACAAAGAGTGTGTATAAAGTTATTGAATGAAATCAATCGGTGTTTAGGTTTAGGGGTTTTGAATTTTTCAAATAAAAAAAATGAAGCTAGATTAATAAAAACAAATTAAAGAAAACATGTGAAAATTGATAAAAGTGGGGAATTCGGTAGGAACCTGGTTCTTTAGTTCAATGTCAGCCTACACCTAATTAAGCATATTTCAATGATTTGTTATTCTCAAATGCCTCGTAGCAACTATTAATCGTGGGTTAATAATTAACCCGAGTTTTCCTTTAAGTATTGTTTAATCAAGATACGATCATTAATTAAACCTAACCACCGAATAAACTAGGATACGATCTCTAGATTTTGTTAGGCAGTAGCATTACGAATTAGGAAAATCGATTAATCAAGGCAACAACCATATACGATGTGTCATTTAACCTAGGTCATGTTATATCTAATGATTACGAATCATTAGTCGCTACACATGAATTTCAACATAACAATTATGGAATATATCGAAATTCTAACAACGGGTATGCAATTAAACGATTCAATGAATGCATTAAAATCATCATTTCACAATACTTAATGATTTCATACACAAATAACTAAACAATAACGAAAATCCTATTATCCATACTTAAAACCCAAATCAACTAACATGGAATAACACAATCAATTTGCAATGAGAGCAAGAAACAACAAAAATCGAAAAACACACTTAACCCAGGTCGTTGGCATTGATGTCACCTCCAAACCGGCGTTGGGATCGTAGACTTCCATAGGTCTTCTAGGAAAAAGCTTAAACCCCATAAAAATTACCCCAACCGAAACCCCAATAATTCTTCTTCATTGTGCAAGCTCTCTTCTACTCTTCTCTTCTCTTATTCATTGATGTGACAAATAAATACATATGTCATGGTCATTGTTCACATCTTTCTTCTCTACCGCCACTAAGCTCTTTTCCTAACCACTAAGCCGCAGTTCCCCTGAAAAACACACTTAACCTGGGTCGTTGGCATCGATGTCACCTCCAAACTGGCGTTGGGATCGTAGACTTCCATAGGTCTTCCAGGAAAAAGCTTAAACCCCATAGAAATTACCCCAATCGAAGCCCCAATAATTCTTCTTTATTGTGCAAGCCTTCTTCTACTTTTCTCTTCTCCTATTCATTGATGTGACAAATAAATACTGTCTATAGTCACTATTCACATCTTTCTTCTCTAGCACCACTAAGCTCTTCTCCACGCCTCTTGTTCATGTTCTTAACCCTCGCAAATGCCTTTTTGTGTTAAACGGTAGCGTTTAATGCTAGCTTTCATGTTTAACACCATGCACCCTTAACGTTTAACACATGCTGCAATGCTAGCATTAACGCATGTAACGCAAGCATTTAACGCATAAGCAATGCTAGTGCTTAACACCATGCGTTAAATGCAAGCGATGCTAACGTACACTAACTTCCTTCTACTTTGTCCTCTACACTGCATTTTATTCATCTTGCACTGTCATTTTGTCCTTTAGCTGCTATTGATTTTTTTCTTCTTGTCTTTTAATTAACTTCTTCTTGCTCCATGAAGACAAATGAAAATTAATTTTCAAAAAACGTCCCAAATGTAGTGCTTTCGACTCACTTTAATTTCTTTGCTTCCAAATTGTACCTAAAATCATATACGAATTAAAGTGAGTATCTTAAGCGTTTTCGTATCATTAATCGCTAAGTGTAAATGATTAAATGTATCAACATTTAAACATATATCAATTTTCCCACACACTTAATTTTTGGCTATTCTTGGGCAAAACATCCAAATTAAGCTCAAAAACCCAAAACATTTACTTAATTCCCATATTTTCCAAGACTATATAATGACAAGCAAAGATGAGTGAATTTCAAATATCATAACAAGAATTCAACATTCAATGCTTCTACTCATGATTAATCAACAAGCATCATCTTTGGAAACTAAGCAATCTAATGGTAGACTCAGAAAATGTGTTTAAGTAAAATATATTTATAAGTGCACTCAACACCATTCATAATCATGAAAATCCATAATTTTCCATATCATTTCATTTCTCCACCACTATAATTCACATGCAAAATCATGAATCAAAGGACTTTTCAAGGTTATAATGTGGGCAAAGGTAAAGTGAGATATATTTGGGTCAAGTAGTAGGAAAGCCATTAAGCTAGTGAAACAAAACAACACTCATCAAAAAATGGGTACCGTCAACTATGATGAATGCAAATTTATATTTCACAATCCCTTTTAACTTTCACACCCCAATCACATGAAGCATACACCAATCCAAAGGAATCACTCATACAATTTATGCCAACAATATAGTGAAATCATAAGAGTAAGCCTTCCAAGCCAACATCTATCTCATATTCAATATACTCAAATAACCCATTTATCACAACTTTAGGAGAATGCATTAATTATAAACAACTTTTCAACACATATGCACTTGTTCCTCGATACATTTATTTAAACATATTTTTTCTTTTTCTTCTTTCTTTCTTTTTCATTCTCTTTTCTTTTCTCTCCTTTTTTTCTTTTTTTCTCTTTTTTTCTTTCTTTTCCTTGTAAAAATTAAAATAAACTACACCAACATTGGAATTTCAATGATAAGACATAACAAAACATCCCAACAATAACCAACGTACACATATGTACACCCCCACACTTACACTTTTGTACATCCACAAACTCACTAAGCACAAATATTCCATTAGCTTTATGGCTTGGGTAGGACATTTGGTTAAGTATAAAGCATGTAATGTGGTTGATACAAAACGAAAGACTACTAAGGCTAAAAGGGGCTTATCAAAAAAGAAAATCATATAATGGGTAGGTTATTTAGCTAATATAGTTTGGAAAAAAAAGAATGCCTAATCATATCCATGTTAATGCATGTGATAAAAATGTGTTCTCAAATAGAAATTCAACACAAATCAAGATGTACATGTCATAAAGGTCACACATTATCAAAAGAAAATGAGATTGATATGGATGTTTCAGTCTAATAAGGTTCAAAATCTCACCGACTTTGTTTACCACTAGTCACTACTCTTCTAAAGATAATGCATATCAATCAATCACAAGAGTAAAAATACATACTAAAGTTGCCACAAAATTCTTTAGTCAACTCATTCTCTAATCATGACTATATAGTCCCAGAAGCAACAAAAAATGATAAAATGTTTGTTTGTTTGTTTTATTCTTTCTCTCATTTTGATTGAAAACTTAAAAACAAGCAAAAATAAACCAACAAAGAAATACACATACATAAAAAATAAATGTGAAAATTTAAAAGCAAAGAAATTTACTTCCCTTTGGTTGCCTCCTAAAAAGCGTCTTTGTTTAGGGTCACTGGCTTGACTCCTTGTTTCCTCCTCACGTGACAAAATTGTGATCTTCAGGTGTCACATATGGCATCTCCACGTGAGGTTCTTCTGGATAGGGCCTTGGTTGATAATCGTTCAACTCCAACGTCTTCCCTATCTTCAGATTCTTCATCTCTACTGAGTCCTCGATCTTTTGAAATAATTCGAGTGACTCTTCACCTTTTTCTTTTTCGTTTAATTCTTCCAACTTGTTAGGTATAGGTTAAAGGTTAGTTTTGAAAATAATTACGGACTCAGTACTTACCTCCGAGCTAAAAGATATGTCTTTTTCTACTTTAAGCTCCTCCTCAACTTCTTCTACACAAGTAATTTGTTGAGGGTTGACCTCAAAATTCTCAAGCTCCTCATCACTTTGTAAAGTTTTCGTACAAATGTCCATTGGGTACACCTCGGGTTGATACAGCTGCTCCTCTTAGCTTTATGGTTCCAGATGATTGATATCTCCCCATCGAGGTAATGCATTTTGCTGGAATTACAGAACATCCTGTTGGATTTGCTATACACTTTGCTGAAACAGCTGTTGCATATTCTGTTAGAACTATTACATATCTTGTCAAATTTGAAGATTATTAGTAGCCATAATATTAAGCATTTCTTCTAGAGATGTACCTGAGTCATGTTCGCTCTCCAAATCTTGGGCACTAGACCATGTAGTTTTTGAAATTTGCCCTCCATCCTAGTGGAATTGTAGAGTATTCTGCTGCAATTGCAACGCATTAGCATTCACCATATTAATCAACTCTTCTAGAGATGGACCAAAGTTGTGATAGGAAGCTTCTGGTCTGTATGAGAATTACTGTACGTCCTGCAAACTATTATGGAAGTAATTCTGATGATTATCCCATCCATAACAAAAGATTTTTTAATTAGTCCAAACATTGTTATAGGATTAAGAATATGAATTAAAGAAAAATTTACTTCCATCCTTATCGAATTTTTTATCACAAACACGAAAAAATGAAAAGATCACGAAATAACTAAAAAGAAATCAATTATGAACAAATATATACAAAACACCAATCAAAATCACAAACAAAAACTAAACACCACAGTCCCTGATAACTACGCTAAAATTGACATGCGCGTCGTAACACTAGTCAAAATAAAATAATTAGACTATTATTATAGCAGTGTTGAGTCTAGGTCGATCCCACAGAGAGTGTGTGTAAAGTTATTGAATGAAATTAATCGTTCAAATAAAAAATAAAATGAAGCTAGACTAATAAAAACAAATTAAAGAAACAATGTGAAAATTGATAAAAGTGGGGAATTTGGTAGGGACCCGGTTCTTTGGTTTAATCTTAGCCTATACCCTAATTAAGTATATTTCAACGATTTGTTGTTCTCAAACCTCTCCTAGAAAATTGTACCTAAAATCACTTATGAATTAAAGTGAGTATCTTAAGCATTTTCGTATCACTAATCACTAAGTGTAAATGATTAAATGTATCAATAATTAAACATGTATCGATTTACCCCACACTTAGCTTTTGGTCGTCCTCAGGCAAAACATTCAAATTATGCTTAAAGACTCGAAACATTTACTTAATTCCCATATTTTCCAAGACTATATAATCATAACCAAAGATGAATGACTTTCAAAAATCATAGCAAAAATTCAACAGTCAATGCTTCTACTCATGATCAATCAACAAGCATCATCTTCGAAAACCAAGCAATCTAATGGTAGACGCTGAAAATGTGTTTAAGTAAAATATATCTATAGGTACACTCAATACCATTTATGATCATGACAATCCATAACTTTGCATATCATTTCATTTCTCCACCACTATAATTCACATGCAAAATCATAAATCAAAGGACTTTTCAAGGTTGTAATTTGGGTTAAGGTAAGGTGAGATATATTTGGGTTAAGTAGCATGAGATTCATCAAAGCTAGTGAAATAAATACGAAACTCAATTATACCAACAAGTGTAAAAACCCAACATTCACTCATAATTGTGTACATCAACTATGATGAATGCAAAAACAAGTTCACAATGCAAACTCGAGCTCTTACACACAAACCACATTAAGCACAACCAAACTGAAGGGATCACTCATACTATTTATGTCAACAATACATTGAAACCACAATAAGTGAACCTTCTAAGACAACATCTACCTCATATCCAATATACTCAAATAACCCATTCATCACAGCTTTAGGAGAATGTATTAATGATAAACAACTTTTCAACACATATGCACTTGCTCTTAAATACATTTATTTAAACATTTTTTCATTCTTTTTCTTTTTCTTTCTTTCTTTTCTTGTGCTTTTCTCTTTTCTTTCTTTCTTTTCCTTTCTTTTAAACATTAAAAGAAACTACATTAACATGGGAATTTCAATTATAAAATATCCCAACATCATTAAAAACTCACACATATAAACACCCCCACACTTAAAATTTTGTACATCCACAAACTCAACAATAAAAAATGCTCCACTAGCTTATGGCTTGGGTAGGACATTTACATAAGTATAAAGCATGTAATGTGGTTAGTACACAAAGAAAAAGTATAAAGCTCAAAGGGGTTTATCAAGGGAAAAATC
>JAOTAY010000191.1:25623265-25670023 GCA_025629805.1 Erythroxylum baracoense | reverse complement strand
AGTTTCCAGTGCCATTGGACAGTCAATTTCACTACCGGTAGACCCCTATTCTGTCACTTGACAATTTTTCGGGTCCGAAAATAACTCCGAAAAATTCCCAAAAAATTCCTATAATTCTCTAAAAATTAGAAAACCCCAATAACCCTCTCCAATACCAATTTTACACACAAAAAGCATGTTTTCCAAAAATCACAGTTATTCACAATTAAACCGGGAAATGTCATGAATGCATGTACAGTCATTTACATGTGCAAAAATTCACTATTCGCTATTCATGTGCATATATGAATGCATGAACATATCAATACACTTTTACACATTCCTAACCCGTTCCAAATTACTATTTTACCCTTCCCATAGGTGAGGGGATGTTACAATAAGTATGTAAACCATATTTGAATCATATCAATACAATTTTTAAACCTTGCAATAACTAATGTTTATCATTATTTTTATCAAGTTATCATAGAGGCATCTTCACAGGTATATAACCCTTCAATTTTTTATCAATTTATATTGGTTTTAATGCTTGATGAATTTTTCTTATAAAAATAGTTAGCCAACGCAAACATAGTTGATAATAATGCTATAACAAGCTAATAAAGCAATATTATAAGAAATATTTTTTTATTAATTTATTTAGTTAAAATAATTAATGAATGTGCTTCTAATACTTTTTTTATCAATTCGCTAGGTCATCATAAGAACAAGTTTCACAGTCAAGTTTAAATGAGAGGAACAATATGGATTAACTTTTCTCTATAAATGTGCTATTGGCATATGGCAAATATGTTGATGAGTTTTTTTATGTATATGCCTTGTGTTTTTTAATATATGTCCCATTGACTTTTTTATGTATATGTTGTATAAACAAAATGTTCATACTAGGCATATCTTTTTTTGCTTAAACAATATGAACAACTAAATCTTGAGTAACTTAAACAATGCTATAAACATACTTTGCCTTTAACTTCTTTTTGGTGAATTCCTCAATGTCTATATGATTCATGGGGTAATGTTCCATAGTTTTCTATACATATTCTGAGTAGTTTCCACAATTAGAGTCTAAATAGAAAATTATGTGGATTATCTTATATCTATCTTTCTCAATAAGATGGATGAATTTGATGGCTGCTATATTCTTCTTAAAGTTGTTTCTTATGGCTACAACTTATGTTAAATAAATTTGTAGCTTTACAATGTTCATTCTTGAGGAAGATGAGCAAATTTTGTGACAGATACTTAATAGGATAGTCACTGCACAAGGATAGTGGCTAACTCAACCAATCTATTAGTTTGTAAAATAATAGACTATATATTGTGCTTCCCCTCCACCTAAAAACATATGGTATTATGAAATTTGATTACACTTTACATCGAGTTATTTACACATAATATGATTCATATATAAATATTATTCAATTGCACTTCCCTATAATATACTTGAAATTACAAGTGCTATAGATATAACAAATCCTATTACAGTAATCATTAACATAAACTTCATCTCTTTTTTCTCTTCTGTTAACAAATTTATGCTTCATAAGCTTCATTTGTTTCTCAAAATCCTTAGTTTCAGTAATAATTGTTCTAATAGTAATTATTTTAACCCCCATCTTTAACATTAATACTTCTTTTCTTAATTTTTTACTCACTTCAACTGCTCTCTTGGTAAATTTGTCAGCATATCATTTGAAAATTTCACTCTCCTAAACTAAAATATTTTATTTCACTATATAAACTTCAAACACAAATTTTTAATCTAATAGAAAATATTTTCTCACTAAATAACTTAGGCATCTATAGAATCTTCGACCAGGATTATTATCACTCTATGAAGTCCTTAATGGAGCTTTTAACCCATAATAGCAAACCATATTATCAACATTGAACTTATTGTTATATTAGTAGATGATGAGAATTCCATAGGTTTAGGAGTTCACACTCCAATAATCACACTAATGAGAAGCAGGAGAAATTTGCGTACGTATCACTTAATAGATAGAGCATAACAAGAAGCTAAAGTGACAAAACAACATAACCAAGATATACAGAAATTTGCATGTCTCCTTTAAAATTATGATGACTATTTTTTTAACTTCATCTATTTGTATGTTTCAACTGATATAAAATGGACATTAAGGATACACTTCGTCTCTCATAACTATCTTAATACTAGCATATGATATTAATAATTATTGTTAACCTTTACAAGGTGGTTCTTTTCTAACTTATAATTTGTGTGTATGTGTGTGTGTGTGTGTGTGTGTGTGTTTGTGTTTATGTGTGTGTGTAGTTATCCTACCTGAATCAATTGATAGGAGTGATATCACTAACTTTAATGTAGTAGATAGTGCTTATATTTAGACAACTGTGATCCAAGTAAATTCAAATATATATAATAAGGATTTTGTTTCCCTAATAAAGGATTTTAAACAGTCATCATTCTACTATATATAAGTTCTACCCCCTGACTAGTAAAAATCCCAATTTCAAGTTTAAACACCTAATAACCCAAACGCAAGGCAAATTCATATAAACTACAATTAATTTTAAGTTATGGCTGATTTGAAGCTCTAACTAGTTTGTAAAAATCACAAAAATTACAATAGTTGAAATTTTATAAGCATATATTTTTGCATAAGCATGTCTAGTATTAGAGCTATCTTACATGCTTTGGAATAGAGCATTGGAGCAATGTGTTATATAGCTATCTTATGTGCATTAGTGATGGTCAAGACGAAGAAAGAAGACAGTGCTGGTGAAAAGGGAGAAAGCAGGTGACACATAAGCAACAAGATGGTTTTAAAAAGGGAAGTGTCGGAAAAAAGACAAAGAAAGAAGAATATGTTACTGAAGAAGATGAAAGAGGCGAAGTGAAGAAGCTGTCAAAAGAGAATGTTGCTACAATCGGAGAAAAAGAGAGGATTATGAAAGATAACAATGAAAGAGGATGATGAAGAGTGAATTAAGGTTGGGGTGAAATTTAGGGATAGTGAAATTAGGATTATGGATTTTGTTAATAAAAAAATTTAACTAATTAAAATATTTTAATATTTTTAAATTATAATTTTTTAAAAATTATGAATAGATTCTAAATATGACACTATGAACCCATTTTAAAAGTAAAATATCATTATTGTGTTCCTTCAATAATAATGTAACAAATGACTATTCATGTCAAATCTCTGTTAATATTTTCATTTACGTAGAGTTTAATTTGAGTGTTTGTAAAAGCTTAGAAATTTGATTTGAACATAATTAAATATTAAGATTTAACTTGTATTCAACTATATACATTAACATTATTTTTGCCCATTCTATCTCATATCAAAGTAACAATGATTTAGCCGAATGATATATGTGATACAAAGAGGAATTGGAAAACTTGGTTAACCTCTTCATTGAAACTTTTATGTGTTTTATACAATATACAGAGACTCCATATATGATTAAAGTCAACAATATCCCCAAATAAAGGACTAAATACATAACTTCCTAAATGTGAGAAATCTATATGATTTGCTCCTATAATCACTCGATATATAGCTCATGCCAACACTCCCCCTCAAGTTGGGTTGAAGATATCTCGAATGCCTAACTTGTCAAGTAAGCTATGGAAACTTTTGCTTTCAACAACCTTGGTAAGAATATCTGCCAATTAGTCTTCAGATTTGACAAAAGGAAATTGAATTATTTTTTCTTCAAGATTCTGCCTAATGAAATTTTGATCCACTTCAATATGCTTCGTATGATCATGCTGTATCGAATTATGAGAAATGTCTAGAATTGCCTTATTATCACAAAACAACTTCATTTTAGATTTAGGAGCAAAGCTAATTTCAGTTAGCAGCCTTTTAAGCCATAGAAGTTCACAAATTCCTTTAGCCATACCTCTAAACTCTACTTCAGCACTTGATAGTGCTATAACCTTTTATTTCTTACTCCTCCATATGACCAAATTCCCTCCCACAAATGTGAAGTATCCTGATGTGGATTTTCTATCAAGGACATTTCTTGCCCAGTTTCCATCTGGATAACCAACAATATCTAGATGACCATTCTTGCAAAACAACCCTCCTTTCCCTAAGGCAGACTTTAAGTATTGAAGTATCCGTATGGTTGCATTCATGTATTCTTCACTAGGACAATGCATAAATTGTCCCACTATACTGATCGCATACGCTATATCAAGGCGAGTATATATATGATAAGTAGAACAGCTTGCCTACTATTCCTTGGTATCATTCTTTACTGGCTAGAGCATGACCTGAATGTTCTCCTAATTTGTGATTCTGGACAATAGGTGTATCGATTTGCTTGCAATCAATTAGCCTAACTTCAGTTAACAATTCGAGAACGTACTTTCTTTGACAAAGGAATATACCTTGCTTTGATCTTCCCACCTTAATTCTGAGAAAATATTTAAGTTCCCCTAAGCTCTTCATCTCAAATTCAGTAACCAATTTATCTTCGAGTCCAAAAATCTCTTCTATTTCATTCCCCATGATAATCATGTCATCGATGTAGATTATTAGTGCTGTAACCTTTCCTTGTTGATGCTTTAAGAAAAGAGTATGATCATAGTTACTCCGTTTGAAGCCATATTTTTTCATGGCTAGACAAAACCTTCCAAATCAAACTCGAGGTGATTGCTAATCCGTAAAGACTTCATTGTAACTTACCATAACTTTCTTATTTGACTGTATAATGTATGCTGGTGGAATATCCATATACACATCCTCTTCTAAATTTCCATGGAGAAAAGCGTTCTTCACATCAAATTGGTGCAACGGCCAATCTAAATTTGCTGCTAAGAACAATAAGACCCTTATTGTGTTAAGCTTTGCCACCGGAGAAATGTCTCTTGATAGTCTATCCCGTATGTTTGTGTATGCGATTTTGCCACCAGCGTCACCTTATACTTTTCGATGGACCCATCTGCTCTATATTTGATGAAAAAGAAAAATCCCAAGTTTGTGTATGCGATTTTGCCACCAGCGTCACCTTATACCTTTCGATGGACCCATCTGCTCTATATTTGATGAAATAGAAAAATCCCAAGTACCCGTAATGTTAAATGTGCTTCTAATTGTATCTTGTTGTTGATATTTATTAAGTAGATAGTCTTACTATTTTCCTTAGGTAGTTTGATTCTTTAGTCATTTGCCATATGATGGTAGGATTAAAGCTTGAATGCGTTGTAATGACGCTTTAGTTTAACTATAATTTAAATTCTTTTTAATTTTTCAAAAAAAAATCTTCTCTTCTCGGAACGAAACAAGCTCCCATGTATTATTTTTCTGCGGCACGTCCATTTCTTCTTTTATTGCTTTAGCCCACTTTGGATCTGCTAAGGCTCGGATACTCCGCTTGGGACATTAGAAGAGGATAACTTCGGCACAAAAGCTTTGAGAGGCTCAGATAGTCTTTGAGTACTCACATGGTTTGCGATTGGATACTTTGAATTTTCCCTTCAAATTCCGGAGAGTATCGAGTTGGAGGTTTTCCTCGATTATGTCTGAAAGGTAAGTTGTAAGATGCGGGAGTATTTAAATGGTAATTATGAGATGGTACTGCAGAACTTACCTCTGGATTATTCGCGAGATCATGAGCATGGGCGTCATGTACACAGAGAGGGGTTCCTTCAAGAACAGTTTCAGATTCAGCACTCTCACGAATTGTGTTTTCATTCATTTCAGTTTCAGATTCATCATCCCCGAGGAAAGCATCTCTATCCTCCAATATATTAGTTTCATCGTCCATAGCATTCTCTTTTCTTTCTCTTAACTAATATAATGTCATTTTCCTTACTTGTCAGATCACAATACTATCGGTCACAAGATTGTGGTTTTCCCTTGGTTTCACCGTGCATTGAGCTAGTTGAAATAACTCGTTCCTGTTTGTCATCTAGATACCAATTCTGCTCTTCATGCCTCATCTCCCCCTGAAGAGTAGAATTAAATGGTGGTGTAGAGAAGAAATTTGTCAGCCTCCAAAAATGTTACATCCATTGTGACATATATGCGGTTGTTGATAGGGTCACAGGAATGATATCCCTTTTTTTGTGCAGCATATCCCAGAAAAATACAGCGAACTGCACAAGGTTCAAGCTTAGTGTGCTGATTTTTTATAAAGACGAACAAAAGCCACACAACCACATATACGCGGAGGAAGTGACAACACAGATGGTAGAGTAAAATGTTCGGATAAAACCTGTAATGGAGTCTTGAAATCCAGTGCCTTTGATGGCATTCTGTTTAATAGGTAAACTGATGTAGTAACCGCATTAGCCCAATATTTACTTGGCACTTGCTTCAATCAATAAGGACCGAGCTGTTTCTAATATATGTCTAGTCTTTCGTTCTGCAACGCCATGCATTTTGTGGGGGTGTTTGCGCACATGATGTTTCATGGAGAATGTCATTCTGCTTGAGGTAATCTTGAAAAATATTATTGATGTATTCACCGCCGTTGTCAGATCGAAGAATTTGTAAATTTGCCGAAAATTGAGTCTGAATCATTGCATGAAATGCTTGAAGCGCACTAAATACCGCATCTTTATGCTTCAGCAAGTACAACCAAGTCACTCAAGTGTAGTCATCTACAAACATCACAAACCAGCGATAACCAAGAGCGGTAGTGATCGGGGAGGGTCCCCAAGCATCAGAGTGAATCAACGCAAGAGGAATAGTACTTTTATTCAAGTTACTTGGAAAAGGTACACGGTGACTTTTAGCTAAAATGCAGGTATCACATTTCAAATCTGAATTATGTGAACTAGAAAATAAATTAGGTAGCCAGTATTTCATGTAACTGAACGATGGGTTTCCCAAGCGACGGTGCCATAACCAATTCTGTTTCACCTTCGCATTATCCAAGTGACGTACGCTATTAGCATGGCCAGAACTGAAATCATCCATGTAATGTAACCCCTCTCTCTTAGTACCATGCCCAATGATCTCCTTGGTGCGAATATCCTGAAGAAGGCAAAAAGTAGGATGGATTAATGCAACACAATTGTGTTCTTCAGTTACTTGACCCACAGACATCAATTTATGTGAAAGAGATGGAACTAGTAAAGTATGGGACAAAGAGAGAGAAGGTGACAAAGCTACAGTTCCAGCCCCGGTAACTGGGTAAATAACTCCATTAGCATTCTCGACATTAGTTCGTTGAGGCTTTGTAATTTCGACAAAATCTTCTGAAGAAAATGTCATGTGGTCGGTTGTGCCTGAGTCCACTGTCCATTCACTGCACTTACCTTGCTTAGAAGTCAACAAGGCATAGCTATTATTTTTCTCGTGGTGTGTTACCTTGATCAGCAGTAGTGATTTGCTCATTTATGGGCTCAATTTCAGAAATTAGAGATAATTGAGGTTCTGCATTTACTAAAGCTGCTTGTCCTTTGCTACTACTGGCCTCTCGTTGTTTACTTGCTTTGAGCTCGTTTCATCATTCAGGATACCCGTGTAACTTAAAGCAAGTTTCACGTGTATATGTTTCATGTTGCCACAATGGGTGCAACCCCCTTCATCTGTTTGTCCTTTAGACTTGGCATTTGGTCTTCCACCATTTGTAGCGGAAGTTCCTATTTTTGACATCTGAAGTATGGGTTGTTGTTGATGTCCACCTCTGTTCCTTTTTGATGCCATAACAGCACCTGTAATGGTCTCAGTGCTTGTCAATATTACTGATTGTCTGATATCCTCTCTTCTAACATGAGCATATGCTTGTTCTACTGTAGGGAATGGTCGTATCTGAAGCACATCACTTCGTATTTTGTCTACTCGATCGTCCAATCCATCCAGAAAGGTATAAACTCTGTCTTCCTGTAGGATTGCATTGTATTTCTGTATATAACTCGCACATTCCATAGGATTTGGACCGCGAAAATCAATTTCCGTCCATAGGCCTTAAAGAGCATTGTAATATGATTGAATGGATCCCCCCGCTTGTCTCAATCTGGTCACACGTTTCTTCAAATCATACATTTGAGAA
The DNA here is from genome assembly GCA_025629805.1 of Erythroxylum baracoense. Taxonomy (NCBI): domain Eukaryota; kingdom Viridiplantae; phylum Streptophyta; class Magnoliopsida; order Malpighiales; family Erythroxylaceae; genus Erythroxylum; species Erythroxylum baracoense. The sequence goes on along the minus strand of JAOTAY010000191.1, from coordinate 25,662,022 downwards.
GTATCAATTCCATCAAAATAGGTTGTAGCAATTGCATCCCGTACCTGTCTTGCTGTGGGGAAACGAATAAAATTGCTAATCAGTGATTGGTCCATGGAGTTGATTAACCATCCCTTTACAATTGCGTTCTCGGTGCGCCAGTTTCTGAAAGTAGGATTTGTCGATTATGGTTGCGGCAAGTCTCCATTAATGTATCCCAATTTGTCTTTCCCTGAAATATACATCTCCAGGACCTGAGACATAAAGCATAATTTGTTCCATCTAATTTAATGCCAATTTGTGCGGGGGAAGCATCATAAATTGTTGTCTGATTTGGGATTTGAGTTTGGGTTAAAGCTGGTGTTAAATCTTCAAGAATGGCAGCAGTGGAGGCTCCATGCTCCTTGTGTTCCACAATGCAGCTTGGTTGAGCCATGGGTTACTGATTTTTTCTGGTTTAAATCTGGGTTTTCCTTCTTAGTTTTTCAGTATTTCTTTGGATCATCATTGCTCTGATACCATGATATAAAGAGGAATCGGAATATATGGTTCACCTCTTCATTGGAACTTTTGTGTGTTTTTTATACAATATACAGAGACTCCGTATATGGTTCAAATCAACAATTTCCCCAAATAAAGGACTAAATACATAACTTCCTAAATGTGAGAAATCTACATGATTTGTGTGTGTGTGTTATCTGTGGTATGGTATATATGGTATTATGTTGTCAATAAACAGTGACTGATACATATTAAAATTTTGGAGTAGTTATCTTTTGCCACAATCAACAATTCAGCCCGTGATTCTAACAGCTACGCATGATAGCTTCATTAATTCTATCATTTTCAATCATACCAGAGCATGTTTTAATCAGAAAATGACTTGCTACCACCAGATGGCTAACTTCCATTCAGTAATCGCTCACGTCAGTGATACTTTGCAGATAATCGTATGTGCTGACATATTTATAAAGGGTCAAAAGCTTGCTATTAGTTAATCCTGTGCTAAGAAGTCCTGCATTGAGATTGGAAAGCTTTTGTGGTTAATAATCAAGTACGCTCTTAAAGTTTACTTTAAGATGCAACATCATCTCCAGTAGTAGTTTAGACTTTAGTGTGTTCAATTAGGATTTCAATATTTAAAAAGTGAATAATCTAATTCTTATTTGTTGGCGAAAATTATTATAGTATAACACATATTATTCACTTTATAAAAGGACAAGGTTAATTAAATATTATACATGTTAAAGAGTTACACTGTTATCTTATAACAAACATTGTGAGATTTTTCTCTCCCACTCCCTCTCTATATATATAACATAAAAGTTTAAAAGGCTAAATGATAATTAATCCTTTAATATAACAGTAACTATCTTTGTGATGTAGTTAATTCATAGGTTATTGAAGATATCACAAGATTTCTTTCCTAATCGTAGTTTAGTTCAAATTCCTCCAATACATTAATAGGTTAGAGACGTGATTTGAGGTTTCTGTTTATTTTGTTTACATCTAAAAGCATGGTCTAAGGTTTATCTGTAGCAATAATTCATCTACTGACTAAATATTTTTTTTAAGAAATTAAAAGAATGTATTAAGAAGCCAAAAAAAAATTACAAAAGGTTGATACATGCAACCAAAACTTACGCGTTTCTTTCTGTTATTCTTCTGGGGGCATTTGAAAATTCTATGGGTTTTAGGTGGCGTAAACTGGCATTATTAAGGTACATGGGTCGATTAAATCACCGTCTCCACCAACTATCCATCAATTTGTGTCTTTGGAATTTAAGGCCAAGGAAATTGGAGAGTTATTTATTTATTTATTGCAGTGGAAATTGACACCCAACCCAATCATTCCATTCCATACTTTTAGAATTATTTCAGCACGAATAAAGAAAAAGAATTTAGTTCTCGCCACAAGATCCACTTGGTATTCGTGCGGTGGCCCTTGTTCTACACCATAACCACGCATTGTCTAAATCATAAATGTTTTCCATGAAATATATCAAATTAAGAAAATAAAAAAGAGGACTTCTTGTTACGAGACTTTTCATTGGTGGGTCATGCACTAGTTATTAAATAAGCAGAGATTAATTACGTGGGAAATTATTGAAAGTAATAAAGAGAAATGAAAAATCAAAGTATCTGCCGACCGAATAAAAGATTGGTGGTAGTTAATTAAGGATAGTGCAGATTCTTGATCCACCATCCTTTTCTGGGTATATGGTCCCAGCTCCAGCCATCCCTTTACTGGTTTTATTTCTAAACAGTCTCAATCAGTACATCTATCCATTAAAATTCTAGACAGAACAACATGACCCTTCGTTGGCTTTTCGAACTATATTTACGAGGGTTGCACTTTTGGGGATTTATTATTTCCATTTCCAAGGCTATTAAATGTTTCTTTTATTTTTTTGTTTTTCTAGTTAGGATTTGTGTTTGGATGTGAACACCACCCTCATGGTTACTTATATTATATAGGATAAATATTAACCCAAGAAACAAAAAACTAAAAGAAAAGAACCTTTAAGAATTTTAGTACACGATTGTAATAGGCTAAATTTGATTGAATGAACTAAATGTTAGTCATGAAAAGAAACGATATACATGGCTATGACGATAAAAATGAAAATGCAGAATTTTGATCTCATACCTCCTGTCATTGATGTGGAGAGATTTAAATGGGTATGGGCTCTTTTAAGCTTTTAGCAAATGCAATTAGATAGTGTATGCCAAAAAAAAAAAAAGCTAAGCTTAAGGACCCAATACCCTTTCATAGCATGAGGTTTGAAAATGAACAAAGATGATTTACCATAAGGAAACTGTTGGATAACCAACAAATAACAGTCTCTCACTTGGGTCGTAAATGTAATATAAAAGACATGAAACCTTTACTCAATTAAAGAAACTAAATGCACGAATAATGGAGATAAGTCCTCAAAATGTGAGTATTATTTTTCATGTATCACGATGCATCCTATTTCTTATTCCACTTTAACTAAATGAATAAACCTTTATATTTATTCCAGGTCCATAATAGTTGTTATTCTCAAAATAAAAATGTGTACACCAGAATGAGAAATCAATAAAAATTAATAAGAATTTCGTGAAAGTATATACAATAAATCACATAATGGAACCGAGTCTCATTCTAGCAACATGATCTTGGAAACTCTTTGGTGGCATGCCTTTTGTTAAAGGACCAGCAATCATTAATGCAGTGCTAATGTGTTCAATGACCACTTAGTTCTCTTTGACACGTTCCCTAATGGCCAAATACTTAATGTCGATGTACTTATTTCGAGTATCACCCTTATTGTTTTTGGCCAAGAAAACTACAACTGAATTGTCACAGTATATTTTTAATGGCTTGGAAATGGAATCCACAATTCTAAGCCCAAATATGAAACTCTTTAACCATACACTATACGAGGTAGCTTCAAAACAAAAAATGAACTCAACCTCCATGGTAGAAGTAGTAGTTAAAGTCTGCTTCGAACTCCTCCAAGATACCGCTCCACTAGCAAACATAAATACATATCTAGCTGTTGACTTTCATGAATCAACACAACCAACGAAGTCCGAATCTAAGTAGCCAACTACTTTGAGATTGTCAGTTCGTCTGTACATAAGTATGTAATCTTTGGTCCGTCCCTTGAAGGTACCTTATGACCTTTTTAGCAGCTCTCTAGTGATCTATACCTGAGTTACTCTGATATCCTCCCAACATTCCAACAATAAATGCAATGTCAGGTCTTGTACAAACCTGAGCAACCATTAGGCTCCTACTGTAGAAGCATATAGAATATTTTTCATTTGTTAACTTTCAAGCTCATTTTTCGGGCACTAGTTCAAATTGAACTATCACCCTTCATAATAGATGCTATACTTGGTGAACAATCTTTCATCCGAAATCTCTCTAAAACTTTATTAATATAGGTTTCTTGGGATAAACCTAAAATGTATTGAGATTTGTCCCTATGGATCTTATTACCAATGACATAAGATACCTCACCCATATCTTTCATATCAATATTCTTAGAAAGAAATTGTTCAGCTCATATAGCAAATCCTTGTCATTGGTGGGAAGTAAAATATCATCCACATATAGAACAAGGAAACAAATTTTACTCCCACTAACTTTCTGATATATACATTGATCCATGATATTGTCTACAAAATCATATAAAGAGATGATTCATGGAATTTGAAATACCATTGACGGGAGGCTTGTTTCAATCTATATATAGATTTCTTAAGACTACACACCAAACACTCACCATCACTAGAGGAGAATCCTTCCGATTGTTTCATATAAACCTCCTCCTCTAGGTCTTCACTTAGGAATTATGTTTTCACATCCGTTTGATGTATTTTTATATCAAAATGGGCAACCAATGTCATAATCACTCATAAGGAATCCTTCTTAGATACAGGAGAAAAGGTCTCCATGTAATCAATTCCTTCTTGTTGAGTAAATCCTTTGGCAACAAGCCTAGCTTTATGTCTTTCAATGTTGCCTAATGAGTCCCTTTATGTCTTGAAGACCCATTTACATCTAATGGCCCTTGCACCATTAGGCAACTCAAAAAGATCCCAAACTTTGTTAGATGCCATAGAATTCATCTCATTTACCGTGGTATTGTACCACAATTGAGATTCATTGTAACTCATAGCTTATGAAAATGTTTCAAGGTCATTTTCAACTCCAGCATTATAGTCAGTTTCTTGCAAATACACAACGTAATCACTAGGTATTGTTGATTTCTTCTCTCAAGCTGATCTTCTTAATGTTGTATTAGGGCCCTCCTATGGAAGAGCTTATACAACTGGTTGCTTAACAACTTCTGGTGATTGCTAAACAATCTGATCTACTAGATTGTCATCAACAGCTTGTGGAATTTCAATGATTGGTTGTTTAACACCCATTTGAATTAGAAGTTCGTATTTCACAATAATCCTTCTCAAGGACTAAGTCCCGAGCTTGATCACTCTCACTGAACAAGTCATTCTCAAGAAACTACAAACCTAGTACTATAAGATGCATAATAAAATATGTACCCTTTGGACCTTTCAACATATCTAATGAAATAACCACTTATAGTCCTCAGATCCAGTTTCTTTTCTTGTGGATTATAAACTCTTACTTTAGACAGGCATCCCTAAGTGCGTACATGTCTTAAACTCAGTTTCGAACCTTTCCATAACTCAAATAGTATTTCTGAAACAACCTTGGTTGGAACTCGATTTAATATATACACTGTCATTTTAAGAGCTTCAGTCTATAAAGATTTAAGAAGTTAAAGCTGCTAAGCATAGTCTGCACCATGTCTAATAATGTTTGATTTCTTCTTTCAGCTACACCATTTTGGTCCGAAGACCCAAACATGGTATATTGAGCTATTATCATACGCTTTTAAAGAAACTTCGCAAATGGACCAGGTGCTTGTCCATCCTCAGTGTATCTACCATAAAATTCTCCACCTCTATCTGATCTTACGATTTTTGTTTGCTTACCGCATTATCTCTCTACTTCCATTTTAAATACCTTAAAGGCATTTAATGCTTCGTACTTGTTATGAAGCAAGTAAAGGTACATAAATCGCGAGTAATCATCTATAAATGAGATGAAATATTTCTAACCGTACGACTAGATGAAATATTTCTAACCATACGAGTCCATTCCTGGACTACAAATGTCTGTATGTAAGATCTCTAATATATCTGAACTCCTTTTGGTACCTTTCTTTTTCATATTGGTCTACTTTCCCTTTATACAGTCCACATAAACATGAAAGTCATTAAAATTTAGAGTATTAAGTACTCCATCATTCACTAATTTTTTAATTCTATCAAGGGAAATATGTCCCAATCTTTGGTGCCACAACATAGAGGATTGTTCATTCATAACACATCTTTTAATATCAGCATTGTTATGAATATACATTGTATTGCAAAAAACATTTTCTTACAAATTAATTCATAAAAGACCATCAATCATTTTACCATTCCCAACAAGATTAGATCCATAATATAAACCAAATGATGTATTTGAAAAGTTAAAGGAATATCCCAAAGGTACAAGTCTTAAAACTAAAACCAAATTTCTATAGAAACTTGGAATATAAATTTTTTCCAAATTCAAAACTATTTTGCATGTCCCAATGGCTTCCACATGTGAACACATCTTGTTGCCTGCATAGATATACTATTCACTACTCACTAGCTTCTTGTGGTTTAGAAAACCTTGCAAGGTATTGGAAATATGGATTGTGGAACCAGAATCAATCCACTAAGTTATTTGACAAACATCATCCATATTAGATTCATAAAAAACAAATGAGATGGAAATACCTTTCTTTATAAGCCAAGCCTTAAATTTGGCACAATCCTTCTTTATGTGTCCTTTCTTTTTGTAGAAGCAGTACTTGAGATTGAAATCCTTTTTTATCTCAGTATGGACTGGTATTTTACCCTTTCCTTTTTGTCTGGCTTGCCCTTTATTCCTTCCTTCTATGGCCATATGTGCACTTCACCTAATTCCATTATCAACCTCCCTTTCTCTTGAACACACATGGTCAGCAGTTCATTTATAAACCATTTATCCATATGTATGTTGTAAGAGATTTTAAAGGGTCCATATTGAGGTGGAAGGGAACTAAGTACGTAATGCACAAGGAAAGACTTGAACATCTCAACCCCAAGAGACTTTAGTTGAGCCACAATGTCCCTCATTTATATGATGTGCTCACGCACACCTCTAACACTTGTGAGCTTCATTGATGATAACTTAGTCATTAAGGTGCTAGCTAGGGCCTTATCTGAAGAGTCAAATTGTTCATCAGTATCTTCAATAAATCCCTAAAATGATCACACTCTCCAATAGAACCACAAAAACTAGGACAAATTTTGGTTTTTATGTATATCATGCTGAGGCGATTAGATCACTTCCAACGTTCATAAAGAGCAATTTCAGCCTGAGCACTAGTTTCAGTATGTATAGGTAGTTCATCTTTTCCGATAGCATAATCAATGTCCATACATCCTAATTGGAGGGGAATCCTCTCTTTCCATATTTTATAGTTATCATCATTCAATTCGGGAATATCAAATTGAATATTAGAAAAATTCACAGGTTGAATAACTGCACAAAATTCAAATTACATGCTTATGTCACTAAATTTGTTTAAGCAAAGAAACATGTATCATGTTTTACCAATGTTAAAACATGCAATTATATTTCATATGTGAATCATATAATAATTAAAAATGCCTGTGGGCTAAGCTTTAATTAAAAGGTTCATAATACTCTTTATGATGAAATTATCAAATTATATTCTTTTTCTTAATACCTGTGGGTAAATTAAGAAAAAAGACAATTTACTGTTCTATCCTAATTAATCATGCAAATATAATTAATCTTCCTGTGGGATAAGATTTGTTACATTTAAATATGATTAATTATAATTTGTGTCATTTTACTAGATGTGATCCATAACATATAATATATATATTTTTAATTAATCAAAGATGTTATGGCTAATCTTTAACTAATTAGAATTATATTGATCATAGACACCTCATTTTATGCAAAACTATGAATAATAAATGTTCGACATAATCTTTTACAATTTATTAATAATGAATGTTCGCAAGGTTATGCACGCGTTAAGTTTTACTATTTATAACATCGTTAAATTTCGCAAATGTACGGGTCGTTCGCGTAGTACCTAAGATGTCGATCCTACAGGGAAGGAAACTAGTCCTAAAATCTAATGGTAGCTAAGTTCATAAACCTAAATTAACAAATAATGTAGAAATTTAAATCAATCAAGAATCAAATACGAGAAATTAAGCACCCAAAGAACAAACAAAAGCAAACTCACACTAATAATCCGAATTTCAACCTAAAAGCGACCAATTGAGAGAAAGGGGGAATCTATTCGAAATTAAAGAAAATCTACCCAATTATGAAATTTTCAATTTAATGGGCCTAGACGATTCTAGGGTGAATTACTCTCTTTTGAGTTATAAATCTTAATCCTAATTAATAATGCCTAATTCAAAATATAGAAATTGCGATCTCTCGATTCGCAATCTATCCAAAACATAAATTAGTTCTAACGTTTTCTATTAACCTACCGGGAATCTGTGCTTGATCTCTCATTACACGACTCTACCAGTTTGATTCAATTCTCTACCTATCGATTTACCTAACTCTCGTTAATCTAAATGGATGATTTTCACCGGCTCACTCTCTTAATTTATTGCCCGATTATGAAGAATCAAATTGAATCACAATAAATCAAAATAAAACACATTCAAATCAATTTTATTAATCTCAAGAATAAATAAACTCAAAGGTGAGTTTAGACAGAAAAATCAACACTCAACGACAAATAATTCTAATCAATCTCAAATCACATACATAAATGAAATCAAAATAAAAACTAGAAAATACTGTCGGAATAGATCTCAGAGTCACGATTGCGGGGAAACCACCTGTTCCGACAAGTACATCACTTCAAGCGTATCTCTGTGCCTCTCTTCGTCTCCTTCCTCAATCGATTAATCTCTATCTAGGTTTTCCCTCAGATTTTTGGCAGAATCTCACGTTTGTGCAGTGCTCTCGGCTCTCTAATCTCTCCTGTGGCTACTAGGTATTGTTCTATTTATTTGGTGACAACTCTAGGTCAAACTCGAGGTCGAAACGGTCCAAAAATCACTCAAAAATTGAGTTTTTCTGTCCGCCCGATACAAGGCAAGATCGTGGCACTACCTGCCACGATTGTGTCTAGCACTTTTTCCTTTCTGTCATGATTGTGGCTTGAAGTGCACGATCGTTGCCTGACTTGAAGCTCTTTGTCACGATCGTGGCTACTCGTGCACGATCGCGGCTTGGCTACCTCTGGCTCTCCCTTTTCTATCACGATCATGGCTCCTGGTGCACGATTGTGGCACGATTGTGGCCTGTATGTTTTGGCACGAAACTCTTCAAATCGTCACCGTTCTTCCCTGTTTATCCTACAACACTAGCACATACACTAAGGTACCTCAAAAATATACAATTTAAGTTCAAAGATTCAAACTAACTCATAAAAACATTTAACTACAAAAACTAATTTAATTAAACCCTAAATGCATACTTAACACTCAATTTAACACAAAATACATAACAAATCAAATCCTAAAATATCATACAAAACACTACTATCAACTCCCCCACACTTAAACGTTTGTTTGTCCTTAAGCAAACAAAACAATACACAACACACAAAGACACACAATGCAATGATGAGACGATGGCTTCGATCTTCATGAAATTAATTCAATCTCAAACACAACCAATCGATTGTGTTAAATCATTAACATGCAAAATATGTGTCTAGGGGCTTTAAACTAAATATACAACTAACTCAAGATCAAGTGTTAACCTATTTACCCTTTTCAATTGTGCACACACATTAATAATTTTTCGGTCTCTCAGACTTGGTAACTGTTCCTAGGTATAATTCTATAAAACTTCAAGCCTATTACAAGTCTGGTAGGTTTTTATTTAAACACACAATTTTTATTTTTATTATTTTTATTATTTTATTTTTTAACCCAGGACTTAGCCTTTTATTCGGAGGCAAATATTTGTGATGAATGTCGATCCGGTTACTTGACTAAGTCAATTGTTAATAGCTTGGTCGAAACGTCATTATAGCCTTTTTGCACGAAGGTACACATTTGTGATGCGTGTCAATCCGGTTACTCAGCTACATCACGTTTTTAACTGGCTACTAGCTCTACTCATAACTCGAAGGTCAGTGGAATAGTGATTTATTGAATTAAACCTCTTTTTTTTAGTTACCTTGTTTCTTTTAACTATTTGATTTCATGAAAAAAAACTAGTTGAGCTACTTAACCTAAAAGGCCTCAAATTATAAATAAATGCAACAATCTATCGCGTACTAAATTTTTACTAAGTCCTAAATAGGCTGTATAATTATTCAAAGGCCCCCTAATTCACTAATTTGTAAGCTAATGATTGTTTACAACCCAATAGATTATGTCCAAAATTAAAAAAAAATCACTCAATCTAAGCCATTGACACATTCACACATTTCACATTATGCAACTTAATACTATCATACAGAATGCAAAATTCACATACAAAGAAAAGCATAGAATACCTCCCTACACTTAAACAATACATTGTCCTCAATGTGAGAAGGAACACACACGACATATACATAAATGAAATGTGCAAACAGAAATTAAAATAACAAAGAACAAATAAAATTAATGATAAAATAAAACTAAAACTAAAAATAATAGAAAAATAAATAACACCAAAACAAAATAAAATTGGAGAAAAATTTTGGGTTAAATTTGGATCCTAAGGAGATGGAGGTGGCGATGGTGTGGAGGGTGGTAATTAAATACCATGAGCTTCGAAATATTGATAGAGTCGGTGAATTTCTCGGCTCTGGCATCTTTATGTACGTACTACTTCCTTTAATGTTCTGTTGGTTTCAGATATCGCATCCAAAACCGTTGTCCAATGTTGGTCCTCTTCTTTCTCTTCTTCTGATTCCTCGCTCGTTGCTGCTTCCTGTGCTTGCTTATGCGGTGCAAAGCTTGAGCTTGCCTGACCCGTTCTAGTCTGCACGTGTCTTTTTATTTATTTCTTGCAGGCTCATATTAGTGCAGTGAATGATTTCTGCCCGAAATAGATGATGGTGGTTAAGGAACTCGGATAGATGCGCTGTAACCCCCACCAATTCACACCAAAATGCTCTACAATGGTAGATATCAGGTACCCCATTCCAAGATGATTGCTCCGGTTTCACGGAACTGCAACAAAAGCATTCAGTACATATGTGGATGTGTAGATTGGGATACTGTGGTCCATACACCACAGTATGAACAGTTCCTTGGTTGAACACTTATTGGTTTCTGATTTGTCAAAGACCAATTGACACATAAATTTATGCGGCATTAAGTGTTCATGGGACCGGATAAAAACACTTAATTCCGGTTAACTCATGCCAGTATTGGGAGGGACGGAAGTCATCATGTTGGTCGACAATGGGATTCGGGGAATCCACATATGTCGCACATAATCTCTACCGTTAACTCATACGCTCGCCCCCTCAATCTAAACTATAATTCCTTAGTATTTTTGGGGTCAAAGGTTAAGGACGTGAAAAATTCTAAGGCGAGCTCTTCATAAACGGAGAATTGGAATCTAATAAATTGTCCCCACTGGATCCTCTCTGCTAAATTCTCTACCCGCTCACGCACTTCTATTCTATCTAATGTATCAAAATCAATGTATTTAGGCACAATAATTTTCCCAGAACGAAGGGCATGGAAACAAATACCTTCTTCCTCAGTGTAAATGGGAAATGAAGCTTCAAAGTTCGCTGCTCGGTTTTGTCTCCCCTGTCCCGCGACTTGTTGTGTTCCATAAGGCTCCCGTGTGGCGGTTTGCTTGATACGAGGCATGATTGGGTTGAAATTGGAATGTGGACGACGAAAATTTCTAAAGAGATGATAAAATGTTTGAAAGTTCGAATTCTAGAGATATAAAGTACAAATGAAAGTGAAGGTGAAAGTTAAGTAAGAATTGAATAAATAGGTAGTAAAAAGGGTAAAATGGTAAAGCTGTCACTTTAAGTTTGCGTCATTCCCTTTTTGTCTATAGTCGCAGGCCACGATTGTGGCATGCGGTGTACCACAGAAGGAATTCCCAATCGTAGGCCACGATCTTGACCTGACAGATCACGGTCGTGGCCAGTGCCTATATCTTGACACTAAAACCGTTTTCTTCCAATTCTTTCCTTCTCTTAGTTTATAGTTCTTCTTCACTTCTCTTAATGCGCTTGCATACTCTTCCCCATGATTCCGAAATCTTATTTCTCTTTTTGCTTTTATTGACCCAAAATAAGAATAAACCTAACTACGAAATTCAACTAATCTAACAAGATTGAACAACAAACTAAAATTTCCATGAGTTACTCTCATACAGCGCTTCTTTTAACGTCGGTAGCTCGATGCTCCTTGTAAAGCTCACGGTGGTTGGAATGACTGGTTTGATGATACTTCGTTATTAATCTCAAAGTTTGAATATTTGCTACCATATTACGACTATCACAATATTTGGAATTTTCTTTGTCTCGCCTTCTCCTTCGCAAGCGCTTCTTCCGGAAGGCATTTGCAGGATTCTCAATGTCTTCCCATTCTCCTTGAGGCTCGGGTTTGTTACGATCTATTGGAGTTGAAGGAGCTCCGTACTCTCTAACAGTCACTTTGAAGGTCAGTTGCTCCTTCCCTACTCGTAGAGTTAGTTCGCCCCCATCCACATTAATCATTGAGCACACAGTAGCTAAAAAAAGTCGTCCAAGAATCATTGGAGTATCATCATCTTCATTGATATCCAAAACATAGAAATTCGTAGGAAAGATAAAATTACCGACCTTGACTGATACATCTTGTGTGATTCCCATCGGTCTCAGTGAAGTCCTATCAGTCGTCTTAACCAAAAACTTTGTGGGCACTAACTCTCATAACCCCAATTTAAGACTGAGAGTGTAGGGAATTGCATTTATACTTGTGCCTAAGTCTGCGAATGCCCGATCTATGATGATCTTGTTGATACTGTAAGGGATGAAAAAGTCCCCTGGATCATCCTTCTTCACTATGTTGGGGTTATCTTCTAGTATTTGCTCCTTCCCCTTCTTTGTGACAGAATCTTGTAATTTCAGTTCGGATTGTATTCGTTCCATCACTTTCTCGATTTTGTTTGGCTCGATTTCTTGTAACGTTCCTGCTGTCCTCCTAGCATACAATTCCTTCTGAGCAAAAAATTGGTGCGATAATACCTGTTGAGTTACTGGCACTGATTTGCTCCCTATCTCACTTGGAAGATCGTCCTTAACTACTTGAACTTCTCCTTTGTCCACCTCTTCTAGCTCCTCGTCCTGAGTCTGGCTTACAACCATGGTACGCTCCTTCGGGTTTGACTCAGTATTGTTTGGAAGAGCTCCAGCATTTCGAATTGATATTGCTTCTGCGAGCTGCCCCATTTGGACTTCTAAATTGTGGATAGACAAAGCATGATTCTTTGTGACTTGCTTAAATTTACTCTTGAGCCTCCTATGTACTTCCTCCATTCCTCCTATCTTATCCAAAATTTTGTCCAATTTTGAATCCATCGAGCTTGTTTTATCCTGTTAGAAGCTTGATTGTCCTTGGGGTCTGAACTGCCCTCCATTGTTTTTGTTAGACAAGGAGAAATTTGAATAATTCTTCCACCCAGTGTTATATGTGTTGTAGTAGGATTATTAACCCCTCCACGTCTAAATTGGGCTCCCATGTAATGAACTTGCTCTGGGTTTATCGTCTCTCACCAAAAAGCACTCCACTGTATCATGATCAAATTGGCCACATAGCTCGCACTTCAATTGTGCAGCTTTTACCGTAGCTAAGGATGACGTCTTCATATTACTGAGTTGTTGCGTCAAGTTGTCAATCTTATCTTGCATTTTCATCATCTGATCGACAGTGACAACTCCCTTCTGCTCCCTAAAGTTAGTAGGTTGTTTACTACGTTCACCAGCCCACAAGCAGCTATTACTGGCCATCTCTTCTATTAATTCCTCTACTTCATCGACCGTCTTTCTCATTAAAGATCCTCCCGACGCTGCATCGATGGTGCCTCTAGTTTAGGGGTTTATTCTGTTATAAAATGTCTGCAGTAATAACTCCTTGGGTAGATTACGGTGTGGGCATTTCCTCTGTAAATCCTTGTAATGTTCCCACGCTTTATTAAGAAATTTGTAATTTTCTTAATAATTTTGGTGGTTTTTGTTAGTGGGAAATACTTATCCAAGAAGGCACATACTAACTGTTCCCACGTTGTAATGTTAGCCGGGCTCAGTGAATGATACCAAGCCTTTGCTCTATCCCCAAGAGTAAAGGGAAACAGTCTAATTCTCACCGCGCCTTCCAACATCTGGTGGTACCAAAAAGTATCACATATCTTGAGAAAACTCACGATGTGGGCGTTCGGGTGTTCATTTGCAAGTCTATAGAACTAGACATTTTGTTGAAGCATATTTAGGAGGGCTAGTTTGATTTCAAAAGAAACCACTTGAATAGGCGGTCTAGCCACTCCTTAGTTCGCAGGATTGAATCCTGACCTCATAAAATCCATGAGAGTCCTCTGTTGTTGCCTACTAGGGTTGACTTCTTTATCCATGTTTCTTTGGAATTCCTCGGCCATTTGTGCTTTATCAAACTCTTCTTTTTTGTCTAGTCGAGCTTTCCTAAGGGTTCGTTCTAAACGTGTTATGTCTAAATCTAAAGTCTCAATTTGACGACTCGAACCCCTAGTGACTCTTGTATTCGTGTAACCTACGTAAAACTACAAAAAACAAAAACAAAAATTAAAAGCAATCCTAACGCCTTAAACTGTAGAACTAAGTTGCCTTCCCTGACAACGGTGCCAAAAACTTGTTCACAAGGTTATGCACGCGCTAAGTTTTACTATTTATAACCTCGGTAAATTTTGCAAGCGCACGAGTTGTTCGCGTAGTACCCAAGGTGTCGATCCCACGAGGAAAAGAACTAGTCCTAAAATCTAATGGCAGCTAAGTTCACAAACCTAAATTAACAACTAATGCAGAAATTTAAATTAATCGAGAATTAAATACAAGAAATTAAGCACCCAAGGAACAAACAAAAACAAATTCACACCAATTATCTGAATTTCAACCTAGAAGCGACCAATTGAGAGAAAGGGGGAATCTATTCGAAAGTAAAGAAAATCTACCCAATTATGAAATTTTCGATTTAATGGGCTTAGAAGATCATAGGGTGAAGAGTTATAACTCTTAACCCTAATTATAATCCCTAATTCAAATTATAGAAATTGCGATCTCTCGATCCGCAATTTTTCCAAAACCTAAATTAATTCTAATGTTGTCTATTAATCTACCGGAAATCTGTGCTTGATCTCTCGTTATACGACTCTACCAGTTTAATTCAATTCTCTACCTATCGATTTACCTAACTCTCGTTAATCTAAATCGATGATTTTCACAGGCTCACCCTCTCAATTTATTGCCCAGTTATGAAGAATCAAATTGAATCACAATAAATCGAAATAAAACACAATCAAATCAATTTTATTATTATCAAGAATAAATAAACCCAAAGGTGAGTTTAGACAGAAAATTAACACTCAACGACAAATAATTCTAATCAATCTCAAACTCTATACATCAATGAAATCGAAATAAAAACTAGAAAATACTGTCGGAACAGATCTCAAAGTCCAGACTGCGAGAAACCACCTGTTCCGAAAAATACATCGCACCAAGCGTATCTCCGTACTTCTCTCCCTTTGTCTCCTTCTTTAATCGATTGATCTCTATATAGATTTTCCCTCCGATTTTCGGTATAATATCACATTTATGCAGCTCTCTCAGCTCTCTAATCTCTCCTGGTGGCTACTATGTATTGTTCTATTTATTTGGTAACAGCTCCAGGTCAATTTTGGGGTCAAAACAGTCCAAAAAATTACCCAAAAATTGAGTTTTTCTGTTAGCCCGATGCAGGGCATAATCGTGGCCTTGCCTGCTGCCACGATCGTGTCTGGCACTTTTTTCTTTCTGTCACGATTGTGGCCTGAAGTGTACAATTGTGGCCTGACTTGATGCTCACTGTCACGATCATGGCTCCTGGTGCACGATCGTGGCCTGGCTGCCTTTGGCTCTCCCTCTTCTGTCACAATCGTGGCTTCTGATGCACGATCGTGGCTTATATATTTTGGCCCGAAATTCTTCAAATCTTCACCGTTCTTTCCTGTTTATCCTGCAACACTAGCACAAACATCAAGGTGCCTAAAAAATATACAATTTAAGCTCAAAGATTCAAACCAACCCATAAAAACACTTAAACACAAAAACTAATCTAATTAAATCCTAAGTGCATACTTATCACTTAATTTAACACAAAATGCATAACAAATCAAATCTTAAAACATCATACAAAACACTACTATCAATGAATCAATATCATATATTTGCATAAAAATAAATAAATAAATAAATAAATATATATATATATATCTATACACACACACATATGTGTGTGTGTGTGTGAATTTAAAATCAAACGATGATGTAAATCATGTAATTTAATAAAATTGGACCATTCTAAGTTGAAATCAAATTGTTAGTATAATATAAAGATGCATCACTTTCAATCTAAAATATACCATTTATTTTCTTACCCCACGCTATAAGTGATTGGAGTGATTGTTCCATAAATAATGCTTATGCTTTACATATAAAGCTTACATTAAAACAATTTCTGGAGTTTACAAATACTTTTCCAAAGATGGTCCCACAATATTCAGTTTGTTTTGTTTCCTCTCACATATACGAGGTAACAATAAAAGGAAACACAAATTCAAAGCAATGACCAAGTCAACATCTGTGGATTCCATGAAAAGATGTTGAGTAACAAAGGTTATGCTTAACTAAAGCTTGCCATGAGATCAAAGTTTTTATAAACCTTTATTCAAACTTTCCAAACAATGGCCCATGTTAAAAGGTTGAATTGTCAAAAGTCATGTAGTGCAAATGCATTAACAATTAAAGCACACATGGTGGGCCCATGAAAATTAAATTGATAACTTGCAATTTAGCAAAGAATGAAAAACGCGGGATTCGTCCTCTTCAACCTTTTGACAGGTCGACTTAACCTACATCCAACCCATTTTACAAGACCAACTATAGCTTGGCTTCTTAAACTATATTTTTAAATGATTCAAAAACCATTTTAAGCATTATTAAATTTCTCATAATACAGTGACTTTAACAACATCAGTATATGCAATAGACAAAACACCCAGTCACGTATATAATTGCAGAAAATCAACTACATCAAGGCAGAAAAAAGTTTGCTTTGATACCAACTAATAGACATGATAGTAATCTATATACATATCTATTATAGAAAAATAAAAATGCGAAATATTATTACATACCTCCTGTCATTGATGGTGAGAGATTTCGGACAGATATGAGAGGACTCTTCTAAGCTTTTAACAAATTCAATAAGATGGTGTATCAAAAAAATGTTAAGCTTAGGGACCCAATACCCCTTTCACAAAATTTATATTTTTTGTTGTCTTCCATCAAAACAACAAAAGTTGGTAGTGAACATACGTAAGGTTTCAACAAAAACCAACAGACACGATCCATAGTAAATGGTGCAACCCAATGGTCCATTGAACAATAGATGCATCAAGATTTGTCGGTAAGGCCTTAATTTAACAAAAATCCAATCTCTATTTGCCTATTGAGCCATTCAACGTTTGGTCTGGTCCAGGTTGTGTTTTAGTTGGGCTAAAAGTTATGTTTTGGTAATAAATTCTTCATAAGGGGCGATAAGGGTGGAGTCAATGATATAAGAAGAAATAGTGGGAGGTGCACGACCTTAAAGTTGGTTTATGCCTTATAATAAATCGCTTCAGTTATAGTTTAGTGGCAGTTATTTAAAAGTATTCTTTATCTTGTACATATTTAGATGTATATAATAAAAGTCCATAGGATAATTATACATTGTAAATAAAATTATAATGAGATTATAATTATAAAATTCATATTGCATTTATATATTATCCCTAAATTGTTGTTAGTCATTGTTCTATTAAGATTGAACATTAATAGAATGTAAAAAAACTAGCACACGTACGTTTTTCATTATGAAGGAAGCAATTGATTGATCGTGTCGTTCGAGCTTTAAAATTTATAAGCCCTCAAATACTGCAAGCGTACGGGCTGCGACTGTAGTATAAGAGGTGTCTATTCCACAAGGAAAGGGATTAATCTAATCCTAAAAGTCTAAGGCTGAAAAGATATGAAACTAAAAATAAGCAATGTAACGGGAAGTAAATACGAGAATTGAATTCAACCAATTAAATCAGGAGTTAAGCACAAAGGAATTAACAATTGAGCAACAAACACGCACAATGGAAATCAACCAAAGAACTTACCAAGTTGTGAGAAAGTTACATATCATTAATGCTAACCTAGCTGATTCGATCCTAGAACTGATTACTTTCTCTTGGGTTATAACCTTTAAATCCTAATTTATAAACCCTAATTGGATTATGAAATTTGTAATCTCTCAATTCATAAATTATCCAAAACCCTAATTAAATATGAAGCACTCTAATAAACTATAGAAATATCACACGGAATCTCTATTTGCACAATTACCAATATGATCTGTCACGTTTCTATTAAATCACCTAACTCTCATTAATTCGATTTAATTATTTTTCGTTCAGTTCACCCTCTCAGTTTATTACCAAATTATGCAAGAACGCAATCAAATCACAACATTCATCCAATAAACACAATCGACTCAATTATCATTAAATCAAAATAAAATCCCAAGGAAGAGTTAGAATATCATCAACATTCTACCATCTATCATCATATAATCTATCCCAACTTTATACATGAATAAAATTGAAATGAAAAGGAAATAGAAACTCAGAATGGAAGATCTGGGAAGGCAGTAGCATCGAGAAACTTTCTGATTTGGGAAGCACGTTGATCGTGAGATTGATTGTGTGTAAGTTTTAATTATTAACCCTCGATAATTTGCAAGCGCACTGTTTGTTAGTGTAGTACCAAAGGTGTCGACCCACGAGGAGGGATTTAATCTAATCCTAAAATCTAAGGCCAGAAACAATAACAGAAAGTTGCATGAAACTAATATGATAATTTAATTCAATCAATGAATTTAAGAATCGAACACGAAAATATTGATTATCAAGCAATTTGCAACACACCCAAGAATCAACCGAAAGAAATTACCAATTGAGAGAAGGGAAATTTTATCTATCCTTAATGCTAACCTAACTGATTATAAATTATTAGATTGTTGGTTCTAGATTATCCTAAGATTGATTACTCTCTTTCGAGTTATAACCATTAATCCTAAATCATAAATCCGAGTCAGATTATAGGGGTTGCAATCTCTCAATTTACAACCTATACAAAACTTTAATTAGTTCTGAAGTTCTCTAATAAACTATCGAAAACCTATGAAAGATCTCTCTTAGCACAATTTATCGATCTGATTCAATTCTTATCTCTATTAGTCCAATTTAATCATTTTTCATTTGATTCACTCTCTCAGTTTATTACCGAATTATGCAATTGCAGAATCAAACCACAACAGATCAAATAAACACAAACAATTAAATTTCCATTAATTCAAGAATAAAATTCCAAGTTGAGTTTTGAACATTTTCAACATTCTAGATCCTATCATCAACTGTTCAATCAAATTCTATATAATAATAAAACTGGAACTAAATAGGAAATACAATCTAAATGGATTATGGGAGGCAACGACACCGAGAAACCTAGTCAACTTCTTCTCCTCTTCTCTCTTCCTTCCTCTTTTCCTTTATCTCTCGATAATTTCTCTCTAGGGTTTCTCAAAATGGCTGGTGCAAAAGCTCCCTTTCTACCTCCTTTCTTGTTCTTTAAATATCCTCTTATGTTCTGAGCAACCGTAGGACTTTTCCAGGTTCCAAAAGGTCCAAAAAATCTCAAAACTTGACATTCTTCAGGTCTATGCGTCTGCCCGATATAGGCCACGATCATGGGCCATTTCTTAGGCCTATGTCATGATTATGGCATGTAGGCCACGATCGTGGGCCAAATCTGATGCTTCTGTCATGATCGTGGCATAGGCCATTGTTTCAGCCCAAATATCTCCAAAACTTTTCTGTTCTTCGATATTGACCCTGAAACACTAACAAATACATCAAGGTACCTCAAAAATATAATATTTAACCTCAAAGACTTGTACTAACCCATAAACACTTAAAATATAAATAATTAAAACTAACATAATTCTAACCTAAACACATACTAAATGATTAAATTAACAGTTAAACACTTATCAAACTATGCTCTAAAACATGATGCAATTTACACTTATCACATGTCGAGATGGCTTCTTCTTCCTTTTCCTCCTCTCTTTCTTCCTCTTCCTCCTCTCTTTCTCTTCTTCTTTCTCTCTTAGGGTTTCCAATTTTCTCTCCTTTTGTTGTTCTTTAAATAGTCTCTTATATTTTGGGTAACCCTAAAGCTTTTCTAAGTTCCGAAAGATCCAAAAAATCCCTCGAAATGTGAAGTTCATACGTGTCTGTACAACGCAGGCCACTATCGTGGCTCACATCTGAGCCTTCTGTCACGATCGTAGTATGCCAGCCACAATTGTGAGCCATTTCTGTATCTTTTGTCACGATCATGGCTTGCATACCATAATTGTAGGCTGTTGTTTCAGCCCAAATGTCTTTCAAAACTCCTCCGTTCTTTGATATTGACCCTGAAATACTAGCAAACACATCAAGGTACCTCAAAAACATAATATTTAAGCTCAAAAGCTTGTATTAACCCTTAAAACACAAATAATTAATAACTAACACAATTCTAATCTAAACACATACTAAATGATTGAATTAACGGCTGAACACATATCAATCTATGCTTTAAAATATGATGCAATTTATATTTATCACATCCCCACACTTAAACGTTTGCTTGTCCTCAAGACAACAAAACAACAAACAACACAAAATAAAAAAGCACACAATGCAATATTAAGATAATGACTTCAACTTCATGAAACAAATTTAACTTTAAACATAATCATTCAAGTTGTTACAAATCATTAATATGTAAAATTTGCTTCTTGGAACTTTGGACTAAATATATATATTAATCAAAACTTAAATGTCAAGTTTATTCACCCCTTTCAATTATACACACACACGAATAATTATTTTATTAATCAAACTTTGTAACTAATCTTAAGTACGTTTTCATGAAAAGTTAAGCTACTTACAAGTTCGGTATGTTTTATTAGAACATATTTTAAACACTTTTTATGAACATAGACCTAGTCTTTTTATACGGAGGCAAACATTGGTAATGAATGTCGATCTAGTTACTCGACTAAGTCATGTTTTAGTAAGTTTCTTGGTTTGAATGTCATTATAACCTTTTGGCTCGAAGGCACACATTTGTGATACGTATCGATCCGATTACTTTGCTACACCATGTTCTCAACTGGCTACTAGCTCTATTCATAGCCCGAAGGCTAGCAGAATAGTTATTTATTTAAAATTTGCAAACACATTTTTAATTAATTAATGTCTACCTTATTGCTTCAGCTACTCGTTTTTGAACAATATTAGCAAAGCTATTTAGTTGAAAGAACTAAAATTATGAATGAATGTGATAACTTATAGGGTGACAAACTAGCACTGAATCCTAGCTAACTTGCATATTTTAGCCAAAGAACCCAGATCACTAATTTCGCAAGCTAATGACTCTTCATAACCTAATAGATTATGCTCAAAATTAAATCAATTTCATTGCATCTAAGTCATCAATACATTCACACAATTTACAATATGCAACCTAAAACACACTATCATAACAATTTGCAAAATTCACATTCAAAGCAAAACACAACCCTCCCTACACTTGAACAACACATTGCCCTCAATGTGATAAGGAGACAAACAAATACATATTGAAGGAAATAACATAAAATAAAATAAAACAAAAATAAAGACTAGATTTAAAATAAAAGGGTTAGAAATAAAGCCTTGTGGTGATGGGGGTGATGATGGTAAGGGGGGCGATAGTCGCACACCTTGAGCCTCGAAATACCTATGAATAAGTCTGATGTCCCAGCTTTGGCATCTTTGTTCCTTTGCATATTCCTTATTACCCAAGAGTTTTCATCCAAAGTATCTGTCAGCATTTTGGTTTGATCAGATATTATTGTCAGTACTTTTTTCCATCCTGATTCTTTTTCTCCGTCCTCCTCCTGGACTCCTTACTAGTCGAATCCCCTTCTTGTTGTTGTTAAGCACTTGAACTCGCTTGATTGGTCTTGATCTTGATGTGTGTTTTGGCACTAATATCCTGAAGTTTTATATTATGATACGTCACGATTTCAACTTGCCACAGATGATGATGGTTCATGAATTCAGGATGGTAGATCGTGAATCTGTTGCACTAAACTCCGTAATAATCATTCCTACGTTATTGCTCCTCTTACGTCGAGTAGCAATAATTGTGTTAAAGACATGAGTGTTTGTGCAAACTAGGATGTTGTGGTCCATGTATCACAACAGGAAAAATTTCTTCGTCGAACACTTGTTAGTTTCTATTTTTTCAAAAACAATTTGACCATGAATTTGTGCAACAACAAGTGCTCGTGGATCCTAATGATGTTGTTATGTGCATTCCTAATGTCGAAATGCTCTAACCCAGTTAATTCAGTCCAATAGGGGGTGACATGGAAATCATTTTATTGATCCACTATAGATGATTCGGAAACCCATAACTTTTATATAAAGTATCATAATTTAGCTCATATGGTTATCCCTGCAACCTAAACCATAATTCCTTAATAAGTTTACTGGATTCGAACTGAACGGATGTAAAGAATTCTAGGGTTATTTCTTCATAAATTAGATATTAAAAATGAATGAACCGTCCCCATTGAATTCTTTCTGCTAGATTCTTGACTTTGTCTCTCAATTCTAATCCATCTAAAGTCTCAAAATAGAAGTATTTGGAAGCCACGGTTACCTTCCTTATCTGAGAAGATCGGAAAAGGTGTTTCGTAATCTACTGCCCTATCTCTTTTACCGCGACATGATACTTGGGCTTTTTCCTTGGATTAGGTGCGCTTAACAGTGGTTGATCCGTGGCCCAATATGAATTAGAGTGTGCAAGAGTTGCGAGAGTAAAAGAGTTGGGCATAGGTAGAGGGAAGTGAGAGCCTTTAAATGTCTCATGTGTAGAGAGAGGCTCTAAATGAAAGTTATGGAAGAAATGAGGTTAGAATCGAATATATAAGTGAGGGGAGGGAAATTTTGTAAGAAAAAGACTAAAAAAATGCGTGCCTGAAATGCCCTATCGCAGGCCACACTCATGGCCTATAATTTCACCATTTGTTATTTTTTCCATCTTTCGTCCTTATACACACCCCCTGAGATCCTTTCCTAACTTCTTTTTAGCACTGTCACCTCATTAAATTGTTCTTCCCAATCATCTTTATCAAAATTAATGCCCTACTCTTCTATAATATTTATTTGGAATCGGAACAACCTCACTGTAAAATTCAAACTATCCAAAATCAAGGAAATAATTGGTAATTTAAAAACCATGTGTTGCCTTCCATGCAGCGCTTCTTTTAATGTTATTAGCTTGACTCTCTTCTTTACTTAAGGTGGTTTAAGAAAATTCTTCGGTAGTGACTCGATTGTCAATCTCATAAAATGTACGTGTGCCACCTGGTTACTTATGCCACCTCCTTCCTTTTCCCGTTTCTTTCTTCTCCTTCTTTTGCGAGATTTATTCTTTTCCAGAGGACACTTTTAATCATCATTCTTCTCTTTTTCTCCACCAAAATCTGTTCCTTTCATGATGGCCATGGGTTGCAGAGGATTTTTGTCATTCTTGGTTACGGTGAAAGACATTTGTTCCTCTCCTACCCTTAGAATCAACTCACCCCCATCTACATCAATAATTGATCGACCAGTGGTCAAAAATGGCCCGCCAAGGATAATTAGGGTTTCCACGTCTTCTTCTATGTCCAGTATGCAAAAGTCTATGGGAAAAGTAAA
The DNA here is from genome assembly GCA_025629805.1 of Erythroxylum baracoense. Taxonomy (NCBI): domain Eukaryota; kingdom Viridiplantae; phylum Streptophyta; class Magnoliopsida; order Malpighiales; family Erythroxylaceae; genus Erythroxylum; species Erythroxylum baracoense. The sequence continues at coordinate 25,638,306 of JAOTAY010000191.1, read as the reverse complement.
CTTTTCCACTCAAACATACACATCATGTATGATAACTTTGGAAGATGAACTGATCTATCGTTTTTACCATTATCTTGGTAGGGGCTATCTCACTGAACACCACTTCTGATATAAGGAATACAACATTATGTTTATGCTGACTCCTAAATTGGCAAAGGTTCTCTCTATTTTGACACCCTTAATAGTGTAGGGGATATCCCTGGATCCTCCTTCTTTGGTGGTGTCATTAATTTCTTTTCTTCCTCCAGTTCTTTTTTCACCTTTCCCTTTATCGATTTCATCAATGTAAGTGTGCTTCCAGTTGATCGATCATGTCTATAACTTCATTCAGCTCAGTTTCCTTAGATTTCCTCATAGCTTTGATCGGGAATAGAGTCGGGGGTTGGTACTTTTGTATCTTAGGCAATTTGTACCTTACCAGTAGAGAGCCTTCCTTATTCTCTTGCTCCTTTGCCTTCCCTTTGTCCCTGAATGGGTTTTGCTTTCGTTGTTCCAAAATGGGATAGGAGTTTTTATTTTGATGCATCCGGGTTGTCTGTAATTCTGGTTCACTTCAAAAAACATTCATATCAACCTTATTCTTGTCCTTTCCTTCCTTGTCTTCAGCTTGATGTGATTCCTCCTCAGGCGCTTATGTAATAGCCATAATTTGTTCTTTTGGATTAAATTCGGTATTACTTAGAAGAGTTCCTACATTTCAGGTCACTATTGCTTCTGGCAATTGACATACTTGGACCTCCAAGTTATATATCGAGGAGGCATGATTCTTTGTAACTTGCCTAAACTTGCCTTCAAGCCTCTTATGTGCATCCTCCATACCTGCACTTTTATGGAAAATTTTGTCCAGTTTGGATTCTATCGAACTTGGTTTGTCTTGCTAGAAACCTAGTGGTCCTTAAGGTCTAAACTATCCTCCTGCGTTGTTTGGCCAAGAGAAGTTTGGATAATTTTTCCACCCAGGGTTGTATGTGTTTAAGTAGGGATTGTTTCCCCTCCTTGACCGTATTGGGTTCCCATTTAATTTACTTACTCTGATCCATTATCCTTCGTCAAAAAGGAATCAACTGTATCATAATCCATTTGCCCACAGAGCTCACACTTCAGGTGAACAACTTTTATTGTATTTGAGGATGAAGCCTTCATGTTGGTTAACTGTCGAGTTAAATTATCAATTTTAGCCTGCATTTCTGTCATTTGATCGACAACTACAACTCCATTTTGCTTACAGAGAGTTGCAGGTTGTCAACTCCGCTCATTCGTCCATAAACAACTATTACTCATCATTTCTTCTAATAACTCTTCTGCTTCCTCATTCGCCCATAAACAACTATTACTCACCATTTCTTCTAACAACTCTTTTGCTTCATCTATCATCTTCCTCATAAGTGATCATCCTAAAGCCACATCAATTGTGCCTTTTGTATATAGGGTTACTCCGTTATACAATGTTTGCAAAAGAAATTCTTTAGGTAGGTTATGGTGTGGACATTTTCTTTGTAAGTCTTTGTATCGTTCCCACCCTTCATAAATCGATTCCCCATCACCTTGATGAAAGTTTATGTTCTACTTAATAATCTTCATAGTCTTGGTAAGGAGAAAGTACTTATCTAAGAAGGCATGAACTAATTGGTCCCAAGTGGTGACATTAATCAGGTTGAGAGAATGGTACGAAGCTTTTGCTCTATCCCTTAAGGTAAAAGGAAAGAGACTCATTCTTACAGCGTCCTCCGACATCTGATGATAACAAAAGTATCGTAGATTTCAAAGAAGTTGACAATATATGCATTTGGGTCTTCATTAGTTAATCAATAAAATTGCACATTTTTTTAATCATATTTAGAAGGGTTGGTTTGATTTCAAAGGAAGCTGCTTGCACAGATGGCCTAGCTACACCTTGCTTGGCTGCACTGAAGCCTGATCTTGTAAAGTCTATAAGGGCTCTCGGTTGATGCACTTGGTTCGCTCCTTGATCCAACTCTTGTTGACACTCCTCGGCTATTGTTGCTTTTGCAGTTTCTTCTTCTTCTTCTTCACACCGAGTTCTTCTAATTGAACGTTCTAGACGAGTGATGTCAAGCTCTATAGTTTCAGCTATGTGACTTGAACTTCTTATAACTCATGTGTTCATGAAAGAGCACGTACATACACAAAAAAATGGGTAGAATAGAAAAATTTAAAACTAAATAAAATGCCTGAGACTAAGAGAACTAAACTATTTTTCACCCTCCCCGATAACGGAGCCAAAAACTTGATTGTGTAGTTCGAACTTTAAATTTTATAAGCCCTCAAATACCACAAGCTCACGGGTCATAACTATAGTATAAGAGGTCTCAAATTCACAAGGAGGGGGATTAATCTAATCCTAAAAATCTAAGGCTGAAAAAATATGAAACTAAAAATAAACAATGCAACGGGAAGTAAATACGAGGATTGAATTTAACCAATTAAATCAGAAGTTAAACACAAAAGAATTAACAATTGAGCAACAAGCATGCATAATGGAAATTAACCAAAAAACTTACCAAGTTATAAGAAAGGGGATTTTACCTATCATTAATGCTAACCTAGCTAATTATATGTTATACAAGAAAGCAATCAAGTCACAACATTCATCCAATAAGCACAATCGATTAAATTATTATTAAATCAAAATAAAATCCTGAAGAGGAGTTAGAACATCATCAAGATTCTACCATCTATCATCATACAATCCATCCCAACTTTATACATGAATACAATTGAAACAAAAAGGAAACAAAAACTTAGAATGGACGATTTGGGAAGGCAGCGTCGAGAAACCTCCTGATCTGGGAAATACGTCGAGATTGCTTCTTCTTCCTCTTTCTTCCTCTTCCTTCTCTCTTTCTCTTCCTCTTTCTCTCTTAGGCTTTCCAAAAGCTACATGGAACCTTTTCTCTCCTTTTGTTGTTCTTTAAATAGTCTTTTATGTTTTGGGTAATCCTAGGGCTTCTCCAGGGTTCGAAAAGTCCAAAAAATCCCTCAAAACATGAAATTCGTTAATGTCTGCGCGTCGACCCGACATAGGCCACGATCGTAGCTCACATCTGAGCCTTCTGTCATGATTGTGGCATGCAGGCCACAATCGTGGGTCATTCCTGGAGCTTTTTTCAAGATCATGACCTGGGTCGTTGTTTCAGGCTGAATGTCTTTTGAAACTCCTCCGTTGTTCGATATTGACCCTGAAACAGTAGCGAACACATCAAAGTACCTCAAAAACATAATATTTAAGCTCAAAAGCTTATACTAACCCTTAAATCACAAATAATTAACAACTAACACAATTCTAACATAAACACATTCTAAATGATTGAATTAATGGCTAAACACATATCAAATTATCCCATAAACACGATAAAAATTACATTTGTCATCAATCTCTTAGGTTAAAGTATGAAGATACTTAAACAAACGTGTAGGTGCTTTCTAGAGAACAAGTTCACTGAATAGACCCTATAAGAGAAATTCATTTAGAATATTACTTGTATGTCTATGGAATTCTCAATGTGATTATTGTATAGGGATTTTTTAACTTAAGATCTCCAAAGTTATCTTGTATAGGAATTACTATGTTTTGATACTACTTATGACCTATTTAATCATAGGTTGATCAATCGGTAGTCATTATATGTAGCATGAACTATATGAAGGTAGTTGTGTGATCAAGATAAGATTCACCATCCTAAAGTAATTAGGGAGAATGTTCGATTGTTCTCGATTAGTATTAGTTAGGAAAATGGCTAAGGTGAAATGACACTTTATAAATAGTTGAGAAATGTCATTATTTGAATCGATAGCTAATGGCGAAGAACTAATATGATTGGACTCAAAATGAATAGACATGAATTCTATGTTTTGTCTAATCGGAACATTTTATGATGAAAGGATTGAATTATAGGAAAAATCATGCATAAAAATGTTAATCAAAACTATTTTGACATTCCTAAATATTTGGGTGGTCATGCTAATATTGATCTATGATTATAAAATGTTTAATTGAAAAATTATGGATAAATTTAAATGAGTTTTAATTCATGTAATTCTAATTATGAATTTAAATTATAATTTATAATTATCGCCAACATATTTGAAAATCAGATATGAAGATGAAAATCAAAACAATGTCATCATGGAAGCACGTTTTTTACTTGAGGAGGATGATCTTCTATGCCTACGTTGTCCCTTACTCGCCCGCACCCATCGATACCAACACATACACAGTGCTCCAGATTTGAAGATTTAAACAAATCGACTATTGCAGAACTCAAATCAGAGACTCTATCGATCAACACTACAGAGAAAATGAAAAGAAAACAAAAACAAGGCAGAAACCATTACTATGGAAGCTATTGACAGAAGAGTGCACTGAAGAGCACCTCAACACCCTTAACCTAATTGGGAAGCTTCTGGAGTCACACGCAGATGAGAGAAACGATTTTACCCTAAGGAGATGTTATGAAGAGTGTCGTTTTGTTTTTAGGTCTACAATGTAGTCATTTAATGTTGTTTCATACAAGATCGTTTAGCCTTATGTAGAGATGAATTATGCTCTCCCTTAGATGTTCTAACACCAAACCTAAACATTTGTATTTCTTTCATTTATTAATTTTATTTAATTTTTCAGAAAAAACATATTTGAAAATCTAACGGGTCTTACATAAAGAATTAGTTGAGAGCAAAGATATTTTAATCAAGTGGAACTTGATTGTAAAATTTAAGAAACTTTATGATTAAATATAAGATATTTAATATATAAGGATCAATATAAGATATTGAATCTTAATTGAGCATAATTGGTATTTAATTAGAATTATTTGTAATTCTAATTAAAGTTTAATTGAAATTAGAACTTAGTTTTAATTAAATTACTAAAACATCCAAGCTTATTATAAATAGGCTTAAGCTCTATGGAGTTATCACTTCTTACTTAACCTTCTCTGTAAGAGTTACAGAGTTCTCTCAACCTATTTTATGGATACCATTAGAGACTAAACACTTGTTTGCCTACTATGGTTGAGATGGATTAGCTTTAGAAATGGTTCATGGGATACGACAAGAAAATGATCAAACTTCGAAATAAGGTATGAATTAAGATTCATGCTTTAGTTTATGTGTTAATCATTTTATATAATTAAAGTAATATTGGTTTTCGGGAAATCAAAATTTGAAAAAATTTTGTAATTATTTCGCTGCAGTTGGGATCTAATCCCCTTAACTCTTGTTGGATATGAAAAGATAACAACTTAATTATGGAAATCAAATCTATAGAGATAGACTAAAAGTTTTTTTACATATTCTAAGTCCAAGTACATAGATAATGTACTAAAGATGTTTAGAATTTAAGATATCAGATACTTGTGAAGTATTAAAGATATCCATTACTCTATTTATAAGTTGATATTTGACTTCAAGATGATAAGGATATAACTTTAGAAATAAATCTTAATTAAGGTTTATTTACTTTAAACAATATCATTCAAGATTGGACAGGTTCCAATATAGCAATAGTCGCTAATTAAACCATAATACATTTTTCATTTCGTAGAAATGATTAATTGGATCAATAAGTCCTTTAGTGAACTTGATATAGTTCCTTATATTGTTGAAGATAGTAACGTACTATGAAACATTAAAGCCATTTGGCATGAAAAAGGAGCTAAGGTCTCGTTAAAAATTCAAATATGTATTCAGGCAATTTTTCTTAATTATGATGATAATTAAGATGAAAGTTGTAAGATTTAAGTAAGTGCTCACTATAGAGAGTTTTAGAATTCTCTCATTAAGCCACAATCTCAACAGTAGAATAATCGTTATATGGTGATATGGTATGAGATACCTAAACAATTGACTTAGTGTAAATTGATTGTTCCTAGTTATTGTTCTATTAAGATTGGACAGTAATAGAACACATAAAGACTAGCACACCTTATGTTTTTCCTTATGATGGAAGTAATCGATCTCATAGGCTAAAGTATGGAGATATTTAAAGAAAAATGCGAGTGCTTGTTAGAGAACAAGTTCACTGAATAGTTCGATATGAAAAATCATTTGAAAAATTACTTGTATGCTTATGGAATTCTCATTGTGATGATTATATAAGTGATCATTCGGCTTGAGGTTTCCAAAGTTATCTTATATAGAAATTGCTATATTTGGTACTTCTTATGACCTACTTAATCATGGGTTGATCAATCAATAATTATTGGATGTAGCATGAACTATATGGAAGTAGTTGTGTGATTAAGATAGGATTCATCACCCTAAAATAATCAGGGAGAATGTTCTGTTGTTCTCGATTAGTATTGATTTGAGAAATCCTTGGCCAAAGTAGATTGACACTTTATAAATAGTTTACAAATGTTATTATTTAAATCGATAGATAATGACAAAGAACTAATATGAGTAGACATTAATTCTATCCTCTGTCTAATCGGAACATTGTATAATAAACAGATTGAATTATACAAAAAAATCATACAGGAAAAGGTTAATCAAAACTATTTTGACATTCCTATATATTTAGATAGACATAATGTGTTGCTAGGCGTCAATCTTAATCTATGATTTTAAATTATTGAATTGAAAAATTAAAGATAAATTAAAAGGAGTTTTAATTGATTTAATTCTAATTGTGAATTAACATTATAATTCATAATCATTGTCAACATATTTGGGAATCTAATGTGTCTCATATAAAGAATGAGTTAAAAAGAACAAAGATATTTTAATTAAGTTGGACTTGATTGTAAAGTTTGAGAAATTTTATAATTAAATATGAGATATTTAATAAATAAAGACTAATATCAGATATTGGATCTTATTTGAGCATAATTGGTATTTAATTAGAATTATTTGTAATTCTAATTAAAATTTAATTCAAATTATAATTTAATTTGAATTAAATTACTAAAACATCTAAAGCTTATAATAAATAGACTTAAGCTCTATGAAGCTAGCACTTTGCTTAAAGTTTATTATAAATATGCTTAAGTTATATGAAGCTAGCACTTCTTACTTAACCCTCTCGAGTTATAAAGTTCTCTCAAACTATTCTGTGGAGACCGTTAGAGGTCGGACACTTGTACAGCTATGGCAGTTGAGATGGATCAGTTTTAAAACGATTCGTGAAATACGACAAGAAAATGATTAAATTGGAACAAGACACGTATTAAGATTCATGCTTTAGTTTATGTGTTAATCATCTTATAGAATTAAAGTAATCTTGGCTTTTGGGAAATTAAATATGATAAATTTTTAAAATTATTCCATTATGGTTAGGATTTGATCCCATTTTGGTTTTCCAACACATTCAGTGATTAAAAATAATTCATTTTGATGGAGGTATAGTAAGAGGTATTATACCAATACTCTTCAAAAGGAATGTATTGAGAATAGAGTGATGTGTTGTGAAAACATGAAGAATAGGGAGAAAATACGAAGAACAGAAGAGCGAAGAAGAGAGAAGAGAGAAGAATCCAGGAGGAAAAAGACAGAAAATCACAAGAGAGAGAGAAAGGCAACGACCAATTCATATTTTTTCCCAAATCCTAGAGAAACGGTCACATGACTGTTTTATATTACCCTTTCAATTACAACTGTATAATTGTTGTACAAAAATTACTTTAGAAATCTTGTCCACAAGGTTTATCAAGAAATTATTAAGGAGGCTTACAGAAAGGATAAAAAAAGAAACATCCATGTTTCATTTTGACAAAAATGATTTTTTTATCACCCTTCTCTAACTGCCCAGAAACATTCTGACTGTTATTGTCCACTAAATATTCAAGTTGATGAGTATAGAGGTAGAGAGTGATTTTAATTTCTCTACCAAGTTGCTCTCTATTAATGTCAATGGTGAATGAATCACCAACTTGAGACTTCCACACTTCACTACAAGAAAAAAAGGTTTTTGTGACAGAAATTACTGAAAGAAAATAAAGTTTTCTGTCATGAAACAAATTTTACGACAAAAATTAATAATGGAAAAAAAAGTCAGAGAAACGGTTGTTGGTAAATTTAGCAACGATAGCTTGTGTATCCGTTGGTAATTTTAGCGACAGAATTTTATCCATCGCTAAGTTAAAGAAAATTTACCAACATATTTATAGAATTTCGTCGCCACTTTATGAATAGAATCTCAATATTCTGTCGGTGAATTTGCTGACGGTAAATCGTATGCCCATCGTTAAAGTTATTAATGGATATATTTGTTTCCAATACTAAATTTACCGACGGAAACTTTAACTGCCACTAAATTTTTACTGACAAAGTGATATATTTTGTCAGTAACTTATGGACATATTTATTTATTCCGTTGCTAATTAGCAATAGAATGGTATTTTCGACAAAATATTATAGTTCCGTCAGGAAATTTAACTTTGATAAATTTCTAGTCCCATTTCTCACTTCCTACCGAGTTCTCTGTTCATAATCTTATGATTTTTTGTATATTTAATTTCTGTAAATAATATAATATTGATTAATAAATATAAAGTAAATATTATCTTGATTGTTAATATAATAAAAAATTAAAATGTACATGAATAAGTAATCATTATAATTAAGTGTAAATTAAGAATCCGTCGCTAAGTTAAAGAAAATTTACCAACATATTTATAGAATTTTGTCGCCACTTTACGAACAAAATCTCAATATTCTGTCGGTGAATTTGCTGACGGTAAATCGTATGCCCATCGCTAAAGTTATTAACGGATATATTTATTTCCAACGCTAAATTTACCGACGGAAACTTTAAATGTCACTAAATTTTTACCGACAAAGTGATATATTTGTCAGTAACTTACGGACATATTTATTTATTCCGTTGCTAATTAGTAATAGAATGGTATTTTCGACAAAATAGTATAGTTCCGTCAGGAAATTTAACTTTGATAAATTTCTAGTCCCATTTCTTACTTCCTACCGAGTTCTCTGTTCATAATCTTATGATTTTTCGTATATTTAATTTCTGTAAATAATATAATATTGATTATTAAATATAGAGTAAGTATTATCTTGATTGTTACTATAATAAAAATTAAAATGTACATGAATAAGTAATCATTATAATTAAGTGTAAATTAAGAATTTATACAAAAACTTAAGTGTAGCAAAACATCAAAAATATATTTACTTATATAAGTGGTGAAGTTGGATGCTCTGATTGCTGCAATGAAATATTATTGCTCCCCTTCACTTGATCCATCTCATTACGAAGTTGGGCTATGTACTTCATCGACTATTGCAACTGAATTTTTAGCCTCTCTATTGTGCTCTCAAGTTGGAAGACTCTCTCATTTGATACAGACTGCCTACTAGATCCAACTGTAGTGGATGTAGAGGATTATGAATAACATGTGTTCGTAAATGAACCTAAGCTGAAAATTCTTCCACAGTAGTCCCTACCACCCACTACATCAGGATACGCGTGACTCTCATCAATAATTTCAGAGTTATGAGACTGTCGTTCAATGTTTTACTGTATTTGGTCCTATCATTATAATTTTTTATGTTAATAAGTGATACTTTTTTAATCTTAAAGTATAGATTTTACATACATGAACTTGTCTGCATCGGGTGTCAATGAAGGTCACATCATCATACTTCTTGGTGTGAGTGTGCAAAAAGAACTAACGTGGTGTAGGCTTACTACCTATAGACTTTTCCTGCATCAGAATCAATTATAATAAATGAATTATAATTTACAAAAATGTCAGTAAAATTTTCTTTATTTTTATGATATTTGTCCCCTGTTAGACAAAAAAATTGAACTTAACAATACAGCCATTAATGGCACCACAAATTTATAACATTATTATTATCCATAATGCACATATATTTTAATTTTAAATTTCATACATCAAATTACATTCAATTTTCATACATCAAAGTACAAAAATCAGGACATAAATGCAAAATTTTGATACTTACAAGTTGAAGTGCATGCTCCTAGTGGGTCAAAGATCTTCCAGTGTGTACAGGTAGACTCTCTCCGTCTGGTCCTCCACGTCTGTTGACAGAATTACTGTTTCATACCAGACCTAGAGGGCATATTCCCAAAAGCATCAAAGAATATTCGGGATATACTCTATGGACATGATATGTTAGCAAACAATTCAGAAATATATTTCCACCTTACACACAATATCATATAGAACAGAGGCATTTTAATCAACAAATTACCAGAGTTCGACCTAAATTTCAGAACTTTCATGCATTTAACCTGTGTGAAAACATTTAAGGGAAGCTCAACTTTCCTCTTTAATGTTTTCAGTAAAGATGTATAGAAAAACATTTCTATTATCCCGTTTATCGATTCTCACATTCGTAGAAATTTCTAGTATCTGATAATAAATAAATTCATAGAAATTTTCATTATATTACTACCAAACAAGTACATCAGGCAATAATTTAGTCGCATCACAAATATACATATATCTCAAACATTAGCATACATAAATACAACACACCAAGCTACATATATTAGTTACAAAGTTATTAACACACTATATACAATGTAGCAACGTGTTGTGATATACAAACGAAAAAATACTACTAGACTCTGTAGATTAAGCTGATTGAATCTTTAAGTCATGACTTCCGAAACATAGGAGTTATACTCCAACTAACTCTAAACCTCTCCTGTACTTGGAAAAGACGTTGCAATTTTGATGAGTTTTGCTAACTCAATGAGTGAACCATCATCGATGCACCCAGCAAATCATATAACACCGGACAATTCAAATCAACATACCACATAACTAATAATATCAAGTTACATTTAGATAACACACATCAACTTACGCAGAACTCAAGAAAATCATATCAGATTAAAAAAATATCAAAATGTATCTCAAAATCACAATTCTATTTAATCAAACATGTATATGAAAATGCAAATATTCTTTCATTCTTATTTCGTCGTGTTGTGATTAAATATACCAATTCATGCCTTAGGTTTCAAACAAATTTCTACTGGCCAACTTAATAAGCATTATAGCCCTGATCACATTAGTAGAATTAAGACCTGAGTTCTTATTACGAGCCTTAGGCCTTGTTTAGGAGTTTTTTGTCCTCAATGTCTGTATGATGTTCATTTTGATCACAAATCCCATTATCTCATCACGAATGTCAAATGCAATTATATGAATCATCTCATATATAATTTTATTCTATCAGTAACTGATTGTCCAAAATTCACAATCAATTTCATTCAAATAAGCATTTCATAACTATTCACGTAGTCAACAATTGACAATAAAATCAAAAGCACTTCCATATATAGTTGGAATATCAAACTCTTCGGACCAGCAATGTCTAGAATTGTAACAATCATATAAGCAACAATTCAATAATTGACATTTAACCAAAAATAAATCAACCATAATGAGAAACATCTATGTTAACTCACAGAACACTCCAAAGAGCTATTGCCTCAACACCCCAACAATATCTGGGTATTGACAATCACTCTGAGAGCCTATTAGACATGTATATGAACATCAGTCATTGATAGCGAATAGAGAGAATATGTATGCAATCTTTAAGTGTAATGTTTATATCCTTTTCTTCCTAATGTTCCTTTATGAACAAGCTGCTTTCTTTTAATTATAATTATCTCTAAAAAAATCCAAAATACCATGATTCTTGTGCCCGCTAAAACTAGACTTCATTAGTCTTAATATATCCAAAAATTACACGAACAAAATCTCCCTTTGGAATATAACCCCCATCCAAATTCCGTTCTATTTTTGGTAAGAAATAGGCTGGCAACCAATGCTCAAACAAAAATAAATCATTATCAAGAAATCTTCTAGTCAAACCGTTTCACAGAAGCATTAATAAGACATCAAAAATCATTTTTCATGTTTTATAATTTAACTAATTCGGGCTCTAAAGCTTTCAAAAGTCAAGAAATAATACAAGGTTCCTACACAGGGGTTTGTCACAGGCAGTATTAGGGAAAAAAGCATAACTCAAGCTATAATCACTATTTTATGAAGCCTCTTTAGTAAAGGTCAAGCTAAGACCTATATCTACAACTTCTGTTTTTTGAGCTTCTATAAATTCATGCTTTAAAAGTATGTAAAACACATCAAAAGGAGGAATATGAAATTGAAACCATGATTTCGACTTACCTTGGTGACTTCTTTCCTTCTCCTCTTCTCTTCCCCCTTTTTCCCTTCTCTCTCTCTTTTTTGTTTCTCCCTCTTCTAACCTCACGGCAAACCCTCAATCTCCCTTATATTTCCTTTTACATCTATTTTTTCTAGAAAGTTTAAAGAAAGTCAAACTAATCCATGTGTCACCATTTCCTTGGTTTATGTGTCCATTCTATTGATCCATGTATTATTCTTCTATTGGTCCATATGTTACTAATCTTAGGCTCCATATATCACTCATTTAAGCCTTCATATGTCACTACTTGTAAGGCTACACATGTCAGCAATTACAGGGCTACATATGTCACTATTTGTAAAGCTACACATGTTACCATTCTAAAGCTACACATGTCACCATTCTAAAGCTCCACATGTCACAAGTCTAAAATACCATTTGTCACAAATTTAAAAGGCCGCTTGTCACAAATATAAAGTGCCACTTGTCACCAATATAAAGTGCCACTGTCTCCAATCTTACCATTTAGGAATTCTACTAAGCCAATTTATACATTGACTCCTCAAACTTTCGATTTTTAACAATTAACTCCAAATCACTAACTTAAATTAATCAATTTCTAATTTAATCCTAATTCATCAAAATCATATCCAAGCATCCCAGAATATGTTAACGAAGTGTACATAAAACATTTCTCACTTATTTCTCATATTTATAAATAATAATCTATGTATGTGTATGCTAATCTCATGTATGTACATAGAATAACAAATTTCGTATCCTAATGCACCAAACTAATCATCTAGTGATATAACTTATTTTATTTAATGCAATATACATGAGCTTAATCTTCTAAACATTCTAAGCCTCAACAATTTAGGAGACAAGATATTACAATGATTGAGTGAGACCAATCCCAAAAATTTTAGGACAGAATAAAACTAGTCAAAATTCTACAATAAGGTTTAATACTTTTTCGGAAATTACGAGACAAGGAACAATATATTACAATATGGCCACGACTGGAGCTAATTTAAGTTGAGGAAAACAGATTCATTGGATGTACGCACCAATTTTTTAAAAAATGATTTTTAAAATTTAAAAATATAAAATAACTTTTTTTAACTAGGTCCAGGTCTGATTTGCCCAAGCCCAAGCTTAACTCTTCTAATTAAAATGATGTCGTTTTGTTTAGAATAGTTGAGTCTCGAGTCAGTCTGGGCCTGACTCATGATCTGCCACCCCATTAAAATATTTGAATCAGGGCTATAGGCTAGCACATTATTATCCCTAATGCATTATGTGCAAAAAGTAAAGAATAGGCTGAGAAAGGATAAGTTGTTTGGCGGTAGTGCAAAGTTGAGGGATTTCATCTTCAGACAGTTGAATATGTTTACCTTTGTTATTCCTTCCTCCTAATAGCCATTGTATCATCCCTTCCACAGTAAAGAGTTCAACTATGTTAAAATTCAACAAAAACATTCGATAGTTTGCGTGGTTCCAATGTAGCTAGTGAGATGTTACTCTTTATTCTTGTTAAAGGGAAAAAATGGTGTGTTAAAGTTAGTGTTTTGTTATCAATATGAATTTTCTCCATAACTAGCAGGAAAATGATCTGTTGATACTCATTTCCTGAATCCTGATGAAACACTAGGTAAGCTTAACCCATGATGGTAAGTAAACTTTTGCTGTTGTTCCTCCTACAGGCATACCCACAAACAAATACCAATAAAATAATCCAATCAATTCTTTTTTAAAGAATAAGATCCTCTCCAACTCACCATTGCAGACCAATCATCGATAAACACAGACAAATTTTCCTTATCTTCTTCCTTTTTGGTTGATGTATAATTACTATAGTTTTTTTTCTCCTACTATATAACTTGTAATTGTCTTAGTATATTACCTTGAGAACCAATCTAGGAGAGCCCAAACCAATATGGTCAAGAAGATCTTCAACTTCCTGCCTCAAACTCAGATTTTTCTATTGCAGTGGTCCAACTTGGGCGTCAATGTCCTGACCGGCGGAACAAAGCCTTTGACGAATAACACCTTAAATTAAGTAATTTCCATTACCTAACTATAAGAACAATGATTCTGATGATGATTAGTGGTGTTATCATCGATAAATCACAAAATTTTCACTACTTAAAGAGCCCAAAAAAAGCTTCATTTTTTGGAGCTTCGTCGTGTCTCCACCATGACCTGACCTAAACTCGAAAATATCGAGGTAGGTTCAAGTAATGTTGGTTTAGTTTAAATATTGTGTTGGGCCGAATAAAGTAAGTTTTAGTCTAAAAAAACTTGTAATTTGTTCGAGGGAACTTGGTACAAGATGGAATTGAGCGGGCCTTTCTCAGAAATAGACTAGATGGTTTTTGGATCTACCCAACATGAGCCTAATCAAGTGGGGCTGGATCAAATTAAATCGAGTCGAAGCAGGTCAAGTTGGTTCAAGTACGATCGAATTCGCTCTAGTGAATTTGGTTAGGCTAAGGGATATTTTTGTCAAATAAGTTTCTGATCTCAGTCTCTCTTTTTGTTTCTCTAGTAGACGAAAGAGAAGACGAAGACAAATAAGAAGACTTTGTTATTACACTGTAGTGCTAGTTCTTTGAGAACGTTGGCGTCTAATTTGGCTTCTTCATCTGTTTTTTCTATTTCTAACCGACATCTACTATACTTTTCTTTTGATCTTGCCTTTCGTCCAAATCTCATGCTTATTTGATACAATCTCATTCAACTTGTCATTTCTCCTAACTTTGACGTGCTCAGTATGGGAAGTAGTTGAATAGATGCCCTATGTGTAACACGTAATGATACCTTAGTTATGTTGGACCCCGATTTGTTTGAGGATTAATTTTATTATTTTTATTGTGATTAGGCTTTAATTATAATTTTTGGGG
>JAOTAY010000191.1:25606581-25616828 GCA_025629805.1 Erythroxylum baracoense | reverse complement strand
CCTACTAACTCCTTCTTTTACTTTATACCACCTTACCAAAATCCATAATATACCATATTAAACTCCAAAAATTTCTACTTCATAAATTCTAATTTATTTTCATGCTTGATAAACTAATAAAATAATTAAAATAAAATAAAAAGATAAAAATTCTAAAAGCGGGATCCAACAATAACACTCCTCTATTAACTTCAGCTTTCTTTGTAAAACTTGACCTAAAATAGATACTATGATTCAAAAATTTCTCAGCAACAAATAACAGAGAGTAAAGCTACCTTTTTCATCATTTATTAATGACTATAAGATAAGGTGGATACGAGGAAAACCTATTTTTGATATTGGTTTTTTCCTTCACCCTCTTTGTGGCATCATAAAGAACCTATTGTTTACCTTCTCATTATTATTAACTAGACGAAGTACTCTCACTAAATGCTAACAAACATGAATGAAAAATTGATAATGGGACCACAATTTGTGATCTTCAATTATAATTTTAAAATCCTTCATTCCAGTATTAGACCTAATATATTGAAATATAACCCACTTATCACTTGTAAATATTTTTCTTACGTGAGAGAGAGGCTTAGATTCCTTTTAAACCTCAAATTATGTATGACCTTTCCTACCATCCCCCTCTACAACCCTGACATTGACTTAATTTCCCTAACTCATCTTTCTTATTCATCTAATTACCCCATCTAAACAAGCCTCCTTAATCACACTCATAACATCTCTATACCACATTCTAGCTAGATCTGTCATGTCTTTTGCACCAACACCTAAAAACTTGCCTCCACTTTGCTCTCCCAAACAAAATCCTTCTAGACAATCGAATTCTAAGAAGGAAGAAAGTTATGAAACTTGCACTAAAAAAAATAACTCTAGGAAAATAATGTTATCCAATAGTCTATTTCTAAAGGAGATAAAAGAAAAGCAAAAGATCTTATCCAAGAAAAAATGGTCTCAATTACTTGGAGATCTTACCCCCAACCCTTAGCTGGCAATATTGCCCTCCAATAGACACAAAAGGAAAAAGGATTATTTCCCTCACTCTAAGTGCTACATGATGGTGCAAAGAAAGGAAATGCCACCCTTTTTGGTTTCTTTATTAGGAAAAGATCAACTTTCCTAACTCTAAATGCTTAGGCCAAATTGCAATGGAAGGATATGGAGTCCAGGAGGTTTTGTTCCTGGAGGATAAGATCTTCTCATTCAGGTTTGATTCTTAACTTTAAGAACAAAACTTAATAGAAGCAGGTCCCTAGCGTTACCACACAAGGCCTTTATTTTTGTAAAAATGAAAAATAAGGTTACAGATGGAAAACCTAAGGCAAAAACCATATTCCAATATGGATGAATATTCATAACATTCCTCTTGAATGGTAGATTATAGAAGGTTTAAGTTATATCTCTAGCTATATTGGGAAAACTATATGCTTGATCAGGACACTACAATAATTTCAAGGGTGAAATATGTTAGAGTGTGTGTATTGGTAGAGCTAGGAGTATAGCTGCTTAAGATGATACCGAATATGGTTAAATGAATGAAACCAAATGTCCTAGGATTAGATGGAGGTTTCCTTCTCTTGGAAACCTAGAAATGATACTAACAAAGTGGAAAATTAGAAGCTCATGGGAAAATATTCTAAAATTGGAGGCTATAAAAATTTTTTGTAGATAAATGAAAGCAACAAAAATGTTATTGATTATGATGGGTCTAAAAGAGTTAAAAAATATAAAGGAAGGAGGTAGGATTATTATAAATGTTCTAAATACTAAAAATAATAGTGAGAAAGTTTTAGACATGCCATGGGATATATTGCCTCTAGGAAACTTGGAGGATATACTATAATGTGTTACCAATAAGCAAGTAAAGGCACCATTTATACATGTTGAAGAGCTAAAAGAAAATAGTTCCAAAGTAGAGGTAGACAAGAAAACACGGGATAGAAATATAGGCTTTATACTTTCCTCTAGGAGGAAATCAGGTAAGAAGAATGAAGGAAATCAGGTAAGAAGAATAAAGGTCCTTGAATTTAAAATAATGAATATAGTTATGTAGAAGGTAAGCGGACTGAGCAATCCCACTAAAAAAAAGCAATTTTAGACTATGTAAATAGTTTGAAACCTTAAATTGTAGGGTTACTGAAGACAAAATTAGTAGAAAATAAATACAACTCTATATAGTTTTGAAAGAAAGGATGGAGCATTATCATCAATCACAGGGACCACCATTATGGGAGAATTATAGTTCTTTTTGACCCTAACAAGACTGAGATATCAAGCCATAATAGCTCTAACAAACACATTCATTTAGAGGCCAGAGGTCAAACTAATTTAAGAAAACATACCCATCTAGATCACAGACATTTATGCTTCTAACCATGCCTTTTGTCGATTACCACTATGGAACCAATTAAAGATCATGGGAACTAACATTGATACTCCCTAGTTAATAATGGGAGACATCAACAAAACACTTTATCATTTAGAGGAGGAGGGCAATGTAAGCCAAAGAAGGCATAATGAAGATTTGAGAAAGTGTTTAGTGCAAATTGAAATGACAAATTTAAATATAGGAGGGTGCTTCTATGCATGGTCCATAAGTAGGAAAGAAACTGACTCATTGCTTGTACTCAAGCAAATCATAATCTAAATTATCAATTTTATAAATATCTATCCCTCCTTAACCTCAACCTATCCATCCATACTTTAAATCATCATATTATATTAATCCAATTAACATAAAATTAGAGTCAAGTTATTACAAAACTAACTTTTTTCTTTTTGTAAAATGAATGAATTATATATTTCCTATAGCAGGAGCTATTATAGAGGTACAAACAACACCATTTAGTCCTAGCTTAGAAAGTTGGTGAAAGCTACATTAGCAGCAATCATCGAACGATAATATACAAAATAACGTCAATAACTTAGCAACAATTCATACATTCCATGAAAATTTCATTCTAAAACTAACTTTATAAGTCAATATCAATAATAATCACATTAATAATCATTTTAAAATAAAAAGAATGAATCTTTACACCTACCAAGGTTTTACTCAATACATTCAAGTGTTTAAAGTAAAAAGTATAAGAAGTCGCTAATCAATACATAGTAGAACTCTTAACCATAAGCTTGTAATATTGTCATATCTCCACCACTTATAAGTAAACTAGAAACAAAACTTGAAACGTCTTTATAAGGGTTTAAAGGGGCTCAGGTAAGGTAGGATTGGGATAATCAAAAGGTGCTAACATTGAAAGAAATTTACAATAAACAAGATTATAAGAGATTTATTCTTTCATAATATAGCATTATAAATCCATTAATGTATTTATGCTTGCAACATATTTTTTTAATCAATATTTTTGAGCATTTATCATGTACCACAATTAAAAAACTATTGGACCTTTCAGATTTTCAATTTTCAAACAATCAAGTAATGTAAATATCCTTTAGGTTTCAAATTAATAAAAAGGCTTCAAGAAAAATAAGATAAAGGTTAACAATTTGGTTATGCTCAATGCAAAAGGCTAAGACTCAAAATTAGTTATTCTAAGGGATAACATATGGTAGGTAATTTTCAAATAAATAGGCTTAAACAATTGTTAAATCTAAGTGCCTTTATCATTTTAATGCTTCTAATTTAACAACTGCGATCTTAATATGTACAATAAAAGCAAATTCTAAAATCATCCATCTATGCATGATAATATATATCAAAGAATAAAGAGTTTAACATTTTATGTATTTTTGCTCTTAGGCTCAAAAGCTCACGAAAAAGTATATGGTCTTATAAGCATAAATAGTATGCAATTTCATTCAAATTGACGATTTCATGTATTACTATCAATATGACTTATAAAGGTAAGTTTATTCTAACTATCATCCTTTTATATACTAATTCAAATCAATAATCAATCATGAAACAAAGTATTTATGGAAAGATTTCAACTAATTTAAGATATCGGTTAATAAAATTTGATAACAAAGATTATAATAAACTTAATAAAATTACAATCCCCTTCCCTACACTTAAAGTTGTACATTGTCCCTTATGTAAACAATATAAGCATATCAAAATCAAAAGTAAGAAAGTGAAGTTTGGTACTTCTCTAAGTAATAAGGTTTTCAACTTCTGATTTCAATAAATTTAGGACTGTCCATTTGATACTAGATACAACAGTCTTTGTAAAACGTAAATAATAGGGATAACAAGATAAAAGGAAAAGAAAATAACAATATGAAAATAAATACAAAATATGAAAATAAAAACAATATAAACGAAAATAAATCTTAATTATTAAGTTGCCTTCCAAGTAGTGCTTGCTTAGCATCTTTAGCTTAACGTACCTTTTATGCTCAAGGTGTCTTATGTAAGTTAGGTTTTTGTAGCCTTACCATAGATTCCATGACCTACAAGTAAGGTACATCTATTTCTTGGTGCCATGTTTCTCTTTCGATTTATTGTCTTGAACTTGTGAAGGTTCCTATAGACCTGTAATAATGGTGTCCTATAAAATATCAGACAGATTACAAAACTCACTAGATTTAAGTAAATCAATAAGTTCAAGGGCACGATTAATAATATTAGATACTCTAAAAATTTCCTCTTCACCCCCACCTTTAATGATAACTTTCCTTTTTCAAAACCTAATATTAACTTAGCAGTCATTAAAAAAGGTCAACCGAAGACTAGAAACACTTCTAAATCCTCTTATATGTCAAAAATCACAAAATCAGCTAGGAATACAAACTTATCAACCTTAATATGAATATCTTGTATGACTCCCCTAGGATATTTTACTGATCTATCAACTAATTACACACTAATCCTAATAGGTTTAAGTTTCCCTATTCCTAGTTTCTCAAATAACAAAAACGACATCATATTAATACCTGCCCCTAGGTTGGCTAAAGCCTTGCCTATTTTCAAAAATTGTAATTTCATAAGGGATAGTTAAACTCCCTAGATTAGTAAACTTCTCTAGTAGTTTATTTTTTTCAAACTTCTGAGCTCCTTTCATTTAACATAACAGTCTCTAACTTCTCCAACTTTTCCTTGTTTGATAGTAGCTCTTTTAAAAGTTATGTATGCTTCAATAGCTGCATAAGAGCTTCAATAAGAGGTAAGTTAGACTAGAGTTTATTAAATGGTTCAAAGAACTTACCAAGCTATGTATCCATTCAATCTTTCTTCACTTTAGAAGGATAGGGGATGATATGTTAATATTCCTTGACTTTTTTACAAGGACATTCATCTTCAGCTATATATTGACTTTTAATGGTCCTTTTCTTCTCTTCTCCTTCTTCTTCTGGGAGCTCTTTCTCATACTGAAGGGTGATTGCTATTACTGTTTCTTTAGTATTCGTTTTGGTTATACCAAGTAGACTCCCTTGTGGTCTTTCAGATACTATCTTGGCAATTTTCCAATATGAACTTCCAAATTATGTATCAAATCCATTGATGTCTTACATCAGAATTTTGAGCAATCTTTAACATCATTTCTTCCAAAATAGGCTTCTTAGGTGGAGGTGCTTCTTAAAATCTTAGTAAAGGGTTGTACTGTAATATCCCGTTTTTCCATACTAAAGGTTAGGACACTAGACAACCGTACATGAGAAATAGCATAGAGAATAAGTGAAATGCATTACATTCATATACATATCATTAGCATACACACGTGACTATTGATTGTACATATTACAAATACTGTATATGCACTCAATTTACATTTTCGAGGATATGTACGATTTAAAATGGTTATGACGTGAATTATGAATTTTTATGTCTTGAATTTTGATTTGATGACTTCAATTATTAATTTGGAATTTATTTTATACAACTGAGAGATTTATGATATTTATGTGTATTTTTGGACTAGAAAAAATGCCAAGTAACAATACAAATTGATTCGTGGTAGTAGAAATAAGTGATACATGGCTTTAGGGTTTTTGTTGACAAGTGGCATAGAAGATTAGGTGATAAATGGACTAAAAATTAAGTGATAAATGGACTAGTTATTAAAAGCTGAATGGGCACCATAAAAAGATGACAAGTGGCAAGTGTGCAAGTGGCAAGTGACAAGTGTCACCACACTTACCACTCACCACTCACAACTCATCACTCACCACTCACAACTCAAGACTCTCTCATTTGAAAGACCAACTTTTTATTGTCTTTCTTTGTCATATAATGCTCTCATCTTCTTCATTTTCTCTCTTCTTCACTCACGACAACCACTCTCACCCTCACAATATTTGATTTTTGTCAAACTCCTATATTTTCCACTCCAAGATTGTTGTTATCTTCTTCATCTTGTTACTAGAAAATCTAATCTTTGCTTTTTGAAAGATGATGATCGTGAAATGCAAAAAAAGTTAGGTTAACCCACGATCTTGAGTTTTTATCACCATCTTTCATCTTATCACTACAACAACTTGTTGCCTTCTTCATATTGACGAAAACCTAGCAAATTCTACCTTAAATTTGTGAAGATCGTGTATGCTTGGAGCTAGGATTACTTAATGATTGAGAAGGTTTTTGAGCTAAAACAAGTAAGTTTATTATGGTTCTACATGGTTTGTTTAAATTAAACATATACGATGATAGTTTAGAGATGGAATGTTCATGAAAATGGTGTTTGAATGAGAGCTAAAAGTTGATGACCGAAAAGATGTGTTTGTGTCCTGTTTTTGTGCATATGATGAGTAATAATTTATGAATTGTTATAGGGATGTTTTTGAGATGGATTGATAGTGTAAATGGTGTATGAAAGTGTGTTGAAAATTGATGAATGTTGATGAAAAAATGTATGTGTTTGTGTTTTATTTTTAAGAGTATGAAAACCATGAATTATAAGTTGTTATGTAAATGAAATAGATTGGGATTTAAGGTATAGTGAAGGTGAAATGTATGCTTAAGAAAGGTGTTTATGTAATGTTCTAAAATGAGAGGAACTAGGATTTAAAGAATGATGATGTTATGTTCTATTTTTATATAGAAGATAAACCATAATTTATAGATTGTTTTATGGATGATTTGGAGCTAGAATTGAGGTGAGAATGAAAAGGAAATGAAGTAGAAAATGATGAACTATGTATATGATGTGTTGGACTTAGGAAGAAATAGTATAAAGTGAATGATAATGAATAAATTGAGTAGATTTTTGTGAGATTTAATGTAATCAATATGATAGCTAGATTAGCACGAAATGAGGTTGCATAAATAGACATGAATTCTGGAAAATTTAGAGTGTTAGTGATGTCTCTAAGTGTGTAAAATTGTGGAGAAATGAAGGAAGAAAGGCGGAGCACGATCGTGGCGTTCAGTGCACGATCGTGGCCTAGTTATTTAGGTTCTGTCATGATCGTGACATAGTCCCCACAGTTGTGGCCTGTTGCACAAGCTTCTGTCACGATCATAGGAAGGTCTACCATGATCGTGGGCTAGCATAAAAAGTGAAATATGTCTTTTAAATGATGTTTGAAACAACTAATGAATAGGTGCTTTCCTATGGGGCTTTTAGGCTTGAAATGAAATTAGTTTTATGCTTGATTAGTTGATAAAGTGTTTGATATGTTAGGTTGTTAATTGATGGTTATAACTTAAAAATGGATTGATGTTATCATATATCCAAATCCGGAAAATTTTGAGTCAATTAATGGAATAAAGTTGTTCTTAGGAATGCTAATGTGATTCAAAAGAGATTAATAATGTGAATTAAATAAGATCAAATGAGAATTTGGATATTATGTGATCTTATGAAGTTAGAATAACATTGGTGAATGATTGATTAATGAAATTAGAATAATCAAGTGTTCTTGAGGTGTAAACCTAAGTGTAAATTAGACATATAAAAGTGATAATGTTTGAATAATCAATACTTATGATTTAGGTACACGTACCTGGGAAAGTCATTGAGCATGCATTATACATAATACATATACATAGATGTATGATTGAGTACTTATATGGTTGAGCAAATTAGTAATGTGTAAATGTGTGTGTATTGCATAGTTTAGAAGCGTAAATAAAACTTCAAAATCCATACATTACCGGGATGTCGAGGCAATAGCTATATGGAGCTTACTGTGAGTAATCTAGATGTTTCTCACTATGATTGATTGTATATGCTAAATTTGCAATTATTAAACTAATAATTATGTGAATGTGATAACTCCAAACATTGATGGTCTGAGGAATTTGATAATTATGATCATATTAGAAGTGCTTCATTGAATGTGAATATTAAGGAATTACGTGTACTCAACAAAAATTGTTGAATGTCAGACTTAGGTTCGATGAATATGTGAAACTGGCTGTGCATCATGAATAAATGTTATTGATGGCATATTCTATGAATTGATGCATCACATTGAAATACATGATCAGATAAAGGAAGTTGCGATCGGAGTGGCCAATGAAAAGAAGCTTAAAGCTCAAAAAATGTGTATAAAGAGCCACAGGCTCATTAGTAAAATGAGCCCAGTATCCACAACAGATACGGGATAGTTATTAATGAGCCTGATATCCACAACAGATATATGACGGTTAAAAAGACACTCAGTCACAACAAAGTAACAATGAAAGTGAGTTATATGTGCATTGCATATACAAATTAATATGTATGATTAGAATGTTTGAAATGAACTGTTCTGAAATGAAATATGATGTGATATTCTGTAATTGTGATGTGATTTGATTGCAAAAATTAAATTGTGAAATTTTTCTATGTTTTACATAAGTGAGCACATAGATGATGACTTGCTCATTAAGTTCTCAAAACTCATCAAAATTACAAAGTTGACTTTAAGGTACTAGAGAGGAGACTTAAATTCTAAGACGTTCTAGGAGAAGTATAATATTGCATTTTTGGACTCAAGAAATGGCTCAAAGGTCAGTCAGCTGAGATTGTGGAGTTTAGATCGAATGTTTTTGTTAACTTCTCATTCTATGTAGAATAATTTATAAAAGAGTAATATGCTCTTAGATACTTATGATACTGTATATATGAATTATAGAGTGTAATGCTACAGTGTAATTATGTTTTTTTAAATGGAATGAGGAGTTGATATTTTTGAGTATTCGCATTTTATGTATGATGTCATACAACTGAAAGTGATAGCTCTAACATGCTGCTTTCATAAGGTATATTCCCGTATGTCTGATGGATGTTCCGAAACGTGCTCCGTGAAAGTGGTGTGTTATAGGTTTTGGTATCAGAGCATAGTTTGACATTCATAGGGATAGATATAAGCATATAGACATGATATACAGTGAGAGATTCAGATAGTAATCAAGATGATTGTTTATTATAGGTCATTCACTGTAGGTGATCAAGTTGGAGAAACAGTTGACCTAGAGTTTGTATGATCCAATAGAGAGTCTCTTGTACCTTGATTTGATCGAATGCCTCCAAGAATCCTTGAGAGGAGAGAAAGGAGGTATGATAAACTCAAAAAGCAAGGGACTGTGGATTTCTACGGAAGTACAAACCCTGCTGAGGTAAAAGGATGGTTAGAGAGGACAGAAAGAGTGTTCGATCAGATGGACTATGAGTCAGATGAAAGGTTTGACTATGCAGTTTCACTACTATAAGGTCCAGCTTACTAATGGTGGAAGACTATTCCAAGCAGTACCAATAGGCCTTGTAATTTAAAGTAGGAAGACTTTGTGAAAGTCTTTAAGGAGAATTACATGCCGAAGATCTACCTGGATAGAAAAATGAAAGAGTTCCTATATCTGAAGTAAGGCAATCTCACAATGGTTGAGTATAAGATACGATTCAATAAGTTGATGGGATATGCTACTGCATTGGTTCCTCCTGAGGAGTAAAAGTGTAGATAGTTTAAAGATAGGCTGAATATGGAGATAAGGATGAGCCTAGCTATTACAAATCTGAGTAGTTTTTTTAAGCTAAGAGTTGCCTGGATCCCAATAGAATAGTTGTTGAAAGATGGTCAAGGAGAATATAGATAGGAGTTCCAAATGAAGAGACCCGGTGAGTCTCAGGTTGATTATGGCAAAAGGTTTAGTAAATTCCAGAATAGATCGCTCCAATCTCAGACCAGATTAAGACAGCCGAGATTTAGACTGAGGGGCAGTTTTGCACAGACTGGTAGTGGAAGCGGTACAGTATCTGGGCAAATGCCTAACTATAAATGCTGGAACCCCTCCCCGGGCGGGTCCCACGGGCCGACGTCCTGCGTGACATCCGGACCTGAGGCTCGCGGGGGAG
>JAOTAY010000191.1:25551619-25580774 GCA_025629805.1 Erythroxylum baracoense | reverse complement strand
TACTCCCTCGGCTTCTCATTTTCAATAAAATCACATTTAACATCAATTATACCCGGAAGTTGTCAATGAATGCATGTGCCACTTTGTTTTTATGTGCAAACATTCAATATTTATGTGCATATATACTAACATTATGTATGAGCAAGAAAATGCATTTCCTTAATCTCTTTTTGAGCTCATAAGTACTGAAATTTCGGGTCCTAACCCTTAATATAGGGACAGGATGTTACACTTGAGGTACTTGTCTTGGATACTAATCATGTGCTTTGACATCATTCTTTATTACTTCAAGACGAGGTCACTCTTAGGTTAGTGATTAGGTACAACTATTAGTATTCGAAGGTAATTGGGTAGCCAATAAAGAATTCACCACTCCTGATAGAAGGAGATGATACCCACGACCTCTTGTCGGGGTCATTATTCAGTAATCTCTGGACAAAGCAATTATGTGTCATGAAGAGAGTCTTCAATGACATATGGAGTAATGAGATCTCTGGACAAGAATTAACATCACTTAGACTAGATGTGACATAATCAGTCTGATGGGAGTTGACACACAGCTCATACTTCGAACCAAGTGTGGCATAGTATGGTGAAAGGACTAATTGAACGGTAATTGTCTATAGAAAGGTTCGTAAGTTAGAGAATTAACCATCGAAGAGTTCATGTGTTAATCCACTTATATTCCGGTAAATTGACATCTTGAAACCTTTCATGATTTGTTTGAATTAAGAGTTAATTCAAGTGACATGAAACCATCTATGATTTGCTCTGATTAAGAGTTAATTCAGGTGCCCAAAATAATCGAGAACTTAAGGGTTACACGCATAAAAGATCAAATGAAAAACAAAGTGTGTATAACTGGCTTTAAGTAGGCCACGATCTTGACCGAAGGCGTGGTTGTCAATTAAATAGGTCATGTGAATCATAGGCCATGATCATGACCGAAGGCTCGAGATGTACATAAGTGAGTTCTTCACTTATGTACAGAAGGTCTAATAAGTTCTTACACACTCAAGTGAGAGGATAAGGGGTCTAGAAGAGTTCTAGAGAGAGAGAGAAGTGGTCTTGATTCTTCTTCATGTAATTTATGCAATTGTTGCATAAATCTAATTGCATGCAAGATAGTTTTGATCTATCTCTTCATTTGAGCAACTACTTGAACTGATCAAGTTTGGCGTTCTAACCACCTTTACACACTACTTCTTCTTCCTCTTTGCGTGTTCTTGGATGATCAAAGAAGGGCTTGGTGTTTAGTACAACCCAAACAATGAGAAGAATCAAGAAAAGAGGAGAATAAAAGGTACAAGTATTTAAATTTCATGTTGTTATGATCTGTCTATGCATACATGTGTGTTTCTGGATTTTTGGGGTTATTATGTGGTCAGAATTTAGATTCTGACATTTCTATTGCATTCTCATGCATGTGATGCATGAATCCATGACACCCTAACAAGTTTGTTAAAAATATTAAGAAATAAAAATTTATTAAAATTTTGAAAAATAAAAATTTATTAAATTTTGTTTTACATCACATTTTAGTATTTTTAATTAATTATATTTAATTGATAAAAAAGAGAAAAATATATAATTGATTAATTATATTTTAATTATATTTGATTGAAAAAGAAAAAAAAGAAGTAACTGTCACGCATGTGACACTTACATGTTACTAAAGATTAAAAATCATTCCTCTCATATGTGGGGGGTATCGAATAATCCTCAAAAGTGGGATATCAAAAAACTATTCATACAATAATAATGCATATCCAATCAAATGTTTTTCATTCCTTACCTATTGATACATTCCCAAACTCATTAACCAAGTACCCCATAAATAATTTGTCTCATTTGCTTACATTTACACTTTGGTTATACTATAATTACATTTATCAAAATTATTGTCTAAGTCACTTCCTTTCTTTTTGTCCAAGTTACTTCTTTACACTTATCAAATTAAAAACTTTGGTCCTCTTAGAATTATAGATAATTTCTTCTATTTGTACTAATAACTTTGTTTTTTAAGTGATAAACAAAAAATAAAAGATCATCAAAGGTAAGCAGAAATGATATTCAACAACTAAGAAAAAAATATGGACACTCCACCTTAATGCATGCAATAATTGTTTCATAATTTGTTAAATAATCTTATCTTATATTGAGAGCTTTAATAATATATAATAAGGACAAAAAATGAAGGGATTTCCTTAATATCTATGCCTTCCAAAATAATTTGGAATTCTAAATAAAAAGAAGATGTAAGAAATTTTTTTAGGATAGAAGCTACTTCACACATCCTCCTCTGTGACAATCTTTAATAACTAGCTCACATTTCTTCTCTTTCCAAAAAAAAAATACTCAAGAGGAATTTACATTAATTTTGTACTTTCCTTATTCAAGAAAGGTTCATTTACATGGTCCTCTTGTAGTTTGGATTTAACGTTTGTCCACAACTATAAATTTGACATTATATGATCAAATTTAACATACATATTCTTATTATGGAGTGACTTTGACATTATATGATCAAATTTAAACACATCAAAGCCTTTTTACTATAATATACACTGTAGTTTCAATGAAACCAAAATAGTTAAAAGATTATACAAAATAAGTGTAAAACTCAATCTTCGTTCAAGGATATAATAGAAATGGGCCACTTTTGAAAAGACTTGGTATCTTTATATGGGCAAAAATGTTACTTTTGACTCTAAATGTTTCACCAATTGATAAGTTTAACCCTAATATTTCAGAGAAAATAATTATAGTCATAACATTTAGAAAATATTAAAATTGGACCCTACTATAACAAAAATTTTAATCCCTGTCTATTAAGTGCCAGAGTAGTTATTATAACAAAAATTTTAAATATTGTCTGTTAAGTGCCTAGTCAACACTGACTTGATGTGACAAAGTAGGATCCTTTTTTAAAAAATATATAAAAAAACTTATTTTATTTAGAAGTGTGAGACTTATTTATTTCTTGCAAGAATCATAACATTGCCACATCAGTAATGACATGACACTAAAGGCCCATAAAAACTAAAAAATTATTCAAAATTGTCAGATCAGCACTAACCTATTACTTAACAGACGGGGCTAAAATTTCTATTATGGTGGGGTCTAATTTTAACATTTTTTAAATATTAGAGTTATAATTATTCTCTCTTGAATGTTAGAACTTGTCAATTAGAGTAAAACTTAGAATTAAAAGTGACTCTTTTGCCCTTTATATGAGTTAAAATGAAGATAAATTAATTTATCCTTCTATTAAAGAGTATTTGACTCAGTTAAACCCTTGGAAAAATTGAGTGTAAGATGATAAAATTTTTGTGCTATGTTTAATAGGTAGCCACCCATCCTATTAAATACAAACTTTTTCTCCTTGCCAATTCTGCATTTAAAACCTATTTCAATTACCCCAAAAATGTTTTGAAGATGCCTGACCAGGTAAAAGATGAGTTTTTGACCCTTGGATGAAAAAAAAGTCACCATTTCAAAAATATTTTTAACTTAAAACTTCAGTATAAAGAGAAATAGACTTATAAACCAATGTTTAGACCTATTTTTCTTATAAAGTAATATTAAAATGCTCAAGAACCTAAACCCAATTCTCTCCTATTTTTAAAAGAGCATAAGTTATTATAATTGATCCAACACATTTTCTAGCACTCCATTTGTTGGCTTCACCAAAATCAAGTTTTATACAATTTATAATTTATAGAGCTTTAATTGTGTCTTAAAAATAGATATTGTATAAAAAGGGATAAAAAGAATAAATCTCAGAAACAAGTCTCTCCCTATGTAAGATAAAGGTCCAGCAGTAAAGTTTCATGCATAAAGTTAAAAAAAGTGATAAGGGTTCCCCTTGTTTCAACTCTCCTATAAGAGTAATTTCTAGCAATTAGGAATAACTTTGTATTTAATAGAAGAGATGCAAATAGATATCAACTTAACAAAAAAGATGAGCAAAACCCAAGTTTAGGAATTTTTTCCAAACAAATTCCCATTTCCAGCTATCATAATTATTAGACATTTGAAGCTCATTCATAGATTTTAAAAAACATTATGAAGGAAATTAATGAATACCAAAAAGGATGAAAGAACTTGAATTCTCTGACATGACTTAGTTAATCACTTGCTTAGCGCTTTAGAGATGATCTTCTTCAGCCTGACTGATAAAATTTCACAATAGCCACAGTTAAAAAGGTGCTTAAAAAATTCGCAGATAAAATCTATAATTATGATCGGAGCTTGTCGTATGTGACTAAACATTCAATGTTCTGGAGAATAAATGCCTTTTATAAGAAGAAGAATCCTTTAATCTTTATTTCTACTTATGTAAGTAGTGGGATAGGCCAAGAAAAAGTTACTAGGTTCCTCAGAAAACTGAGGATAACAGATGCTACTTCTGTACATTCCTTTTTGAATTGTATTCACACACCGATCGAGGTTAGAAAATATCACTGGATGCCAAACCAACCCCACATCCTAGCAAGCTTTGAAAAGTAAGGTGTGCTCCTACAACTTTAGGAACATAGCTCCGTACGTCGATTAACTTAGTGATGTCAATATTATAAAAAGTCGAGCATATCATGCGTGTAGCTGCTCAAGGAGCGGCAACATTTTCCTTGGCAAGAGGAGCAACCTCCTCCCTCTCCACGCCAGCTTCACTACCGGCAACTTCTAGGTCCAGCAGCTGTTTTTCCCACAATTTAGAGGGTTCCTGTATGAAGTCAAATGTATTGTCAGGATAAAAGAAAACCACATTAAAAAGACAATGCATTGGATAACAAGCAAATCAAAGTCCTACATTTGGTTAGTCAACACGAACCTTCCACGAAAGGTCTTGCGCCATGCAATTTTGTACCATTTCTTTCAAGGCATTGGTTCCATAGGTTGCAAGAACCTTAATGACAGTCCTTACTGTCGCAGCTACATCTGCTGGATCAACTGCATCACACTGGGAAAAATTCCAGTTGGTTGAGATTTGGGGAAAATACAACTATAACAGTTGTCATTCACTTACTTCAACGCTGAAAGCCCCCATTTGGAAACCAGTGTAACCTTCCTTGACGGTATCAACAAGTCCACCGGTAGATGCAACAATGGGCACCTGCAGGGAGATCATGCGCTAAATTGTCATGACATTAAGTTTTCGGACTGAATCTACTTGAAATCATCATAAAGTCATTACCGTTCCATATCGCATAGCATGCAGCTGAATGAGACCACATGGTTCAAACCTACTTGGAATCATCATAAAGTCAGCCCCGGCTATAATCTTATGGGCCAAGGAGACATTGAATTTTGCAACTCCTCTAGCCTTATTTGGATATAGTATTTCGAACTGTTCAAGCTGCTTTTCCATGTATTTTTTTCCAGTTCCCTGAAGGAGAACATCAGACTCAGCATGGCATCAGCCCGGACAACATAAATTACTGGAGAATTTTTGTTTGCTTTTCTTACAAGAACTATTATCTGAACATTCTGCCCAATGAATTTTGGAATAGCTGCAGCGAGAATATCTGAACCTTTCTGCTCTTCCAGTCTACCAATAAAGCCAATCAAAGGAATGTTCCTGTCCACCGGTAATCCAACTTCAGCTTGAAGGGCCTCCTTCAATAAAGGCTTTGCCTCCGTAACCTACAATGCCCACTCATCATTCTCTATGTTCAAGTTATCAGGTTTCTGAATTAGAATTTGCTGCTAAGGGACTTACAGTTGTGGCATCATATTTTACGTTAATGTACTCGTCAGTTGCAGGATTCCACTCTTGGACGTCCATACCATTAACAATACCAGAAATGCCGGTTTTACGAATGACGTTGTCCAATTCCACACCCTTTTCTACTCCAAAAACTAGTTCCTTGGCATAGTATGGGCTCACAGTTAGAACCCTATCTGATTCCAGTATTCCAGCCTTCATCCAATTGATTTTCCTCCCCTTTACAGGTTTTTCATACCTGCCAAGTGAAATCTCTTCAAAACATGAAAGAAGAACAGCCTCTGACACAATCTTATACACATATTCTCGGTAAATCTTTAATTAATTAATAGCAAACCCGTCAATAAAATCGAAAGAACTCTTGAAGTGATCTGGCAAATTGAGAAGCGAAAAGTCTGAAATGGCAAATCTTCCCTGATAGGCAATGTTGTGGATGCAGAAAGCAACCTGTTATCAATTACAAAAGACAATCTTAGCGCTCATGTCACACGTTGAACTGCTTCGAATTCAAACGAAAATTTATTTAAAGCATAATTTACCTTCGCATTCTTGTAAATCCCCCTAGGTTTGTACATGGTTTTAAGGTAGCAAGGGAGGAGAGCAGTGTGCCAATCATTGGCGACGAATACAACATCTTCTCCTGCAATGGTTCGTACGTGGAAGTTGGTGTTATTTCATTGCTTGTAAGAAAAAAGATAAGGCTCCAGAGTTGCAGAAAAATATACACACCATATGTTCCTGAGAAATGTTTGCTACGATTCAAGTTTAAAACCCTTGGTGCTTCCAGGGCAGCCTGCATGCAGCAACAATGTTATTCCTGTCAACTCACCAAACAGAACAGATAAAAGTTGAAATAGATACATGACCAGATAAAAGTATAAGCCTTAAGGTCTTTAAATTCTGAGTGGAAACATTTGAAGTGATGTCGTCCAAAACCTCTATCACTTCTGTTTAAAGTGTCAGATGTCGACTGAAGACAAACAAATACTACAACCCAACAGCTCAAAATCCATCAGTCAGAGAACACCTTTTTTTTAATAAATTTTCCGGCATATCTCATCCCGAGATTGTACTACAGAACCATGACTGAAGCGTAAAATCTCTAGTGAGGTGACTAAGAATTGCAAAAAGAACAAGAAATTAAGAAGTGCAAATACTACTTACTTGGCACAACAAGCAAAAACGCAGTTGGTTGTCCTTGTAATCTTGTCCCGCTTTGGGGCCATATATTTTGGAACCAGTTTTCCCCCACACCTTAAACAGAAAATTTTCTATTAGAAATGTAAGAGATTGAAATCTTCTGTGCCTCATATAATGTAAGATGGCAGAAGGGACGTCATGTTAACAAGAATTAAGAAATGGGAAACCTTCTCAAGGAAGAATGGGTGGTCCACAAAGACACGATCAACTCCCCGTTTGTAGCAGTGGAAGAAGCGAACAGCTTCAATTCTATCCCCAACTTGAATCTGAAAGTTCAAAATTATTATTAGAGCGTCCAAATCCCACAAAAGACATAAACATCATAATATCATACCTCAACCAACACAGAGGTGTCCCATGCATCTTTGTATTGATCATAGCGAGGAGACACTGTCATAACGCGATGTCCTCTTGCCTTGACAACAAAAAGAAAAAAAGGGAAATGAGTCAGTAAACTGAAATGGGATATGAGGGACAGGCATAAATCTCCATGAGAAGGACAGATGTATACCGCCATTGCTGGAGGGAGTCCACCAAGGACATCACCAAGTCCACCAGTTTTACTCCACGGACCGACCTCAGCCCCAACGAAGACCAAGTTCATCCCTTGCCCGCATATGATTTTCCCTGATGGCATGTTGGTCTCAATTTCATATGCTTTTCTGGTAGTTTTCCTAGCAAGAGCTTTTGCTGCGGAGTTCATTTGGAGAACATCCACCATGTTCGAGGACCTTAAACCACTATATGTCACGCTTTGACTCCTCAACCCAATCTGGATCAAGTTGGTTTTAGTTTCCGATGCATGGCTGTTGACATGTGAACTCCTCGACACAAAGTATGTAGTAGTTATGGTTGTCATTGCACTCGATTGTTCCTGTTGAGTGCGCTATGAATTATGTGTTCCGAAAGCAAATGCTGAATTTACTGTCACTACTCAAAAGGAGTAGAACTTTTACAATGCACTCCAACAAGCACAGTTAGCAACTTAAAACATTAATTATACATAACAAGCTGCCACAATTCATAAAATGAGGGAGCGAATAAAAAAAACCCAGTATCTTAGGTACTTGAGACGAGAAAAGGAGAGAATGTTGAAGCTAAAAACCAGAGAGAAACGAATTATACAGTCAACGGTAACAAAACTAACAAACTGGAGGCAGAAAATCTCTCAACTATGAGATAACGAGAGAAATGATCGGAACTAAACCCTCGGATTTTATCGAGTCACACACGTGATGGTGGTAAGAAACAAAAGTTACCCTCAGACCTCTAAACAAGACCTTACTAACCTTGGACTTCTGAACAAGTCCTTACTACTCTCAGACCTCTGAAAAAGTCCTTCCTGTTCTATACTCAAAGCAGTGCAAATGCTGAGCATATTTTGTAGGAAACGAAATGCAGTTGCTTGGTTTAAAACGCCTTGGTCCCCGTTACTAGGCGCCTCAAAATCGGGCTATTGGTTGGGGAAATGGTGTGAAGGTGGGCTGGTCCTTGATCCTTGTACTGAAGCTTTAGCAGTCTGATTTTGTGTATGCAGTATGCTCTACTCAAAGATCTATGGGGCTAGTAAATATTCTGTCAATTGACAGAAACGACATCGCAGAATCTCACACCTCCTTACCTCGTTTTGGCTTTACGTTTGGGATAATTAAGTTTGTGGTGTAATGAATCTAAACTAATTTGTAAAGAAAACTATTTTGATCATCTAAATTATTATCCAAATTCTTTTTAATTATTTTAAGAATTTTTAAATTTAATGAATTATTTTAATATATCAAACTAAAAGTAGATATATAGCAGATCATTACAACCAATACACACACAAAAAAACCCTGTAGAAGCCTTGAGTTAGTGGTAATCAAATAATAAGAATAATGTAGAGATTATAAGAGAATTTAGCTACTTTCTATTGCTTCCAAAGTTTCTAAATTTTAGTTGAGCTTCGTCTATATGCTAGCTCCCGCTTAGACCTTACCGGTCAACAGAACTTCTCTAATCCAATAGATTGTTCTTATTATCATGTTATGCTTATCCAAACGAATTCCCTTATGTAACATGTTCCTTTCTCAAAATAGAACATAAATATTACATGTAAAAGTTGTTCTAATTAATAAAGCAAACATCTTGAACCATTCCTTTGATCCTATTACTGATTTATTAGACAATGGTTGGCCAGTCTCTTTCACCACAATATAGTAGTAATAGCTGTTGAATTTTAGTCCAAAGAGCTTGAGAATAGGAATATTGAGAAAAAAGGTATGTATTTGTTTCAAGAACCTATTGATGAAGTAAACACAAGAGATCTACAATGTTGTAACAACGATCCCTTGTTCTCAACCTCTACTTAATAACTAACCAACTTTTGAAAGAAGCCTTTGGGATCAAGGTTTTAGCCCACACTAGATCATACCTACCAAGATTCCAATACTGAGTCTTGAATAGTTCCATATACGATTTATTAGTAAACCTAAGAGATGCATCCCTCAGTTAGATAATCTAATCTATCTCGTTTGGACTACGATGATAATAAGGTAGGTTTGTTATAACAAGAGTTGTCCCTTTGAAGTGAAATCTCTATTTTTCCTTATAAATAATGTCTTTGACATTAGCATAGAGTGAAAAACTTAATATGATAATAGTTTAACTCCTCCCTAAGGCGTAAAAGGCCTAGAACACCAGAACTGAGTCAAGATTATATAAATCAACCCCTTCTTCTAGTCCCTTTAGAATGTACAATATATCTCTTCTCACCATCCCCTTATGAAACCATAACTAAGTTTCCATACAATTACTTATCATGCTTTTAAATGTAGAGCTCAATTGGTCCCTCATTCTTATCATTTGGTTTAAGCTCCATGAGTGCTCTTCATTAATTTTCAAATACCAATAACTAGTATTTGTTAGAAAGTACTCATGCATCTATTCGATCCATATAGTTTCATTGTCATTAAATAGACTCCAAATTCTTTTAGTAAGGAAGATTGAATTGATGACCTTGATTAAAATTCTTCCTAAACGTCCCTTTTATTTAGGACTGCAAAGATCCTGTCATTTGATTTTAACTCTTTTGGAATTATCTACTATCTCTGTTTGTAGATAGTTTTTGATTGGATTTTCCACCTTCTTGATCAATTTTCTTGAAAGGAATAGGTGCAAGATTTAGTGGTTCCTTAGGATTGAAATAATTAGTTAAAGGTTGCCAATATTTTAGAGGAATTTGTTCTGCTAGGAAATAATTATAGTTCTGAGTGACTCTGGTAAAGAAGACAATCAACATACCTTAGTTTTTTAGTACATATTGGCACTTCTAATTATCTGAAAGCAGCATAATGGACCTTTAGAGACAAAATAGAGTTAAGGAGTCCTGCATTTGGCACATTAACTGAGATATATAACTTAATTTTATCTAAGTTGACTCTTAATCTTAACATAATCGAGAAGGAACTGAGAGAGTTAATAAGCAATTAAAAGGAACTAGGGTCAGCACCATAAAAGAGCATTAGGTCATCAATAAATGCCATATTATATATTTTGAGTTCCTTGCATTTGTAATGATTTACAAAGGACTTGTTGGTCCCTACGTTGAAAGAGATCATTCATGTAAGAACTTCAATAGCTAGGGTTAAAAGGAAAGGGTACAAGGGATCCCCTTGCCTTAACCCGGTAGCTCTATTAAAGATCATAGATAAAGAGCCATTCACCAGAACATTGAAATAAGTTGATGTAAAGTAAGCTTGAAGCCATTCAACAAACAACTTAAGGAATCTAATTACTAGTAAACAGTTGATAATGAAACTCTAATGTAATAAGTCAAAGGCTTTATAAAAGATTATTTTCATTGAGTGACTCCTAATAGAAGCTCGCTCTAGTATCATTATCCTTGAATGAATCCTCAAATAGTATAATATTATCTCTTATTAGCTTTCCATAGATAAAGCTCCTTGATAAGGGTTAATTAGAGACTTTAAGGCACCTTTTAGTCTAGTGTGTTACGAGTTTTGCAATAACTTTGTAAACATTATTACAATAAGATATTATATGAACTTGTATGGATTTGGGACTCCTTTCCTTAAAGACGAAGCAAATGTAAGTCATGTTGACTTCCTTGAGCATCTTCTTGCCACTGAAGGATTTTTGGATTGTTTCCACTAAAAAACATGTTATTTCTCATGTATTTTGTAAAAAGGAGGTATTAAACCTGTTTGACCCAGTTAGTTTATTTGGATTTAAGCTAATGAGGGCATCTATGATATCCTAAGGAGTAAATGGTCTTGAGAGACTGTCCTTCATTTCTTAGTTTAAGAAGAATCCTATAAAGGACCTCAATGCATTAAAAGAAGAAACACAAGAATAACTTTTGGCAAGTAAGTTTTTATATTAATTAAAAGCAATTACTCCAATCATGGATTAGTCTTTGCACTAGTTCCCCTCTTAATCTATCAAGGAGTATATTCTATTTCTATTCTTATAAGCTAAGATAGAGTTATAGAAAAACTTAGTATTGTTGCCTCCATCTTTAAGCTAATTAACCCTTACTTATGTAGGGAGTTATGTAAGTGTAAAGCCTAATTATAATCACTGAGGGTAGCCTTAATTTTCATATTCCTTAAGTTTAGATTAGAGTGATCCCTATAGCATTCAGCCTGAACCCATTAAGGGTCTCTTTTATAGACTTAAGGTTAGTTTCATTATCAGGGTAGACACTTTTATTAAGAGCTTTAATTCCTTCTTTGATTGCTTAAGTTTCCTCATTATTTGATAAACTTTATAACTATCTCTATCTTCCCAATGCCAGTCTTAACCACATCCTATAAACCTCTTACCTTTAATAATATAATTTTAGAATATGAAAGGAGTTTTTGTGGGAGGAAGAAGAATTAAGATGAAGAAACTCAATAGTGGAGTGATCAAAACATAAATGGAACCCAAGTTAGCAAAACTATTAGGGAATTGCATAAGCCAACCATTGTTTACAAAAGCTTTATTAAGCTTTTCCTAATAAACTAGTATTTTTTTGCTTATTTTTTCAGGAAAAGGATTACCAAATATAGTTAAAATCCATAATGCCAATTTGATTTAAAACCTAGTTCAACTCACATAATAAGTTCTTTTGGAGCACTTTAGAGCCTTCATCTTCATTCATATGCAACACAGAATTCATATCCCTTAATATAAGCCATGACCCCTGAATACTCCCATAGGTTCTCTTGATATCATCCCATAACTTTAATCTCTGAAAGGACATATTAGTAGTAGAGATAATAGATACTTTAAAAAGGTAAAGATATCATTTTAAAAACATTATGAAATTAATCAACTAATCTGACATGTACAAATTAGAAATTTGAATTGAAGAGGTATTATAGTCAACCACTATCCTATCATTGAAGAGATGTGAGGGATTAGAGATGTAAGTTGGCTCCCAAAAACCTCATACCTTCACTAACCTTATCAGCCATTGCTTTCTTATTCTATTTTATTGCCTTGGATGTCAATTCTGAATAGTTTTGTTTCGAACATGAATATGGAATTTTAATTCTAGATTAGGCTTTATTCTTGAATTGTTTTATTTAACTTTTATCTTGTTAAATTCAATATAGTATCGCTTTGTGGTATTTGTTGTGCTTACTTGATGAAAAATCAAAAGATTGAATCAAAATTATTTGTATTAAGTTGTGCAACGAGAGTTGGTACCTTAATAAATGTACAAATATCAGGTTAATAAACAATTCAAGAGAGATCTTAATTGCAAGTTAATTATCCATAGGATTGCTTCGAATTAACATGCTTCTATTGATGCTTGTGTATCTCACAAAATCTAAAATTTGAATTTAAAGAGGCAAAATTGAGTGGAATAAGTAAGAAGGGGGCTTAGGAAATATAATTGGAAACCTTAAAGTAGCATAAAGCATGAGCAACAACCAAGAAAACCCCTTTAGAGAACATTTTCACCAATCTAGAGTAAATTTCTTGGAGATTTTAGGGATTTCAATCATGTAATCCTTGATTTTAGCTTTTTCTTTAGTTTTGATGTTTTGTTTTCTATGATTATGAACTAAACCTTTTGTAGTACTTACATTGAATGAATTTTGAGATGGACCTTATATTGATTTTATTTTAATTTAATTGATTCTTTAAATATATGGAGATTCAATTATGTGTTTTTATTTTTTCTTATATTAATATTATCATTATGTTAATTCTTTTGTGATCTCATGTAGTATTAAAAAAACTAGATGTATTAATAGATCTAACATAATTGAAAGGAATTGCATGTAAACCCAAAGATAAGTCAACATAAATCTTCTAAATTAGGGTCAAACATAAGGTTTTAATTAGAAACAGATTTCAATTATTCAACCTATGATTATATGTTAATAGCCTTAGGAAAGCTATTATCATAATTTCCACAATAATGAATTTAGAATAAATTGACTAATGAAATCATGATTATATAAGAAGTCTTAGGGGATTCAAATTCTAGGAACTATTGTTTTATTGGTTAATTTTTCATATCCTTTTTCCATTCTAGTTTATTTAATTGCGTTGACTTGCCCTTGGTTCTTTTTAATTTTAAATATGCTTTATCAATATCACTTCCATTGTCAGTTGGATAATAAGAAAGGAGTTATTACTATTACTGATAGTCTCTGTAAGATCGATGCTTGGTACTCTTGAGTCTTATATTATAAAATGATAAGTGCACTTGTCTTGGACAATCTATAGAATAAAGGAATTGAGTTATATATACACCATATATGAGTCCACTAGAGACCAAACTTGTCATATCTAAAAATTTTGGGATGTAATGTTTATATGAAACATGCACCATTTGATAAGCTTCAATCCAAATTAGATAAACGTAAGTATGTAGGGTATTCAAAAAAGAGTGTCAAATTTCAATTTTATCATGCTTTTAAGCAAAAGATGTTTGTGTCAATATCCTAGAAAGATAATTTATTTACAATGATAATAATGGAAGTGAGGTGAAACTTAGAGAAATTTAAGTAACATAAATCTCATCTAGATAGAGGAAGAACCTGAAGTTGATACATATGATGTACAACTAAAGGTTCAAGAGAAACACAGTTTCTAATACACAACCAAAGGTTCAAGAACCTCAATCAGTATAGGGATGAACATATATGATCCTGGTAGATAATTTTGATAGCTAATGCATGATCATGCATCCTTAGTGCATAATCATGCACATGCAATTTCCAGCATGCGATATTTTTGTATTCTTGATGTTTTGGGGCTAATTTTGGAACCAAATAAGTGGAAAAACCTTAGAAAGAACCCTAGAAGTCTTAAGAGTATATCAAGAAAAAGAAAAAACACAAAAGAGGAGCCCGCTCATAGAAAAAAAAGGAGATCGAAAGTGAAAACATCAAGATCAACTCCAACTTTCCAGATTTTCCAGATCAAGGCTTCAAGCTGATTTCTTTCTTTCCTCTTCTTCTATTTCATTCCATTTTATGCTAAATTTGAATAGTTATGTTTTGAACATGATTATGGAATTCTAATTATATATTAGGGTTTATTCTTGAATTGTTTTTAAAAAACTTTTACCTTGTTGAATTCAATATTTGATTGCTGTGGTATTTATTGTGCTTATACTTAATAAGAAATCAAGAAATTGAATCAAATTTATTTGTGCTAAGTTACATAATGAGAGTTGGTACCTTAATAGACTTACAAATATCAAGTTAATAAATAATTGAAAAGACATATTAATTGTGATTTAATTATGCTTATGATTGCTTCAAATCTAATTGAGTAGTTTTGAGAATAAAGAGATTTCAACTCAACTGTTATCTATTTCAATTGGGATTACTTGGTTAGATCTCGAGAGATGGTAGTCAAAAACCTAGAAATTCAAGGATCAAGCATAATTGAATTAACAAGGAAAAAAGGAAGAAAAAATAAGGATAAGATAACCTTTAAGTTTCCATTATTATTGATGTTATCTAAGTTTCCATTATTATTGATGTTATCTTTACAGGTTCAATTATTAAATTTTATTAGTTTATTTTAATTTTAGTTAATTTATTTTAATTTCAGTTAATTCAATCTTGTATTACCGTAGACAAAGTACATTCAAATTGTTAGGTAACTAATCCAATCCTCGTGGAAACGATATCTTGTGTACTATAGTATAGGATCCATATACTTACGGTATAACATACATTAAAACAAGAAACAAGATTCTATATGTGAACAACGTTAGTGGGTTTTGCAAGATTTTGTTCCACACCTTCTCTCCTTTGCATTTTTTAATCAAAATTTGCAATTTTGACGTTGTTTATTGGTTATTTTGCAATTTCATCCTCCATAATGTTTCCTAGAATCAAAAAATTGGCAAAACGTTCCAACCCCAAAGGAAAAACAAAGGTTTCTGGCCATGATCCATATGATTTGGTGAAGGATTTTAGAGCTCTTTTTCCAAATTTCTCTTAAGAAAAAGGTGAGAAATTTCAAATCCTTCGTTCTAAAATAATTGTTGCATCTAGGTTGAGGCCATAACTGTCAATTTTGGAAGAACTAAATTTGAAAGAAAAGGTAGAGGCCATAAGTGTCAATTTTGGAAGAACTAAATTTGAAAGAAAAGGTAGAGTGCTAGAATTCACTGGGGTAAGTTTATACATTGTTATCATCTTGTGTTCGAAGAACTAACACTTGAATTCTACATAACTTTATACTGTTAAAATGGCCAAGTTCGATAATTTTTTGTTTCGATTATAAGAAAAATCATACAACTTAGATTATTATATCATGGAAGAAATCTTTGGTTTTCTAAAATAAAAAATTGTCGACACACATGAGAATTTTCATGCTAAAACATTTTGGAAACAATTAATGGGTTTGGATTTGTTTAATCTGCATAATGCACCAAATAATGTTATTAAGAATCTTGAGTGCTTGTTATTGCATAAATTTATGTGTCATACTATTTTTTCCAAGAGCTAAAATAACAAATTCTTAAAGAAATATTTATTTATACTTTGGTGCATGGATAATAAGGTTCAAGTATGCACATCCACTCATATGTTTCAAACCATAGTTTCTTCAATTACTAAGAAGAGTAATTATCTTGGCATAGGTTTTCTCGTAACTACTTTGATTTATTATCATGGTGTTAATGTTAATGGCCTAACCCTTGTTTTTCCTGAGCATTTGAATACACTCATTTTAGGCAAGTTAAGATCAAAGAGTTTCATGGTATGGAACTCTAAGATATTAACTCTAAATTGAAATTTAAACACAAGAGAGGCTAAGCAGGTTCAATTTTCACACCACCATAACAACTCCAGTAGGTTTCATCTAGTGAAGAATTTGAGGAGGAGGAGGAGGAAGGTTGGGAGATAGTGCTTGAAAATTTGAAGGAGAATAACATGCACCTCGAGGGTTGTATAGACACTACGAAGGCACAGTTAAAGCCGGTAGTACATTATCAGTGCTATCAAACCAAGAAATTGTTAAATTTTTTGTTGTACAAGGCATCTGCATTCCATCTCCTACACCATAATCACCCCAATC
Source organism: Erythroxylum baracoense (assembly GCA_025629805.1). Classification (NCBI taxonomy): domain Eukaryota; kingdom Viridiplantae; phylum Streptophyta; class Magnoliopsida; order Malpighiales; family Erythroxylaceae; genus Erythroxylum; species Erythroxylum baracoense. Next base: position 25,564,306 of record JAOTAY010000191.1, on the reverse strand, counting down.
TACATAAGTATTCTTGCTCTTTTTTTATTATCTCTCTTAAATTTTTGTTGTTTCAGTTTCCACATTAAGGACAATGTATTACTTAAGGGTAGGGACATATATACACTTGCATATCAATTGTATGTGATTTTATATTTTCACTATGTTAGTTTTTGATTATGTTGGCATTGTGTGAACATTTTATGGCATGAAGTGTGCATTATGTGAATGTATCGATGACATGAATTGAATGGAATTGGCTTACTGTCGAACATGGTCATTTAAATTGTAAAGGCACATCAGCTTTTGAAGTTTGTATTTTAGGTGTCTTTAGAATGAATATGCATGTTAATTAGGATATGGCACCTATTCTTTCACTTTATGACATTTGTTCAGTTACGTTTATAATTACATTTATTAAATTTGTAGGCATTATTAGTAACCTTTTATAAGAGTGACCTACTAACAAAAAATGAGGTAAGCTAAGAAAATGTTAAAAGTTATGTGCTAAACAAAATTCTTATTTCCTTGGCCCTTTTTAAGGAAATTAGGTTAAGAATAGAGCTGGTAGCTAAATGAGAGTTGTGATATAGTTGAGTAATTTAGGGCATTCACAACAAAATGTTTGACTTCACATCAAAAAGCTAGAATGACACTCTAACCAAGCTAAATAAAAAATGTAAGCTAGCTGAGTAATCGAGGGACATTCATGATAAGTTGATTACCTTCATGTTAAAAGAATTTTTTAATGTGCTTGTTAATGGGTGGAAAATAGGAAAAAAAAAGAAAAGATGAAGAAAGAGTTGAAGAACAAGACCATGCATGGTTACGCACGATCGTGCATGCAATCAGCATAGGGATGAACATGCAAGATCATGTCAGAGAGTTGGGATAGCTAATGCATGATTATGCACAGGCAATTTCCAACTTATAATCTTTTTTGTATTCTTGATGTTTTGTGGCTATGTTGGAACCAAAATAAGTGGAAAAACCCTAAAAGTAATCTAGAAGGCTTAAGAGTATAAAAAGAAAAAGAAAAGCAAAATAGAAGAGGTTGCACACCACAAAAGGAGATCAAAACTGGAAACATCAAGATCAACTCCAACTTTCTAGTCTTTCCAGATTAAGGCTTCAAGCTAAATTTTTTCTCTCCTTTCCTTTTATGCTAAATACAAATATTTGTGTTTTAAACATGATTATGTAATTCTAAATCTATATTAAGTTTTTTTAATTGTTTTATTTAACATTTATCTTGTTAAATTCCTTATATGATTGCTTTTTGGTATTTGATGTGTTTACTCTTGATAAGAAATCGAGATATTGAATCAAATTTGTTTGTGTTAAGTTGCTCAACAAGAGTTAGTACCTTAATTGACTTACAAATATTAGGTTAATAAACAATTGAAGAGAGCTCTTAATTGTAAGTTAATTATCCTTAAGATTGCTTCAAATCTAATTGAATAGTTAGGAGTAGTTTTGAGAATCAAGAGATTTCAACTCAATTGTTATCTATTTCAATTGAGATTACTTGCTTCGATCTTGAGAGAGGGTAATTAAAATCTTAGGATATCTAGGATCAAGCATAATTGAATTAACAAGGCAAAAAGGGAATACATATTAAGAATAAAATAACCCCTAAGTTTCTATTGTTGATTAACTTTGCTCTTATTGCTATCTTTACTTATTCAACTATTAAGTTTTATTAGTTTATTTAAATTTCAGTTGTTTTATTTTATTTTCATTTAATTTAATCTTGTATTACCTTAGACAAAGTGCCTTCAAATTATTAGGTGACTAATCTAATCCTCATGAGAACGATATCTTATATACTACAATATATGATCTATATACTTGCGGTATTTTATACATTAAAACAAGCAACAGTCATCTCCCCACCATATTAGGTCCGAGTTTACTACTTTTAAGAAAGCAATGTTTGGCATTGAATCTTCAAAATGGTATGAAACCTTGAGATTTGAAATAAACTCTATATACACTAACCAAGTATTGGCTTTGGTAAATGCTCTCAAGGGTATTGTACATATTGGATGCAGGTTAGTTTTTAAGAAAAAACTATCATAGATGGTTATGTATGTAGTACAAAGCAAGGCTAGTGGCTAAATATTACAAACAAAAACAAGGAGTTGATTTTGTTGAAACCTTTTCACCAGTAGCTATGCTTAAATTCATAAGGATCTTATTGGCTATAGTCGTATATCATGATTATAAATCCTAGCAAATGGATGTCAAAATAATATTTATCAATGGGAATTTGCTTAAAGATGAGTATATAACACAACTTAAAGGTTTTGAATTTAAGAAATTTCCTAATAAAGTATGTAAGTTGAAAAAGTCCATTTATGGACTTGAGAAATCATTATAAAGTTGGAACATCTATTTTGATAAGACAATCAAAGATTTTGATTTTATAAAAATGAACATGAATCATATGTATATAAGAAGGTTAGTAGGAATGCAGTCATCTTTTTAATGTTATATGTGGATAACATATTGCTAATTGAAAAAGACATACCAATGCTCCAACATGTAAAGATTTGGTCATCTAAAAACTTCTTTATGAAGGATATAGGAGAAGCAACCTATATTATAGCAATAAAGACCTATAAAAATAGATCAAAGTGGTTACTTAGCTTATCCCATTCCATATATATAGATAAAGTACTAAAAGAGGTTTAGCGTGGAGAATTCCAAGAGGGGATTTTTAACCTTGTCGTATAAGATTTCTTTCTTATAGAGTATATGTCTAAAGATATAAGATCAGAGAGATGTATGTGATGCTATATACTAGACCAAATGTCTCTTATGCTTCAAGTATAACAGGTAGGTTTCAAGATAATCATAGCGATGGTCAATGAAAAACTATGAAAAACATCTTAAAATACTTGAGAAGGACTAAAGATGTTCTCTCGGTTTATAAAAGAACTGAACTAAAAGTTTAAGGATATGCAGGTACTAGTTTTTAGTTTGATCCTGATGATAGAAGATCATAATCAAGGTACATATTCACGTTAAATGGTGGTGTAGTAAGTTGAAAGAGTTTCAAACAACCAACCATTGTAAATTCTATGACTGAGATTGAGTACATTTTAGTGTTAGAGGTAGTAAAAGAAGTCGTTTGGATCAAGAAGTTCATGACCAAATTTGGAGTTGTTCCTAGTACTATTGTGTCAATAGTATTGTACTGTGATAAAAAATGGTGTCACTGCACAGGCAAAGGAACCAAGGTCTTATCATTGCTCCAGACATGTACTCAGAAAATTTTACTTGATTAGGGAGATAATAAAGCAGAAAGACAAGTTCTTAAATAATAAAATCTTATAGATCTTTTTACTAAGGCATTGTCTTAAAAAATATATGGTCGGCGTCTAGATGTTTATGGTATTAGATAGGCAATTGAACTTAGCGCAAGTAGAAGATTATTAATTTATACCTTTGCATCCAATCGATTATTTGCAATTTTATTTATGACATTATTATTTTAATTAATAAAGGCATTCTTTTTCTTTATGTACTTGGTTAATCACATTTAATGTTTTAATACTAAAGATAAAATCCTAAGAATAATTACAATACAGTTGAAATTATATGAGATTTAATTTGTATTGATTTATTATTTCTAAATTATGACTAGTTATAGTTTCATCAAGATGAGGTATTGATGGAACAATAAAACTATAACATGTTATGTTCTTTTCTTATAAAAAAGAAATTGATCTTATAAATTTAAAGTATAGAGATATTTAAACTTATTAAATAATAAGTTTAACGAACTGACCCGATTATGAGGATCTTAAATAGAATATTATTTATGTGTTTGTAGATTTCATTATTATGATGATTGTATAATTGATCCTTAAACCTAGGATTACCAAAGTATCTAAAAGGATTATTACTTTAAATTAATTACAGAGAATATTTTACTATTATTCATTAATAGTGATTCAAGAAATTCTCTGACCTGCATGATTTAAAATTTAAAAATGTGTTTGGAAATATCAGTTATAAATCATAATTATAAATATACAGATTTAATCAAACTATTTTAACATTTGTAATATTTAGATGATCGTGACATATTGCTAAACGTCAATTTTAATATATGATTATAAATGATAACGTTAAAGGATTAAAGATAAATTTAATTTAATTTATAATTAATGCCAGCATACTAATAATCAAATAAGTCACATATAAAAAAGCAACTGAAAGAAAAAATAAATTTAAATTAATTAGAATATTTTAAAATTTTAGAAATTAAATATAAAATATTTGATTTTATTGAAATTAAAATATAATTAAAATTTAAATTTAACTTTTATTATAGTTAAAATTTTAATTTAATAAAAATTCGTTTATATCTCTCTAAATAAGAAGAAAACATAAAAGAGTTAACATTCCTGCCATTACCATTCAAAAGTTAAATTCTTTTCCTTTATTTTATAAACACCGTTAAAAGCTAAAAACTTAGCTCAAAGTTGATGCTGTGATTTTTTTTTGCAAAAATTAAAACCAAATTCGATTTACGTACTTATATTCACATTATTCAATTATTTTTATCTAATCAAAAAATTGTAAAAATTTTATTCTCGTTATGACCGTAATTAGATTACAGATAATTTCTTAAGTATACATCCTCGTGCTGTTATCTTATAATAAAGAAAGAAAAGGCACTTTCAGTAGGAATGACAATAGACAACCATCCTAAATTTAAATTCAAATGTTTTAAATTAGCCGCTTCCTGGCCAAGCTCAAATTAGCATAAGAATCAACTATTCTAAACAAAACGATATTGTTTTATTCAGAAGAATTAAATCATAAATAAACCTGAGCCTAAACAAACTCAATTTAATTTTTTTTTAATATTTTTAATTTTAAAAATTTGAGAGAATTGTACATGAACTTGTCCTTTGTCATCTCTAAGTTTTACCACAAAAATCAAATTTATGAATGAAATTTAGACGATGTAAAAAACATTTATTTATTTTTTGGTAAATTAATGAATTTATAAATAAATAAATGTATGTACAATCGAGAGATTGACAAAGATACCAATCTCTTATCTATAACAAAAGAAGCTTAACATGTGACCATAACAGCAACCTAAAACATAAGAACCCACAAGATGATCATAACAAGAATCACCTTACTAAAATTACATTAATTATTTACAGCAGGTTCTGTACCCTAAACTAATCAAGACTACCTTATAACTCATAATTAGAAAGATACACAACATGTTAGAATTCATCGCATTTCCAGATCACATTGTTATCTTATTTGTAAATAATTACGGAAGTGCTGAGGAAGGAGAGATAGATCAATTCTCATCCAACTTCCTTTGTATATCCGATCTCGTCCTCCAGCTTTTAAGACACCAATCAAGGGTTAGGGCTCTCCTACTGTTGAGTTGCCCAAGGAGTGAATCGTTGAAGCTTATGACACCATGTATTCGTCAAGACTTTTTGGAGATTGAGGCATTCCTGCATAATCCTCTTTTGCCTGTGCATTCAGTATATCCTCCTACTAAGCTTACACGGCTTTACCACTTTTATTCTTGTCTTTTTGATAAACAACCTATCTCTTAGCAGATAACTAGGTTTGCCGTTGAATTTGATTGCTAACAAGAGAGCGAATCTAACCCAACCAACAACTTGCAAAACAAAAACAAACCAAAACCATAATTTACCTACACCTAATGTTTGAGTAAAGTTATTCCATTATTTAGAAGATCACTTTAGTGTTAAAGCTCCCCAATTTTATAGCTATGTCTGACAGTTCTGAAATTTCTCTCGAACCGTATGTTATATACAACAATAGATAGAAGGATGATAAATGTGTTGAGGTCAATATTTCTGTAACTTTAGAATTGGTTGAACCAATATAAAATAGATTGAAGATTTAATAAGTTTGGAATGATTATCTGAAAGTAACTGACGCAGTGTAACCACGCTGACTTTGAAAAGCAGCATTCAAAGAAAAGGTAGGTAGTAGATTCATTTATTTCTTTTAAACTTGTATCGTCTCCTGCGCTAAGTAACTTAAGCGACAAATATAGCGTAAGCGCAGGAGAAAATAACGAGACACAGGCATTTAATTACAATTCCGGTTCCGCGTAAAAAGGTCCGACGTCCAAATCATAAATTCCCTTTTTGAAAAATCACGTACCGAAACGCCAGGCAGAATCTCAGGCATAGAGGACTATGCCAAACCATAAACAAAAGAAACATTATTAATAAACAAAGCAAAGACAGAATTGATTTCTGCGTGGTAACCCCAAACAGGCAAAAAAATACACTTAACAAATTGTAAAATTAGAGGAACAATCAAACAATCAACCGAGTTTTAACAGTTTTAGAAAAACAACAAAGACCACAAAGAAAACGCAACATCTCTCTCTTTAATCACATGTTAACCCAATGGGCCTTCGCCTCCTACTCCTTCACAATTGAAAGAATGATTGAACTTAACTATCTTCATCGCTAAGGATAATTATGATGACGATTGAGTTATATCTTCTCATCGGTGGGCTGTGATGAGTGTCTCTATGAACCTCAACCCGTCAAATCTTGGAGCGAATTTATCCTTATTCGACGGCAACGCACAATTTTTCCCGCCCAATTTACCTGTACCCTGTTCACACCAGACCAAGCCTAAATTCATGCCAGAGATCCATATAACACACGACGTGAAACACTTAACAATGGAATCTAAAACATTGAAACAGCACATGAATCCAATCAAAATATCAGGCTGATTTCCTATGAGTTTCTTTCCTGAAATATGAAAGAAGACGTACCTGGCTGAAGGAAGGACAATGAACGTCTTTAGTATCAGAGGACGAGGACGAGGACGACAAAGCGAGAGTTGAAGCCGCTATGACGGACGCAACTAAAGTGCCAGGACCCTTCATCCTGATTGCGCTAGGACCAGTCGCTCGCGAAATCCGACAAGAATTGCCGGATCTCCGTCGGAGCCTTTTGGGTTAGCGCGCGTCTTGTATTTTGTTGGTTTGTTGAATTAAATTTCCCGATATGATTTTTACATTTGTTGCAAGTTGATTAACGGGATTTAAATGTAAATTTGGTTCCGGTACCAACGGATTCTAATCAGCAAATAGCCAATTGCCACGTCGTCTCGTGTAGTTTCGTGCGAGTTGGGTCAGGTGAGCATTCATTCAGCGCCGTTGATACGCAAGTGATTCCAGCTTTTTACTTTCGCTTTCTCGTCTTCTTTTTCTTTTTAAAAGATCGAATTCTAATTAAAAAAAAAAAATCACCAATGCATAGTCATTTATTCTATCTCGCACTCGACTTTCGCTTTAGATTAATACTTTTTGTAACTTGAAACTCTTTGATATATTGATTAACTTGCATGATGGGTTTCACACAAGACTTCGAAAGTTTGTTTAAAAATTCTTGAATTTCTTTCTTTTTCAATTGATTAAAAAGTTGATAAATAGTTAGTTTCAATAAAGGAGTAAGAACATCAAAAACTAGATAGTTGTGGGATTATAAATTATTAGTTTATATCTTATAACCAATAAGCTAGTTATAATTTTGGTGATATAATTATTTAAAAATATTCTTTATCTCATATATGTTTATTTAATTAACTGATGTATACGATAAGGTATATGTGATAGATATACATTGCAAATAAAATTATAATGAGACAATAATTATATTATATGTGCGATCCCACATTGGTTAGAGGAGTGAACAAAATACGCCTTATCAGGGTACATATATCTTTTACGCATAGACGCATTTTTCCAGATGTGGGAAGAGCAAAACTCTGAGGACTTTGGCCTGATGGGCAATATGAAGCGGACAATATCTATGGGCGGGTGGTCTGAGCTGTTATATTATATTTATGTATTATCTCTAAATTATTTTAAATCATTTTTCGATAAAAATTTGACATTAATAAAGTATAAAAAGAGAGGCATATATTATATTTCTGCCTTATAAAAGAAATAATCGATTTTACAAACTAAAATATATAGATACTTAAACAATTGTTTGAGTACTTAGAAAAAGTTCATTTAATTGACCATGTATAAGAATTCTATTTAGAATATTACTTATATGTTTATGAAAAATTTTAATCGATAGTCATTAGATATATCATGAACTATATTAAGATAGTTAAGTGATTAATATATGACTTACCATCCTAAAGTGATTAGAGGGAATATTTTGTTATTCTTGATTCAAAAAATCCTTAGTCAAGGTGAAATGATACATTGAAAATAATTTTGAAATGTCATTAATGGACTCAATTACTAATGAAGGAACTAATATGATTGGAGTAGATATTACTTTCATAATCTATGTTTAATTAGAATCTTATGTAATAAATAGATTAAATTATATGAAAAATTATGCACAAAAATTTAGTCAAAATTATTTTGACATTCTTAATATTTGGATGATCATGATGCATTAGTAGATGCCTTGTTGACATATTTCAATAATTATACGTCATAAATAAATGGTTGATGAGAGAGAAAGGTAATTTAATTAAGTTGTACTTGATTGTTATGTTTAATAAACTTTAACGTTTAAATATGTCATATTTGATAATAAGGATCAATATGAGATATTATTTCTTATTTGGAGCTAATTGATATTTAATTATAAATAATTGTAGTTATAATCAAAGTGTAATTAAAACTAGAAATATACTTCAATTAAATTACTAAAAGTTCACCTCCTATTATAAATAAACGTAAGCTTTAAAGGACTTAGCACTCCTTGCTTACCCTCTTTACACCACTTATAGAGTTCCCTCAACTAGTTCATGTGTATATCATTAGATGTTAGACAAGTATGTTGCTATAGTGGTGGTGATAAACCTATTTTAGAAATGGTTCAAGGGAAGTTTCAAGAAAAATGATCAAGCTACGCAATAAGGTATGATTTACTTTTAGATTTACTTACTTTCATGAATTAATCATGTTATAAAATTTAAAGTGATCTTGGCTTTCAAGAAAATGAATAAAATTTTTTTTTTCTTTTTATACTATGCATAAGATTCGATCCTACCTTAATTTCTTAAAATAAACTTGAGTTATAGCTGATGCATCTTATGCTTGAAAGAGAAATAAAAAAGAGATTGTCACTCGTTCATAACTTTTTTATGATGGCAAACAAGAGAATGAAATTGGTTGTTAAGTGAACTCCTGTAAAAAAGGAATGCACAAGTTATTAGTGAACCATTGATAAACATAGTTACTACAGATTAAGTGATCCTCTTTTGAAGTCCTAGGAGATAATTTAAGAAAATTTCCTTGATAATGGGAAGCATTCTTGATTGTGAAGGAGCTAAAGTCAATGTTATTAGTGATAAAAGCTTCCACTTGCAGGTTAGTTATCAAATCTTAAGTAATTTCTAAAGGATATAAGTATAAGAAAGGGACCTAGTAAGTATAAATTACCAAACCAAAAGAATTCCTTTTCCTTATTACTTGTAACATATATCATTGAACTTCTCACGCTCCTTTATATTCAATATTTGCCTCAAATTCTGGAAAGTTTTCCAACCTACTTTAATCTACCATAAGCTTTTTCCTTTAAAATATTTGGTATGCATCTATCAAATGCATAAAGATGCATTATCCATGAATAATTTTCAAAAGCATATGACTAGTAACACCTTGTTCAGCAACATAATTGAGTGAATCCTAACTCCTTTTTCACTTTTTAGCAAGCAAAGGCCACACCCTTTGACCTTGGCTTTATAGGAATCATTCTTCTTACCTGTCATTTAAAATTGACAATATATGATAAAGCCACCCTACAAAAGAGAGGCTTTTAACATTCTAATTGTCAACTTTATGCTCCACTTACTATAAAAGAGGAAGATACTCCCTATATGTGAGCCTTAAAGTGATCAAAAGAAAAATGAGATATTTTAGAGGAAGTTTATCAATTTTGAATCATATGATTTGAATAATCTATGAGGCTAATTTTGAATTGACAATAAGACTGAGCTAGTTTTATATAAAAACTTTCATGCTACAAATATATAAATCGTAACTCGTAGTATAAAAGATGTTGTTCCTGCGAGGATTGATTAGTCACCTAACAAATTGTATGCACTTTGTCTAAGATTGAATGAATTGAATTAAAATAAATAAATGAATTTGAAATAAAATAAAAAACTAAAAAATTGAATGATTGAAGCTAGCAATAAGAATAAAGTTAATCAATAACGAAAAATTAGGCATTATTCTATCATTGGTTTGTCTTTCCTTTATCTTGTTAATTCAATTATGCTTGATCCTAGATATCCTAAGGATTTTATTACCCTCTCTTGAGATTTAATCAAGTAATCACAATTGAAATAGAAAATAATAGAATTGCAATATCTCGATTTACAAAACTACTCCTCATAGTCAATTGGATTTGAAGCAATCTTAAGGATAATTTACTCATAATTAAAATCTCTCTTTAATTGTTTATTAATCTAATATTTATAGGTTTATTAAGTTACTAACTCTCATTGTGCAGCTTAACATAGATAACTTGATTCAATCTCTCAATTTATTATCATGTATGAGCATAACAAATACCACAAAGAATTGATATATATTGAATTCAACAAGAATAAAGTTTAACAAAATAGTTCAAGAATAATCCCTAATATGGATTATCAGTAATCATGTTCAACATCCTACTAATCCAAATTAATATCCAAGATAATAAAATATAAGAAGAGAAAAGAAAGAAAACAACTTTATGTCTTGATATAGAAATTTTGGAGTCATTTGTTATGTCTCCACTTTGATCTGCTTGTTTTTGAAGTGTAGTCTACTTTTTGCTAGTTTTATTTTCCTTAAATACTTCTTGAGGCTTTGAGGTTTCTTTCTAGGATTTCCTAACTTAGTTTGGTTCCAAAAATAGTCCCAAAATGTCAAGAATACAAAAATTTCGCATGCTAAAAAATGTTATACATGATTGTGCATGGACGATCGTGTATCCTGTCCACTCTCTTTGTCAAGTGCATCTTCCTATTCTTCAAGTTCTTTATCTTTTCTTTAGTTTTCCTATTCCCACTCACTAACAAACACATAAAACAACTTTTGAAACATAAATTTAAGATCAAATCCTTGCTCTAAAACAATCAAACCATTAAAACACACACAAACATTATAAAGAACATAATTCTAAACCCTAAACATGTAATTATCATATAAGAAAATGCTTAAAATACACTTAAACAGCTAGAAAACATACTATAATATACAACTATCAACATCTCCATATTTAAATCTTTGCTTATCCCTAAACAAAACCAAAATGATAAATAAACAAAACATAAAAGCACATAAAAATATAATCATGCAACAATACAATAATGATACAATGACATCAAATCTCACAAAAGTAACTTAACCTCAAACATCAACCACCAAAAAAGTGCCAATGTACTAACTTATTCCATTTATGTTTAAGTTCTTTAATTTAAATATACATATCAATAAAAATATGAACACCCTATTCATGCACCTATTGCATTTTTAAGCATGCACTTATTATTATTGATCAATTAAAATGGTAAACTATCATTAAGTAACCCTTCTTGAAAATTATTGCTATTTTTAAAAGATCAGTAGGTTTAATTTTATTGCAAGCACCATCCTTTTAGATTTTTTTAATGTTCACCTAGTCTTTTGATGTGAAGGCAAACACCTTCTCATGAATGTCCCCTAGTTATTCAACTAGGTTACATTTTTTATTTATCTTGGCTAGATTGTCATTATATCCTTTTAAGTTACTCAGCTATATCACAACTCTCAATTGGCTATTAACTCTATTCTTAACCCAATTTTCTTAAAAAGGCCAGTAGAATAGGAATTTCATTTAATATTTTTTAATTTCTTAGCCTACCTCATTTTTTCTTAGTCAATCACTCTCATGAAAGGTTACTAATAATGCTTATTAATTTATGTGATTGTAATTATAAATGTATACAAACAAGTGTCATAAAGTGAAAGAATAGGTCCTAATTAACATGCATGTTCATCACAAAGACACATAAAATACAAAATTCATAGGTTAATATACCTTTACAATTTAAATGACCATGTTTAAAGGTAAGCCAATTCCTTTCAATTCATCCTATTGACATATTCACACAATGCACACATCATGCAAAATAATGTTCACACAATGCCAACCTAATCCAAACTAGCATAATGTAAATGTAAAATTCACACAAACATCATGATATTCAATTATATATATGTCCCACACCTGAACAACACATTTCCCTCAAAGTTGAAACCAAAACAATATAAATAAAGAGAAATAGCAATAAATAAAGAGTAAGAGCAAGAATATTTCTAGAGATTCAGGTGCTGATGGAGTTGGAGATGAAACTTAGAGACCTTGCACAGTAAAAAATTTAATAATTTCTTTATTTAACATCGCTGATGGTGCATGACCTCCTTTAGCTATGCCTTTATGGTTTCCAAATGACCCTCTAGGTGCTTATTATTTTTCTTCCATTTTCCAAGTTTCGTTTCCCATACTTCTTCCTCTTACTCAGATGCCTTAATTAATGAAGCCTTTTGGTGTTGTTGTGTTGGGCCTTGAAATTTTTGTTAGTAAGCATGATTTGAATAAATTTTGTAGTATTGTTAGATAGATTATTTTTATTTGGAGGTAATTATTATATCAA
>JAOTAY010000191.1:25535936-25549470 GCA_025629805.1 Erythroxylum baracoense | reverse complement strand
ATTGAAATTAGAATTTAATTTCAATTAAATTACTAAAACGTCTAAAGCTTATTATAAATAGGCTTAAGCTCTATGGAGCTAGCACTTCATGCTTAACCCTCTTTGTAAGAGTTATAGAGTTCTCTCAACCTATTCTGTGGATACGTTAGAGGATGGAAACTTATGTAGCTACGATGGTTGAGACGGATCAGTTCCAGAAACGATTCGAGGGATATGACAAGAGAAAGATCAAGCTTCGAAATAAGGTATGAATTAAGTTTCCGCGTTATTATGTTTTTTGTTAATCATTTTATAAAATTAAAGAGATCTTGATTTTTTGGGAAATCAAAAGTGGAAAAAAGTTTCGTGATTATTCTACTACGGTCGGGATCGAATCCCTACCTGGTTTCCCATCAGTAAGAATGTGTGGTAGGCGTAGATTCTTGCTATCTGGATGGTTATTCTAAAGTACCCTTACCACTTTGCCTCTTCCTTGGTTTCTCTTTTCATCTTTGGTGTTGTGAATTTGCCCTCTTCATTATTAATCCCTAAAATATGAAAATAAAATTACCAAAATAAAGGAATAATATAAGTCAATCAAATTGAGACAAATAAACATTGAAATATAATCCCACAATCAATTAGTTACCAATCAATAAAAAATTACATTAACCTTAAATTAATCCATAACTTCATAATGTATTGGCATTACAAGCCTAAAATATCCAAATTAAACTTACAACACTCCATAATATCAATTAATTACAAAAATTATAATAACTAATCTAAACACCCTAATTAAATTAAATAAGCCCAAATGAAAAAAATGCCCAAATATTACGCACTTGAATAGTACAATAGCCCAGTAGAAATGTAAAACACGTAAAAACTAAACAATTTAAAATTTGAATTCATAAAAATCAATTAATGGCCCTAAAGGATTCAAATTAATAAGAATAAATCCAAAGTAGTTCAAAAATCCCTAAAAAGTTTGAATTCAACATGCAAAATAGCCCAAAAATACTAGTTAAACCCTCTAAACACTTCCAATCACATCGGTAATCCTAACTCCACAACACCTAAAAAATTGATTCTTCCACCTAAATTTCCCTAAAACTATTCAACAACTTAAGAACAATTGAAACAAAGCATAAAATATACCTTAAACTGATGAAATTTTAAAAGAAATTGGTTGAAAAATGGTTTTTCGGGTAAATAAGGAATAGATGAGCATCTCCTAGCAATGAAAAATGAGAGAGAAAGTGGAAAATGGGATCCTAGGCAATGGTTCACAATTTAAAGAGGATTTTTCTCAACAGAGGTGGTAACAAGATTATGTGGCTGCCCCATATTAAACAAATTAGGGTTAATTTTTACTAGATATGAGTTTGTTGGGCTATAACATAGGCATGTACCTCAAACATGTTATAAAAGGATTTAATATGGGCTAAAGCACGAGTTTTTATCTAGGCTATATTAAAATAAAAATAAGATGATAAAATACACGAGTGTGTTGGGACTTAACAGAGTTGTGCTGACACTAAATTTAAACACTTAGAATCTATATGACCAATAACTCAAGAGTGTTAATGGACATATAACTTCTATTAAATTTTAGAAAAATAAGAGAAAAGGAAATATAATTCAACATAGTCTCTTACATGGTCATGTTAGTGGTAATGTTTCACAATTAACTTATATAGTTTTGGAAACATGAGTATGTTGATGGGTGTATAGGTGACTTACAATGATTTTCCAATAACATGGCCACGAATATGGGAATATTGATAACCATGTATGTTTCTGTAATATTTTGACACTTCTTCTCTAATTGGAAATAGTTATGTTTCTGATTAACATGAATGTGTAACTTAACATAACTATCAACATATGGGTATTAATAGGCATACAACTCTATGTAACTTTTTAACTTAGCCAATTTTCAACCAGCTTTCACTATGAATCAGCCCATATACCTAAAGCATAAAAGATGAAAATGGAACCTATATAACCATAAACCAAGAAAAAATTTAGGCTAAAACATAAAATTAATGCAAATATATGTTAAACTATGGAAACTAAAAACTAAAAATCTAGAATAAAACTAATTGAAACAAAATTATCAAATTAAGAACTTGGTTTCCCTCCTAAGAAGCGCTTATTTACGTCTTTTGCTTGACTTTCAAACTTTAACTTACTCCATCATTATTTTAGAGATTAAACTCCTCTAAATATTCTTATCAAAATCTCCTCCAAGATAATACTTGAATCAAAGCCCATATATCTTAAACACACCTGTTATTGGATGAGTTACCTCAATGGTGCCATAAAGAAAGGCTCTCTTTACTAAAAGAGTCCAAACCTTCTAGAATTCAACTTGTTTAGAAACAATTTCAGTAGTTGTACAAGAGAATTTGATCTCCCTTCTTAAATTGCTTTATTTACTTAATCCTTCCATCAAGGTACCTTTTAGATTATTCCTTGTACAATTTTTTTGTAAGCCATCGTATGCCATTCTTCAAGCTCATTTACTTGGATTCTCCTTTTCTCACCCACAATATTTAGATTAAAATTAATGAAATTAATTATCCAATATGCTTTATATTTAAGTTTAATAAGCAGATGGCACACTTTTCCATACGCTAAACTATAAGGTGTAATGCCTATCAATGTTGTAAATGCCATTCTATATGCCTATAAAACATCATCTATTTTATCATACCAATCTTTCTGGTGATGCTCTACCATCTTTTCTAGTATTCATTTTAGTTATTTATTAGCTACTTTCATTTAACCATCGGTTTGAGGGTGATAAGGGGTTGCAACTCTATATATAAATTTATATTTCCTAAGAACTTTTTCAAATTAAAGATTACAAAAATGAGTGCCTCTATCGCTAATAATCACTCTCATTAGGCCAAATTGAGAAAATAGCTTTAAAAGAAACTTTACCACAACCTTCGCATCATTTATAGTTAAAATATAAACCTCAACCTATCAAGAGACATGATCTATAGTGACTAGTATGTATTTACTTGCACTAAAAACCATAAAGGGACAAATCAATTAAATTCCTAAAAAAATGCTTTGTAAATTAAAATAAAAATTTGAGGCATGATAGATGGATATATAAATATATTTTTACGCCCATATTTGATATATTTTTCTTGATATTATATACTTTTATCATATATTTTGTACTTAATTTGTTTCAAGTGCTTTATAGGTGATAATTGCCTTTATAGATATAAAGGAGAAGAATTCAGATGAAAAATGACATAAAATGAAGAGTTAAAGCATAGAAAGGAAGCACGGTCGTGCATCAACACGTGCACTTCTCTTAGATCATGTAGATTCATGAATTCTTGAGATTTTAGGTATGTAGGGTTTGATACACGGTTATGCATCAACCAGTGCTTCTCGCAGAACCCTAAATTTTGCTATAAAATGATGTGAACGGAGGTTAATGATGGCAGCAGACTTGAGGAAGCAATTTTGGTTCAAAAAAGTGGAAACACACGAAGAAATCATTGAAAAATCTATCAAAATATAAGATCAAACCTTTACATCGTAAGAATATTCGATAAAAGACTACCAGGGAGATTTAGAATTATGATCTCATTATTTTCAATTCATTTTTCTTTCTATTTATGTTTGATTTCGTGTTCGATACTATATAACTAAACATCTTATTAGTATTTAGGTTAGATGAACCCCTATGTTAATACTTGATATGATTTAATTGTTTTATTAAAGTAATTGGTTAATATATGTTTTAATAGACCCAAAAATATTAAATTAAATATGGTTTCATATATAGAGATTAAGAAATCCTACTGGTGAATAGATCTATTGTAATTGAAAGGAGTTAATTGCAGCCCTAGAGATAAGATGATATAAATCTTCCAGATTAAGGCTAAATGATTCACAAATCAGTCAAGCAATCCTATAAACTTTAACCTGAGTAATTGGTTGAAAACCTTATGATTAGTTGTCAATAGACTCAAGTTTAGCTATTGACATACTATAGGAATCTCCACGGTCTAATAAATCAATAAACAATTGTATAATAAAAGATCAATTTTATAAGGTTTTAGGGGGATTCGAAACATAGATACTAATTTTTTATATTGGTAATTTTCTAAGTGAATTCTTAATTCTCTATTCAATATCACTACATATTTTATTTTACTTAATTTAGTCTTAGTTTCTTTAATTAAAAATTAAAACCAATTCATAGATTAGATAATTGTATAATGATAATTACTAGTATTCATCGTCTTAGTTGGATCAACTCGTACTTGCCTATATTAGTTACAGTTATGTCGTGCACTCGCAGTTATTTCAATATTAACTAACTCAAAAAAGTCAATCAAGGCATTTAATCTTTGTGAGATATGTTACCTGTTTGTTGGAACATATTTACAAAGTGAATACACACTCTTAAGTAAACACAAAAGGCATATTTTTTCAAGTAACTTAGTTAAAGGCCTAGAAATCTTAGAGAAGTCCTTAACAAACATTTTTATAAAATCCTACATGTTATAGGAAGCTCCTAATAGCTTCAACAGAAATAGGGATTGGTAATTTTTCATTAGTATCCACTTTCACTCTATCAATCTTTATCCCCATTATATAAGATTTTATGGCCTAAAATTATGGCCTCTTACACCATAAAATGGTATTTTCCCAATTTAAACTAAATTGGTTTCCTCATAATGCTTAAGTACTTTTTATAAATTCTAGAGGCATAAATTAAAAGAATCCTTATAAACAAAAATTTTCATCGATAATTAGGTCTTTAAAAAACTTACAATCATGCACCTCTAAAATATAGCAGGTGCACTGCATTAACCCAAAAGGAATTCTTTAATAAGATGATGTACCATAGGGCAAGTGAATGTAGTCTTCTCCTAATCCTTTAGGGTTATCAAAATTTGAAAGTAGCTAAACAAGTCATCCAAAAATAGTAGTATATATGGCTGACTAATAGCTTGAGCTTTAGTCAAAGAAAAGGAGAGGAAAATAGTCATTTTAAATGGCTTCATTTAACTTCCTGTAATCAATACATACTCTCCAGCTAGTGATGGTTCTAATGACGATTAACTTGCTCTTCTAATTAGGCACAATCATCATTCCTCATTTAGAACAACTTGTATAGGGGTCACCTAAAAATTTTCAAAAATAATGTAAATTACTCATGCATTAAGAAGTTTAATTATCCTTACCTTTACAACTTCCTTCATATTTAGTTCTCCACTAGGGATGCACAAATATTTTGAAATTATCCTCGATTAAAATTTTTTGAGTGCAAAAAGAGGGGTTAGTTTCTCTAATATCTAAAATCACCCATGTTATTGTCCTTTAACACTCTTTAAATGTCTTCAATAACTTTTCTTTCTGGTCCACCTTTAAATTTGATGTTATAATTACTAGTAAATAGGAATCCTTTGTTAAGAATGAATGTTCTAAATGATCTGGCAATTGTAAAAGATCATTTTCCCCTTTCACTTTATTGGTCAAATGTTTAAAAGTTTAGAAAAACTTTTTTATTTTTATTATATGGATGTTTATTTTGTATTTTTTCCAAATTCCTATCCATCTTAGTGACCAAGAAAATATCACATTTACATGCACTTATAGTAAAATGCCTTTTAGTCTTTGAAACACTCTTACAACCTTTCAATATTGTATGATGACAATCTTTTTTATTTTTTTAAGAACATTTTGGAAGTATTAATCGATGATTTCTACATATATGGCACTACTTTTGATGAATGTTTAACTAATTTGTCCAAAGTGTTACAACGACGTAAAGAAGTTAATCTAGTTTTAAATATAGAGAAGTGCCACTTCATGGTAAGGAAATGATTATTCTAAGGCTCTAGATATTCGAGTGAGAAATTAAGGTAGATATCGAAAAGGTTAAAGTGATGGAGAAGATACTACCAGCCACCATTATTAAGGGTGTGATGAGTTTCCTAGGACACACCAATTTTCACAAGAACTTTCTAAAAGATTTTTCAAAAATTATTAAAGTCTTATCTAACCTGCTTCTTAAGGATGTAAATTTCAAATTTGTCCAAGAATGCATTAATGCTTTGTACATATTAAAGGAATCACTTATATATTCTCTAATTATATAACCCCTAATAAAACCTTCCATTAGAGCTTATATGCAATACAAATGATTACATAATAGGAGAGCTTTTGGGAAAGAAAAAGGATAAAAAGGTGCATACCATCTACTATGCAAGTCAAACATTAGATGAAGTCTAAGTGAATTATGCTACTATTGAGAAGTGGTGATCTTTATTGACAATATTAGGTCACATTTAGTATGGTGGAAGATTATTATCTACATTGATCATTTCTTTATTTAGTAACTCTTAAGTGGGAAGGAAGTGAAGCCAAGGCTGATTAGATGTATCCTTATCCTTCAAGAGTTTGACTTAAAGATCTAGGATAAGACGGGAGAAAAAAGTTTAATAGTTGACCATTTTTATAGAGCACCTACTCTGTATAGATTACTAGATTAAGGTAAGAGTTAGACAAGAATAAAGAAGATGAGCTACGTATAGATGAATCCATCCTAAATGATCAATTATTTATCATCTTAAAACCAGAAGCTTCATAGTATACTAACTTAGTGAAATGCTTTGCATACAGAATTCTACCACTTAACTTGAGCTACCAAAAAAAGTTCTTCTTGAATTTCTAATAGTAACAATAGGATGAGCCCCTTTTGTTTAAGTGTCAATTGAACGTAATATCTAAAAGGTATGTTCCGAAAGATGAAATGTAGAGTATAATCTTTCATTTCCATGCCTCATCCGATGGTCATCATGCTAGTTCTTTAAAAAATACTGCCATGACTTTGCATGTATGTTTTCATTGGCATACCTTCTTTAAATATATTCATAGGTATAGGTATGTAACCACATATGACTAGTGTTAAAGAACTTAGAATATTTCAAAGAGAAATGAGATGTCTCTCTATAACATCTTGGGGGTTGAGATATTTGATGTTTAGAGAATTAACTTTATAAGCCCTTTTCTATATTCATATGACAATAAGTATATTCTTGTGGACATGGATTATATATCCAAATGGGTGAAGTAATTGCATCGCTAAATAATGACGCTAAGGTAGTAATAAGGCTCTTTAAGAATTTGATTTTCCTAAGTTTCAATGTTCCTAGAGCTATATTAAGTGATGGTAGTTCATATTTCATTAAACACTAATTTGAATGTCTCTTAAGAAAATATAGGCTGACTCATAAGGTTGCCTTTGGATAACTTCCTCAAACTAGTGGTTAAGTAGAAGTTTCAAATTGAGAAATTCAAGAGTTTCCTTACGAAAAAAATTCACAAAATTAGGATAGATTAAGTAATAAAACTAGATGAAGTACTATAGTTCTGATAGCTATGATTTGCATTATGTTTTAGGGTTTAATTTGTTATGTATTAAGTGTTAATTTGAGTGTTTAGTGTGCCTTTAGGTTTTAATTGTGTTACTTTATGTGTTTAAGTGTTTTTATAGGTTAGTATAAATCTTTGAGCTTAAATGTTATATTTTTGAGATACATTGATTTGTTTGTTAGTGTTTTAGGGTAAACGGTGAAGTTTCGAAGAGTTTTAGGCCAAAACCATGGCCCACTATCATGGCACACAATAGGCCACGATCGTGATAGAAAGAGGCGAGCCAATAAGGGACCTAGGCCACGATCGTGCCATTTTGGTCACGATCGTGATAGAGAGCTCTGAGCCAGGCCATGATCGTGCACTTTGGTCCATAATCGTGATAGAGAGGGTTAGGTGTTGGCCACGATCATGGCATACAGGGCAACGATCGTGGCCTATATCGGGTGATAGTTATGCATTAGTATATGTTTTTCTAGGTAATTAGCATGTTTTTTCTTGTATAATTGCTGATTATTATTACAGTTTACAATTTATTTTGTATGTTTTCATTGAGTTTGATTTCCATTGTGGTTCTTTTATGTTTGATGTTAATTTAGGGTAAGAATTGACTATTTTTTATGTAGGAAGGAAGATAGAGCAACTTGGAGATTGAGCTAGAAAATTAAGAGGAAAAGAAAAGAAGAAGTGTTCTGTGGCTAATTCTCAAGATCGTGGAAATCATAATTCGAGACAATATGCAGGGCTTCATTAAACTTAGGATTTTTGGACTATTTAAGCATTATTAAGCCTCCATCTTGGGAGGACGAAACCCTTCTGTAGAAAGACCATCTTTGGAGTGAAAAACATATGTTTGGAGCCTTGAGGACGGATTATAGTCAAGGATCATCATCAAGATTAGGGAAAATAGCACATCAATACAAAAATTTCCAGATTTTGGCAAAGAGGAGAAGGAATCTTTTTATTCAATTTTCTATTAATCTTTCTTCTTCTATTCTTTTTAAACTAAAATTTGAATGTTAATGATGTTATAGAGACCATGTTAGGCTGATTTAGTTTTAGGGATTGCTTTTTAACTATTTTGTTAGAACTCCTATTTTATTGAATTGAATGAAGTTGTCTTTTATGATTGTTGATTTTGTTTGCTATCTTGTAACAAATCAAGAGAGTGAGTAAGATAAATTTGTATAGGATTGTACAACGAGAGTTGGCAACCTATAGACTTACAATCATCACGTTAATTGAATAGTTAGAAGAGAGATCTCGGCTAATCAATTGATCACCCATAGGATAGTTTAATAACTAGTTAAATAGGTCGAGTCATTGGGTAGGTTGAGAAATCATTCAATTGATTCCCTTTAATTCAATTAGGGACAATTAATTACACCTTGAGAGGGGGTAGTTAATATATTTAGAAACCTAGGGTGAGACACAATTCAATCAATAAAATAAGAAGGAGACAAAATAGGGAAAAAAGTAATCTCTAGTCCTTAAATTCTTAAATTCCAAATTTTCTGCACGTTCGTAATGTCTATTGTTTTGAGTTAGTCTCTTAATTTTAATTTAATTTTCCAGATTATTTACTTTTAACAATTTCGTTTCGTAAACAAAGTTTTATTTAAATTAAGTAGTGTATGGGCATCAATCCCTGTGGGATCGATATCCACTCTTTTAAGCTATAAGTCATGAACCGTTTACTTGCGATTTTTGAGCGTAAAACAAGTAGATAGGTTTTACCATCAATAAGTTTTTGGCGCCATTACTGGGGATTGATTGTTTAACATCTTGTTTAATTTAGATTACTTTGATTTAAGAGTTTTTAATACTTTTACTTATATATTTGCAGGTGTATGAACACAAGGAATATGCGAAGATCGACAGAATTTGGTAACACATCAAGACATCTTAGAATGAGGATTGAGACATTTGAAGAGATAGATGTCAAGAAGAAATAGAAAGAACAATGATAGAAGATAATTATTATATGGAGCAAGGAACTTTTGCAAATTACAATGAGGTGCAGTATGGTTAGGGAAGTACCAATTCTTATTAGAACACATACACTGCAGGATGGTAGAACCACCCATATTTTTATTAGTCCGGACATCAAGACCTATTTAAATTTCAGCAAGATCGAATTGGAGTGATGGGGAGTTTGTTGGACAAGTTTATGGAGATGTTTGGTTCCAAATTGGCAGCTCAAGAAGAGAACCAGAAGAGGATGTTTTCCAGCCAGGAGGAAAGTCAGAAAAGACTAGAAAAGAAATTCGATCAAATTCTTGAAAATCATGCTACTTCTATTCACAACCTAGAGATTCAAGTAAGACAACTTTCCCATGAATTTTGTAAAAGATGTGTGGAAAAATCTCTGAGAAATATGGAATTACATCAACGATAGCAATATGAGGCTATCATACTTTAGAATAAGGAAGAGCTAGAAGAACTAATGGAACACCATGCTGAACCTTACTTTATTGAAAAACAAGAGATGAAAAAAGAGATTGAAGAAAAGAATGCCAACCCTCCCTAATATTCACCAGTTCTTGATGTACCAAAGGAGAACAATGAAAAATCTTAGGTAGATGTTCACTAAAGGAATTATATCTTTTGGATTGATGATGATCAAGAGACATTCAACATGAATGATATATTTAAGAATCCGAAGGATAGTAGCTCATGCAGGATAATTGGTGTGTTTGAATCTTCTGAAGAGCAAAAGGACGAAGAATAGATGACAACAGACATCAAGTTTGAAGAAGTTACAAAACGGGAAGTGGAAAAGGCAGAGGAGACGAAGGTGATTAAGAAGAAAGAGAGCAACTCACCTTCTTACAGGACAAACTGTTGGATTCAATGGAAGATTCAGGGAGGTTTGTTATTCCCTGTTATGTTGACAGTTCACTCAGAAAAAAGGCATTATTGAGCTTAATCGGTTTTCATAATGTTATTCATATTGTCCTTTTGATTATTTTACAATTTGTAGCTTACTTACAGGCTACAAAACTAATGTTAAATGAAAAAAGTGGAAGTAAGCCGTTTATAATTGATCCTGGCTGAGTTTCCAAGGAAGAGTGTCGAGCTATCGACATTAACAGAAGTGTTGTGTGGGAGACAACCCATGAGATTTTATTTTCTTTTGATTGTCTTTGTTTATTTGTTTACTTGATTTATTCAGTTATGATCATGTTTGATTTAAATTTGATTGATGTTAATTTAGTTTTTGTTAGAATTTCAATTTGTTTTCTTTTCAAAATTCTTGTTGATGATCTTAATTTGATGTGTTTGTAGGTTGTGGGATCATGGAGAAGTAATATTAAGCTTGAAAGAAGGTTTGGATTTGTGAGAATCACCGACGTGATTCCCACGATCGTGGGAAAGTTCTCCAGAACATTTCTTGAGAGAAAACCCACACCCATGAGAATTGTGGTTATTCCCACAAGCGTGGAAAAGCTCTCTAGAAAGTTTCTGGAGAGAAAACCCACGATCATGGGAATTGTGGTGATTCCCACGATCATGGGAAATCTCTCCAGAAAAGTTTTTGGAGAGTAATCCCACGATTATGGGAATTCCATATGGAGGGAAACTTAAAGTTTCCCTCTCTTTTTCTTTTTTCACCCACTCTTAAACTTTCACTCCCTCTCTCTTTAACCCACAAATGTTTCTCCTCCACTCTCTAAAACTCTTCAATTTTCTTTTAGATTCTTGATTTTCCTCTTGCAATGGCACCTAAGAGGATGATGACTTAGAGACTGATCAAACGGACCGATGGTGAAGTCTCCGGTGAAGGTAAGCGTGATTTAGTGGCAACTTACCGTTCTCCGTTTCCAATTTAGTTAGAGAAAGAACGTACGCGTTTTCGGGACCTTAAAGATAGAGAATTAGTCCCTCCTAGGTATTTTGATTTGAAGTGCTAGAAAATATAGGAGTGCGACAAAAAATTGAGCAAATAGTTGCAAATATAGGGTGGAATAGGTTTTTTCGGTGTGACGTACCCATTTATCCTATGATGACCATAGAGTTTTTCACCACTGTCAGATATAACCCAAAAATGGATGTTTTCTAGTTTAGGGTATTCGGTGATGTTTACAGATTGGATTATAATGTCAAGCGTGGTTTATTCGAATCGTCGAATACTAAAATTCTAGATGATCACATTGATTTTAACGTTAATAGTTATTGGAAAACTCTAACGGGTGAGAAGCATTTTGACTCACCTAATGCACCCAATTCTTTAATCTGTAGTGTCGAGCTTTTACTTTTGCACAAATTTATGTGTTTAACTATGTTCAATAAGATTGAAATCAACAAAGGCTCGGCAAAAGAACTTTTCTTTTTATGGTGCATGGATTAAAAAGTTAAAATTAACAGGCCTTTCAGAATTTTTTGATCAATAGTGAGTGTTGTCAATAAAAAGAGTTCATATTTTGGAATGATGCATGTTGTTACTGCTTTAGCCAGTTATTATAACCTTAATGTGGAAGAGGTGCATACAACGCCACACGATATGTTTGACATATTGTATTTGAGGCGATCCGAGATTGTGGAAGTCTAGTATATGGAACTCCACAATCCTCAAACATGTGCTGTAGTAAGGAACAGGAGGGGCCAAGATATAAACGCAAACTGACCCTCCATATCCCGAGCAGCTCCGGAGCCAGAGGAGGAAGCAGTAGAAGCAGAGCGCAATGCATCAATGGAGGTCACTTGATATCAACAAATTCTCGACCAGATGGCCGCCAATCAATAATAGATGACATCCCAATTAAATGAACTCGACACTCAAATGAGGCAAGTCCATAAGGAGCAACGCAGCTTGAAGAAGAGGTTCCTCAACTTCTATTGGAGGAACAATTTTGAAGCTCCCTCACCTACATCATCGCCACCATCATCTGAATAAGCTTTTCTTATCCTTTTACTTTTTAATTTGTTGTTTCTCTTGTTTGTTTTCACTTCATCTCATGTTTGTTTGGCTTCATGTTATTTCTTTTGTTTGATTTAATTTCATCTTTTGTTTGATTTAATTTCATCTTTTGTTTGGTTTCACGTCATTTTCTTTTACTTGGTTTGCTGTCATTTTTTGTTTGGCTTCATGTCATTTGTGTGTTCAACTTCTGTTGTTTGGTTTAAGGTCATTCTCCTTTACTTAGTGGTTGACTTGTCAATTTGAGGACAATGTGAATTTTAAGTGTGGGGAGGCAACTTTGACTTTCGTAATTACATTGTTTACATTTTTCTAGATAGGATGCATGTTTAGGCATATTATATGTGATTTGTGTCAGCAATGGAACCATACTTGAATCACTCTAGTAAATATTGCCATTAAAATCTGTCTTACTAGTCGGAATTAGATTGAATGCATGCTTTAACTCAGATTAGGCTACTTGGTGAACCATATAGAGTGATAAAAAGTAGTTGGGTACATAAGCTTAGTCACAAATTGACATTTGGAACAATAAGGTAGTGTAGAGATGCATAATGAGTTTTCATTTGAGCCAAAGTGAGGATTGAGCCATATGACTCCTTTCATAATCATTCTATTTCTTTATTGAGTGCTACTTCCTTAGGTTACTACCTTCAAAACTTGCTTTGAATCAGTTTGAGTCTATTGGATGCATACTTAATAGAGATGATTTAGGCCCTTTTTCTTGTTTTAACCCTTGGCTTAATTGACCTACCTTTTATATTATCCCTTGCTACCCCCGTTTAGCCTTAACCTTTTGATTCTTAAAAATACTCGAGATTTAAAACTTTAATCCTTATTAACCTACCTGTTCATAAGCTTAGTAGAGTATTAAGTAATATATTAGTTGGGATCGTTGCGAAATTTTTGTTACCGAGATAAGTTGAATATACTTATGCTTATGAGTTACATTGTATATAGTGCTATTTCGAGTCATAGCTCTTCCATGTATGACAAAAAAGGAAGAACAATTAAGTAGCATAAATAAATGCAGAGTATTAGTTTCATTTGTATATCTCGAAGTAAGTTTTGATCATCCTAATCTTATTCGCTTTTTACTTTACTAATGCTTATGCTTAACCCTTTTTTCCCTCTTTACCCACCTTAACCCTTACCACATTACAACCCTAAACAAGTCCTTTTGATCTATTTATGCATGCAATCATTGTAGAG
>JAOTAY010000191.1:25497098-25509425 GCA_025629805.1 Erythroxylum baracoense | reverse complement strand
AATCATTTTATAGAATTAAATAGATCTTGGTTTTCGGGAAATCAAAAGTCACAAAAAAGTTTCGTGATTATTCCGCTGTGGTTCGGATCAGATCCTGACCCGATTTCCCAACAGTATCTATCCGGGTTTGAACTTTGCTAACAAAAAGATGCAACATTAAGGCATAGTTTATTTCACGTACTCTCAAATAAAGTAACTAAGATCAATAATCAAAATGTTAGAAGGCAAAGCTGTTATTTAATATTTATAGTAAGTTGACTATGCAAAAGGCTTTTACATTAAGAGTCTGTTTGAATTTGTTTTTTATTTTCAAATTTAATTAAAAAATTTGTTTGTTTGAATTTTTAGCCTTTGTTTTTTGTTTTGACTTCTTTTAGTCTTCAAAATTTATGAACACTACAAAAAGTGATTTTTATTTTTTGTTTCTGCCTTTTTCATAATTTGATTTTTAATAAATTTAATAAATTAAAATAATTTATTTAAGTTTTATCTAATATGTAATTATTATCAATGATAAAAATATAACTATATTGATGTTAATAACCAAAAAGGTTTTTTTATTAGAAAGAAAAGCGTAAACTAAAAATAGAAAATGAAAACTAAAACTAAAACTACAACAAAAAAACAGAAGTATAATAAAATGGCCCAAGTATACAACAAATAATGAATAGTTGATATTCAAATTATAACAAGAATAAGAATCCAAAACCAATTAAAGCCTTTTAGAAAACTTCTCTCTATTTTATTAATGATTTGTTAAAGAATTTTCTTTTAATGAATTCTTCCTTATATGGTTTGACTTTATTACCAATGTTCTTTTGTAGTAACTAGTTTTAGATAAATTAATAATCTTAAATTTACAGAGTGTGATGCAACTTTCTAGTGCTACATTTTATTATTGACACAATTCTGATTCCAGTATACTCTTCATAAACAAACACTTGTCTTGCTATAATATAGATTATTTAAGTTTTTTGTTCTGAAATTATCCAAGTTTTCTTTTAAAAGGTTAATAAATGAAATTATAAGGCAATAAGGCCTGTAGAAAGGTTTTACATCATCTCTAAACTGGATGAACAAAAGATTAGGTCTAAACAAGAAACTAATACACTAAAAAGGAAAATAGGAACATATACCAAATCAATCAAGAACATGGTAAAGTTCATTAAGAATATTGTCAATTGAATAAGGATAAACTACTTAAGGATATGAAAAAAAAGTAAAATCCATTACTTGAATTGGTCTTTTAACCTTTAGGTTCTCTTTAGCCTAGAGACTTCCCTTTTATAAACTTTAAGATTGAGCCATATTAATGCTAAGAGGATTCAAGTGCATCACTGATCTATGTGATTATCTCTTTCTTCATTAGCTCAAAGATGTTTTCAGTTCTTTTGAAGCATTTGCTCTTCCTCTCCATTCATAGGTAGAAAATGCAAGATCCAAAGGCAATTATTGCCATTACTTTATTGCCACTTAATACATCTCTATTACTAAGCAACTAGCTTAAGAAGTCAATATAACTTTGCCCTTATATGTTAATTTGACATAAGCCAATAGTTAACTTCCACATGTCCATTGAGATCTTGCTTTTGAATAATAAACGATCAATGGATTTAGGCTTTTCTTTGCATAAAAATTAGTTGCTATTGATATTGAGGAAGCTCATTCTAAGTCACACCCCCTATACGGAATCTACAATCACCTACACATATGGCAACTAATTTCCTGTACATACATTCATAGAATACATTTCTATTCAATGCCTTACATATATACATTACAAAATTTCACATCACTTAACATAATCATTTAAAAGTAGTATTACATCTTTACATTTACATGATAATCCAAAAGAAAACATTACAATGTCCTTCATTACATGTACAATCAACTTTAACGAAAAAAGAACACATTCCAAAGGTACTTTTACTCTTAGCAATTGGCCTTAGTCCTTACAGATGTTCCTTGTGCCTTACCCATATTACTTGGACCTACACGGATTAACACCCATGTTAAGCTTGAAAGCTTAGTGGGAAAACACTTAGTTTAAATGACCACTCAAAACAGTCATCCACAAACTACACAAACATTCATAAATATCATAAACTCACGTAAATAATGATGGCATACTTAAGAAAAGTACATAATGCAAATATGCTTCAACATATTATCCATATACTAAAATTGCATATTTATAAGCCACAAATTGATACTCAAAGATCATCAATAAAATTATTCATGTTGTTGTGCCATATCTCTTATTTATGACTGTTAAATTTCTTTTTTAGTGTTAAGCCTGAACATTCTTGTGGGTATGGATAGTAGGAGCTGTAGATATCTGAAGATATCAAACTGTGGATACCCAAAGGCATCGAAGTATAGATACTTGAAGGTATCGAAATGTGGATATTGAAGGTATCGAATTGTGGATACTCGAAATTATCGAATTGTGGCGACACTACAGTCTCAAAATGAAGACACCAATAGTGTCAAACTATAACAGTTGCACTGTAACGCTATAGGCATGCCTATGTATCTATCACCAAGACTATGAAGCAAACATTATAACATTTTCCTTTAATCAGTTACCAATTTCATGATTAATATATTGACAAGTCATACAATATTCATTTGAAATCATAAAAATTGTATGTAAACTTGTATTGTCATACTAAGCAATAAATAGGCATATAAATCATCTATATACATGTAAATTTCCTTTAGCACGCTTTATGTTCAATCGTAAATTTTAATGTTTAATCACCCCATTCACGTATGGTAAATAATATTTCATTTATTTTTAGGTGTTTGCAAATTTTCATAAACATTAGAAAAGGTTCCGATATGATTCGGTAAAAAAAGGGAAGCGAAACACTCAAAATAGTGCAAATTAGGCTAAGCATACTATGGGTCTAAAAATAGGCAAACAAATCAGTCTAGAAGCAAATCACACAACAATCTCCACTTGTTTCGTAATTTTCACATAGCAAAAATTAAAATTAAGTTTGAGGTTCTAAATATTTTTTCCCCAATGTCTTTAATTTCCATTCCATCAAAGATCAGGCCACTGAGATAAGCACTAAACATCACAAGCTACTCCAATACAGGGGCAACATTTGGTCATCATTTTCGATCTCAATTTCTAATATCAGAAAGCCAAAATTAGATCCTAGTCTCTTCTAGATATTTTTAGTTCCATGTCTTAAGTTTTATCTACAATTAGAATCACCCATTTTGGAGGTCTATATGCAAAGTTATGGCCTAAAACAATGGGACTGGTTTAAGTGAACTGAGAACCTAAGACAAAATTTCACTAAACATTACTCTCTCTTGTCATATTCAGTGTAGTCCTAAACCTTGAAAGTTGTTACTTAGCTCTTCTTCTAGTACCTTTCCTTCTTTTCCCTTTTAGCTTTGCTTGCTTCACTAACTAAAAACACCACAAATACATATATTAATCCCAATCCCAACCTAATAATTCGAACTCTTCATGAGCAGAGCAAAAAAAGATGAAGATGAGAAGAAAGCCACTAACTTTTACCTTAATTTTCACCTAGGATTACTTTGATTCCTTATACAAAATGATATGATTAAAGAGATGGAGTGGAGAGGAGATGAGAAGAGAATTTTCTGGAGTTAAAGCCCAACATACACATCCCTCTCCCCTCTCTTCTACTCCCCTTTTCATGAAGTTTCTAATCTTAGACACATGTTTCAATCCTATTGGATCATATGTTGATTTTTGGCAAAATTTCAAATTTGGTCCTTCTTCTTCCCTTAGTTTTCACATTGGCATATAAAATCATCAATTAATCTCATTCTAGTCCATAACACATATAATTATTCATATCCATGCCTAAAGGTAGGATTACTAATTTACCCCTATCTTTTAAATTAATTATTAGTATGTCCCTTACTAAGCTTAGATACACTTAATTCTTTATGTTCACTTCTTAATACCACCTAGACAACTATAATGCTTCTAGGGTATATATCGGGGCCTCACATTTCTCTCCCCCTTAAAAAGAATTTTGTCCTCAAAATTCCTGTATTTAATAGCTTCCAGTACTGAGTTCTTATCCTCAATTCGTGTTTGCAAGTTGCCTCCTCAACACCATGATGTTGCCAGAGCACCTTTACAAGAGGAATTTGCGTATTCCTTAACTGTCTCACTTCTCTAAGTAAGATTTCCTTTGGCTTTTCATTATATGAGAAGTCTGGTTGGAATTTTATTTCTTGTACCAGTAACATATGTGAATCATCCGATTGGTATTTCCGTAGCATTGAGACATGGAATACATTGTGCAACTTAGATAGTTCTATAGGAAAAATCGAACCTATATGCCACTGGTCCAATTCTATCAAGGATTTCATAAGGACCTATAAATCTCAGACTAAGTTTTCCCTTTTTCCCAAATTTTAACGCCTTTCTATAGGGAGAAACTTTCAAGAAAACTTTGTTACCAATCTTATATTCAATATCTTTCTACTTCAAGTCAACATATGATTTCTGTCTACCACTTGTATCCTTCAATCATTGTTGAATAACCCTCACTTTCTCTTCTGTGTCTTTGCCTATGTTAGGGCCAATCATCTTGTTCTCAGCCAATTCCGTCTAATAAATTGGGATTTTACATTTTCTGCCATATAATGCTTTATATGGTGCCATGCTTATATTGGACTGATAACTTTTGTTATAAGCAAATTCTATAAAAGGAATGTACCTATCCTAATTGCCTAGAAATTCTATAACATAAGCTCTAAGCATGTCTTCTAGCACCTGTATAACTCTCTCAGATTGCCCATTTGTTTATGGATGAAAGGTTATGCTAAAGCTCAACCAAGTACCTAAAGCTGCTTGCAAACTTTTCCAAAATCTTGATGTAAATCATGGGTCTCGATCAAAAATAATTGACAAGCTCACTCTATGTAACCAAACAATCTCATTCACATACAGCTCAGCTAATTGATCCATAGAATAGTCATGTTGATTTGGTGAGCCTGTCTACTATAACCCATACTGCATCATACTTTCTCTATGTGAGGGGTAGGCCTATATCAAAGTCCATGGTGATATTATCCCATGTTCACTGTGGAATTAGAATGGGATTTAATAGGCCAAATAGGACTTCATGTTCAACTTTCACCTGTTGACAAGTCAAGCACTTGGACACATAGTTCACTACATCACGCATCATTCCTGGCCACTAGTTTTGTTGTTTCAAGTTTTGGTACATCTTGTTACCCCTAGGATGCATAGTGAACACAATATTGTAGGCTTCATGTAATAATTTCTTCTTCAAGTCCTTTACTACTGGTACACGTAATTTACTCTTAAAGTACATACTTCTGTTATCTTTCACTACAAAATTAGTTTGTTTCCCTTCTTACACTACTTGTACAATATGTTGCAACTTGTCATCATCTTTTTGTACATATACCATCATTTGTCTCAAGTTAGGACTCGCTTTTAATTGAGCTATCAAATCTCCATCTACTATGTTCTAATGACAGAGCTAAAATAGACTTCCTACTCAAAGCATCTGCTACCATATTAGCTTTCCCTGGGTGGTAGTCAACTTGCAATCATAGTGTTTAAACAATTTTAGCCAACGTTGATGCCTTAAATTTAGCTCTTTCTATGTGAGTAGGTACTTGAGACTGTTATGGTTTGTGTATACCCTACATCTTTCTCCATATAAGTAATGCTGCCTGATTTTTAAGGTACACACCACTACTGTCAATTCTAAATCATGTGTGTGGTAATTTTGTTCATGTGGCTTTAATTGTCTCGAGGCATAAGACACCACTTTCCCATCTTGTATCAGTTTACAACCCAAATCATTTCTAGAAGCATCACTTTAAATGGCATACTATTTGCATAAAGTTGGTTGTGTCAATATTG
Source organism: Erythroxylum baracoense (assembly GCA_025629805.1). NCBI lineage: Eukaryota > Viridiplantae > Streptophyta > Magnoliopsida > Malpighiales > Erythroxylaceae > Erythroxylum > Erythroxylum baracoense. The sequence goes on along the minus strand of JAOTAY010000191.1, from coordinate 25,503,520 downwards.
GAGCTTCAGTGAGAATCTTCTTTAATTGCTTAAAAATAATTTAGTATATATCATTCCATTCAAATTTTGTACCTCTCTGAAGTAACTTTATGATTGGAGAAGCAATTACTAATAATCATTTGACAAAAAGCTGATAATAACCAGCTAAGCTAAGAAAACTTCTCACTTCTGTTATATTCCAAGATGGCTTCCAATTGACAACCACCTCAATTTTACTAGGATCTACCCTGATACCTTCTAAAGAGATGATATGCTTGAGGAAAGAAACTTCCTTTAGCTAAAAATCACATTTGCTCAATTTGTCAAATAACTACTTTTCTCTCAAAGCTTGTAGCCCACTTCTTAAATGTTGAGTATTTTCCTCGTCATTCTTCAAATAGACCAATATATCATCTATAAACACCATAACAAATTGGTCTAAGTAAGGTTGAAACACCCTATTCATCAAATCTATGAAAGTAATTGGTGCATTAGTTAGCCCGAAAGGCATCACCAAGAACTCATAGTAGCTATATCAGGTCATGAATGAAGTCTTTAGAACATCTACATCTTTTACCAGAAGCTAGTAATAACCCGACCGTAAATGAATCTTGGTGAACACTCCTACACCTTTCAAGTGATCAAACAAATCTTCTATTATGGGCAATGGATACTTATTCTTTACAGTCAACTTGTTTAACTGTCTATAGTCTATACATATTCGTAGGGTGCCATCTTTCTTTTTGAGGACTGGCATTCCCCATGGTGACACACTAGGCTGGATAACACCTTTGTCCTAAAGCTCTTGTAATTGAGTCTTAAACTATTTTAACTCTATGGGAGCCATTATATAAGGTGCCTTAGAAATAGGAGAAGTACCAGATAAAATTTCAATAGATAATTCTACCTCCCTCTATGATGGAAAACTTGATAATTCTTCTGGAAACACGTCAGGAAACTCGTTTACTATTGGTATGCCTTATAAGTTCATCTTCCCCCTTTTTGAATCAAGCAAGAAAGCCAAATATGCCTCACAACCTTTTCTAAGAAGTTGTCTTACTTGTATAGCTGATATTACCTTAGTCAAAGGACTAGATCGAATACCATGCACCACTATTTTTGAACTATTAGAATCTTTAAACACAACTGTTTTCAAATCACAATCAACTATAGCCTAGCGTTTAGACAACCAATCCATGCTCAAGATCAAGTCAAATTTATGGAAAGGTAGCTCTATCAGATCAGTAGCAAACTGTTTCCCGTATATCCTAATAGAGCAATCTCTATACACTCTATTCATATATGCATTATGGCCCAAATGACTAATCACACTATCAGCTAACTCCTCATCAACTTCACGAGGTCTCTCCATCTCTACTATCTATAAGAAAATAGGGACATCTGCATTATGCCATCATCAACGCCAAACCATATCACACATTACTAGACTTTTATTGGTTAGAACCGCCTAAACCTAGCTTTGATACACAAATTGTCACATCCCTTATATAGAACCTACAACCACCCATACATATGGCAGCCAATTTCCTGTACATACATTCATGGCATACATTTCTATCAAATGCTATACATATACACATTACAAAATTTCACATCACTTAACATTATCATTTAAAAATAGCATTACATCTTTAAATTTAAATGATAATCCAAAAGAAAACCTTACAATATCCTTCATTACATGTACAATCATCTTTAACAAACAAAACACATTCCAAAAGTACTTTTACTCCTAATGGTTGGCCTTGGTCGCCACAAATGTTCCCTGTGTCTTACTGCTATTACTTAGACCTACACGGATTAACACTCATGCTAAGCTTGAAAGCTTAAAATGTCTACTCATAGTAGTCATCTGCCAAGTACACACATATTTATGGAAATTATAAACTTATGTAAACAATGGTGGCATACTTAAGGAAATTACATATTGTAAATATGCTTCATCATTATATCTATACACTGAAAATGCACATTTATAAGCCAAATATTGATATTCAAAGCTCATAAATACAAATTATTCATATTATATCTCTTATTTATGACTATTAAATTTTTTTCCTGGTGTTAAGTCTACACATTCCTATAGGTATGGATAACGAGAGCTATGGATATCCGAAGATATCAAACTGGAGATACCCGAAGGCATCGAACTATAGATACTCGAAGGTATCGAAATGTGGATACTTGAAGGTATCAAGTTGTAGATGCTTGAAAGTATCAAACTTTAGAAACACTATAGTCTCGAAATGAAGACACCAATGGTGTCAAACAGTAGCAGCTGTACTGTAACCTTATAAGCATGCCTATCTATCCATCGCCAAGATAATGAAGCAAGCATTGTAACGTTTACCTTTAATTATTAACCAATTTCATGATTAATATATTGACAAGTCATACGATATTCATTTGAAATCATAAAATTTGTATGTAAACTTGTATGGCCATACTAAGTAATAAGTATGCATATAAATCATCTATATACATGTAAATTTCCTTTACTATGCTTTATGTTCAATCTTAAATTTCAATGTTAAATCACCCCATTCATATATGGTAAGTCATATTTCATTTATTTCTAGGTGTTTGTAAATTTTCATAAACATTAGAAAAGAATCTATTATGATTCGGTAAACAAAAGAGGAAGTGAAACACTCAAAGTAGTAAATTAGGCTAAGCACACCCTGGGTTTAAAAATAGGCAAACAAATCATTCCAGAAGCAAATCACATGACAATCTCCATTTGTTCCGTAATTTGCACATAGCAAAAATTAAAATTAGGCTTTGAGGTCTTCCAAACATTTATTCCCCTATGTATTTAATTTCCATATCATTAAAGATAAGGTCATTTGGACTTCTAGGTCATTAGATAAGCACCAAATTTAACAAGCTACTCCAATACAGGGGTAGCATCAGGTCATCACTTTTTACCTCAATTTTCAGTATCGTAAAGCCAAAATTAGATCCTGTTCTCTTCTATATATTTTTATTTATGTCTTAAGTTTCATTTCTAATTAGAATCACCTAATTATGGCCAAAACAATGGGACTGGTTTAGGTGAACCGAGAATCTTAGACAGAATTTCATTAATTACTCTCTCTTGTCATATTCAACCAATTCCATGCAAAGTAACACCAATAAATCATTCCAGAAATCATTTCATGTCCAAATCAATATTTATACACATTTAAATAGTCACTCATATAGAAATTAACTAAGTTTAGTCCCAAACCTTGAAAGTTATTAATTAACACTTCTTCTAGTACTCTTCCTTCTCTTTCCTTTTAGCTTTGCTTGCTTCACCAACTAGAAATGCCATAAATACATATCTCAATCCCAATTCCAACCTTATAATTCCAACTCTTCATGAGTAAATCAAGAAAAGATGATGAGAAGAAAGCCACTAACTTTTACCTTGATTTTCACCTTGGATTAGCTTGATTCCTTGTGTAAAATGATGTGATTAAGGTGATGGAATGGAGAGGAGATGAGAAGAGAATTTCTTGGAGTTAAAGCCCTACATACACGTCCCTCTCCCCTCTCTTCTACTCCACTTTTCATGAAGTTTCTAGTCTTAGACACATGTTTCAATCCCATTGGGCCATATACTGATTTTTCGTAAAGTTGCACATTTGGTCCTTCTTCATTTAGTTCCCACATTGGCATATAAAATCATCAATTGATTTCATTCTAGTCCATAACACATATAAATATTCATGTCCATGTCTAAATGAATAAATTACCAATTTACTCCTATCTTTTAAATTAATTACCATTATGTCCCTTACTATGATTAGATACACTTTATTCTTTATGTTCACTTCTTAATACACCCAAGACATACAATAATTCTTCTAAGGTGTATATTGAGGCCTTACAATCTATCTAAGGAAGGAATTTTCCTTTGACTAAAAGCCATATGAGGAATTAGACTTTAGGCAATAGGAACTTGTTCCATACCACCATCCATCATGTCATTTCTTAACCTATCTCTCTAAGGAATTCTCTAGTAGAGGCATTGATGTATTTATTAGAGGGATGGCCTAGTGATTGGTCTAAAATTAAGGCCAGTATTTAAACTAACCGCAAGGACACGATGTAATTGTAAATAGTACAAGCGAGTACTGGTCGATCCCATACAGATAATGATTACTAGTAATTACCTTTCTTCTATTATCTAGCCTTTCGAATTGGATTTGGTTTTATTAAAGGAAATAATAATTAAACAACTAAACTAAAGTAGGAAACATTGATGAACAAGTAAACTAAAAAAATTACTTAGAAAACAATCAATATTAATAATTAGTGTTTAGGTAATGAACCCCCCTAAAACCATTAGATAATTAAACTTTTATCATGCAATTGATTTATTGACCATTGGATCGTGAAAATTTCTATCTTATGTTAATAACTCTCTCAAGACTACTAACAACTAATCCAAAGGTTTATTAACCAAAATTATTCAGGTTAAAGTTTCTAGGATTGCTTTATCGATTTGTTAATTCCGCTATTAAGTTTGACCATAATTCAGAGGATTTATGTCGACCTATCTCTAAGTTTGCAATAAACTCCTTTTAATTATGACAGATCTATTCACATACAAGATTTCTCAATCTTTATGTTACAAAATCAAATTATGTACTAATATTTCAGTCTATTAAAACATATATAAAACACATAATTAAATCAAAATATATCAAGCTAAGCAATTGCATTAAATAAAAGAATCAAAATATATTGTAGCACAAACTAGGGTTCATCACACCTAAACACTAAAAAGCGTTAAGTTACACATAATAGAAAATGAAATCAAAGATAAACTAGAAGAAAAATGAATAGAAAACAAAGAGTTTATAATTTTAAATCTCCATTCTTTTTTGTCGAATGTTTTTGCAATTTTTGAGGTTTGATTTTGTAATCTATTAGATTTTTTATGATTTCTTCACATTCTCCATGTCTCTGGATCAATATTGTCCCTTTTGAATGTTTTTCACATATGGAATCGGTTCCAAAATTCTGCCCTTTTCAATTGGCTTCCGCTTACATCTTTTTATAGTAAATTTTAGAATTTTGGGAGGCCCATGATCTAATACACAGCATGTACTAGACTATGTATATTTCAAAGTCTTCAGAATTTGGAATTCTACATGGGATGAGAGATTTACACAAGTATAGACATGGCCGTGTATCTCTTAATTGCTTCCAACTTCTATTTTATGCTATGTTTTTATTTGAATTCATCTCCTTTTTGTTTATGAAGGCAATTATTACCTATAAATACACTTTGGAGCAAACTAAGTACAAAATATATAACAAAATTACAAAATATTAAGCAAAATACACCAAATATAGGTATATAAATATAGTTAAATATGCATCTATCAAACATTCTCATACTTAAGCTTGTGCTTGTTCTCATGCAAATCATAATCAAAGTTATTAATTTTACAACTTCTATCCTTTACTAATCTTAATCTGTACATTCATACTATAAATCATCATATCATATTAATAAAATTAACATACAGTTGGAGTCAATTTATCCTAAAACTAACTTCCTAAGTCAATATTAATAGTAATCATGTTAATAGCCACATTGAAATCAAAAGTATAAGTCTTTATACCCTCACCAGGATTTCACTCAATGCACTCAAGTGTTTAGGGTGAAAAGTATCAAATTCTCAAATCAAGCATAGTAGAACTCTTGCCATTAGCTTGCAATTTTATCACATCTCCACAACTTATATGTAAACTAGAAACAAAAATCAAAAGGTCTTTATTTGGTTGTAATGGGGCTTAGATAATTATGATTGGGATAATAAAAAGGTTGAATTAAAGGAAATTTACTAAATAAAACATTACATGAAGATTGTTCACAATATAAACAAGTCATTTCATTAAAAATACATTGGTGTTATATATTTTTCTTCTTTTTTAATGCTTTCAATAATTTATTAAATCAAAATAATTGTGAGCATTCATCATGTACCATAATTTAAGAAATGTTAGACCTTTCCAAAATTTCAAATTTCAAACATCAAGTAATATAAATGACCTTCAAGGTTTAAAACAATAAAAAGGGCTTCAAAGAAAAATAAGAAAAAGGTTAATATGTGGGTTATAAGCAATGAAAAAGGATAAGGCTTAAACTTGGTTATTCTTAAGGGATAAATTATAGGTAAGGTAATTATCAAAGAAATAGTCTTAAATAAGTGTTACCTTAAACTAAGTGAGAAAGAAACATGAGGTTTCCCACTGTTGCTACCTCTGTCATCCATTCCGAGTATATTTTCAAGGTAGTTTCAATTTTTATGATTGTATAGAATTTGAGATAGTCGTAGATGATAAATTTGTTGAATGTTGAGGATTTGTCTAAACTCACCTTCGGGATATTTTGTCTTTGATATTAATGAAATTTGATTGTT
>JAOTAY010000191.1:25468029-25478687 GCA_025629805.1 Erythroxylum baracoense | reverse complement strand
TCCCTTATCTTAGGATATGTATCGGAATGACCTACGGGCGTCTCGGTGCGTACCCTAGGGTAATGGGGTGTTACACATAAAGTTTTACATATTGGACATTAGCGAAGATATAGTTATGGGAAAACCGTTCTTGGCCATTGCGTGTTCAATTATTGATGTTGATGAGGGTGAATTAACTTTGTGAATAGGAAAGTAGAAATTGACCTTCAAAGTGTCTATAAGAGAGTACAGATCTCCCTTACCTCCAGTGGATATCAAGGAACCCAAGCCTCAAGGAGAATGGGAGGACATAGAGGATCCCGAGAATGCTTTTAGGAAGAAGCGCTTGTGAAGGAGAAGGCAAAGAAAAGAGAATTGCAAGAAAGGTGGGGACCATAGCAGGTAGCTTAAGTTCAAACTTTGAGATTAATGACGACGCTACCATCGCACCATTCGTTCTAACCACTGTGAGCTTAAAAGAGCGTTGAGCTACTGACGTTAAAAAGAAGCGCTGCATAGGAAGCAACCCATAGGAAAAAAATTTAGTTTGGTTGTTTAATTTTGTTAGAATGTTTGAAATTTTGTAGTTAGGATTAGTTTTGTTTTTAAATAAGATCGAGAAAGGAATAAGATTTTGGAATTATGTGGATGTTGTTCAAGCACAAAAAGAGAGGTGAAAAGGGCCACAAAAGACTTTAGAGGTGAAAGAGAAAAGAGTGAAAACAAAATTAGGTATGCCGCAGGCCACGAAGAAAGAGGGAGGGTGCAAATCTTTAAAAGAATTTTTACCATTTTACCCTTTTTACCACCTATATATTCAGTTTTAACTTCACTTTTACTTTCACTTTATCTCTCTAGAATTTAAGCATCCAAACACTTTTACATCTCTATAGAATTTTTCAACCTCCAATTTCTACCCAATTATACCATGCATTAAATAATCAACCCGACAGGAACCATATGGACAACAACAAGTTGCAGGATGTGGACGAATAAACTGCGCAACAGACTTTGGCACACCCTTCCAAATCTATACCAAGAAGGAAGGTACTCGTTTCTGATCCTTTCGTGCTAGACAAATTGTAGTTCCAATATACTTTGATTTTGACACATTTGATAGGCTAGAGTTACGTGAGCTAGTAGAAAACCTAGCGGAGAGGACCCAGTGGGCCCAATTCATATGATTTCAATTTTTTGTTTATCAGGAGCTCACACTGGAATTTTTCACTTCACTGAGTTATGACCCTAGGAACCGCAAGGAATTATGGTTTAGGTTGGGAGGATGAGCCTATGAGTTAAATGTAGAAATCATGTGCGAGATGTGTGGATTCCCCGAATCCTCCATCATCGATTATCATGAAGACTTTCATCCTTCTCAATACTGGAATGAGCTTAACTGGAATTGAGCAATTTCATTCCAAGAATGCTCATAACAACATTATAAGGTCCCATGAACACTTGTTTCTTTACAAATTTATGTGTCAGCTAGTTTTCGATAAAATCGAAACCAACAAGTGTTTCACAAAGGAACTTTTTATGTTGTGGTGCATGGACCACAGTATTCCAGTATGCACATCTAGACATATGCTAAATGCCATTATTGCAACTCTGTGTAAGGGGAACAACAATCTAGGAATGGGGTATATAGTGTCTGCCATTGCAGAACATTTTGGCGTGGAATAGAAGGGGTTAACGATCCACCCCTGACTTCCTACATCATCACCACTTATGGAGGGCTGAAATCCTACATCATAATATAGAATTGATGGAAATCAGTAAGAAGACACATGTCAAGATTAGGACCAGTCAAGTGCGCTCGAGTTCAGTGCCACATAGGCAGGTACTAGAGGAATCCACTAGTGAAGAATTTGAGGAAGAAGAAGATGAAGAACTAGGTTGGAAGAAGGTTTTGGATGCAATCTCCAAAACCATCAAGACATTTACGAAAATGGCGTAGACACAATGACTCCAGAGTCGGGATATCCAACAGATTCATCGATATTTGGAGTCTCAAGACGTTAAATTGCCACCTCCGACACCATCACCACCTCCATCTCCATAGGATTTATGTCTAACCCATTTGTTTTTTTTTAAATCAGCCTCCAGTTTTAATTTTTATCTTGATTTTTATTTTTATTTATTTTTCTTTCTGCTTATTTTAAATTCTTTCTTTTTCTTTTCTTTTATGTGCTGTTTATTTCCTTCTCACATTGAAAACAATGTGTTGTTCAAGTATGAGGAGAGGTTATGTGTTTTTCTTTTGAATGTGAATTTTGCAGATTGTATGATAGTTATTAGGTTGCATGGTGTGAACTGTATGAATGTGTCAATGGCTTAGATGGAGTGAAATTTATTTAATTTTGAACATGGTCTATTAGGCTGTAAATAATCATTAGCTCACAAAATTAGTGAATTAGGAGTCTTTGGATAAATATACAACTTAATTAGGATTTAGCGTAAATTTAGCACCCTATAGGTTGTCACATTCATTCATAATTTGAGGCGTTTTAACTTAAGTAGCTTACCTAGTATTTTTTCATGAAAATGAGTAGCTTAAATAACAAGGTAGGTAATAATAAAAAATGTTAAATAAATCACTATTTTGCTGACCTTCCGGTTATGAATAGAGCTAGTAGCTAGTTGAAAATGTGATATAATCGAGTAACTAGATCGACATGCATCACAAATGTGTGCCTTCGCGTCAAAAAGCTATAATAAGGTTTTCACCAAGTGGTTTAATAAAAACATGACTTAGTTGAGTAATCTGATCGACATTCATTACCAATGTTTGCCTCTACGTAAAAAGACTAAGTTTAAGTTCATTAAAAACAAGTGTGTGTAATTGCTTAATAAAAACCTACCGAACTTGTAGTAAGCTTGACTTTCCATGAAAATATACTTAGGAATAGTTATAGAGTCTGAAGGACTAAAGAATTATTAATGTGTGTGTACAATTGAAAGGGTAAATAAATTAACACTTATATCTCGATTAAATTGTATATTTAGTTCAAAGCCCATAGACATAGATTTTGCTTGCTAATGATTAGATATAACTTGTGGGATTGTGTTTAAGATTAAATTTATTTCATGAAGTTAAATCCATTGCCTCATTATTGCATTGTGTGTTATGTGTTTGTTGTTTTGTTTGCTTGAGGACAAGCAAACGTTTAAGTGTGGAGATGTTGATAGTTGTGATTTGCATTATGTTTTAAGGTTTAATTTGTTAAGTATTTAGTGTTAATTTGAGTGTTTAGTGTGTATCTAGGTTTCAATTGTGTTAGTTTATGTGTTTAATTGATTTTATGGGTTAGTATGAGTCTTTGAGCTTAAATGTTATATTTTTGAGGTACTTTGATGTGCTTGTTAGTGTTTCAGGGTAAACAACAAAGAACGAAGAAGTTTCGAAGAGTTCCGGGCCAAAACCACGACCCACGATCATAGCAAGCCACGATCGTGACAGAAAGAGGCAAGCTGACAGAACCCAGGCCACAATCGTGCACTTTGGGCCACGATCGTGACAGAGAGCTCTGTGCTAGGACACAATAGTGACAGAAAGAGTTAAGCGCTGGTCACGATCGTGGCAAGAAGGGCTGCACCGAGCTGACACTAAAACTCAACTTTTGCAGGACATTTTGGACCATTTCGACCCCAAATCAACCCTAGGGCTTCCAAAGTATAAATATAAAATTAAAAGACAGAGGAAGCAACCTAGGAAAGAGCCTTTTGCATCAGTCAATTCCAAAACCCTAGAGAGCTTATTGAGAGATTGAGGAAGGAGACGAAGGAAGAGAGACACGGAGAAGAAGCTTGACGTGAAGTACTTTCCAAAACAGGAGGTTTCCTCCTGTTGCTGCCTCCACTATTCTTTTCCCGATGTATTTTCCAATTATTTCAATTTTATTGATGTATAGAATTGAGATAGTTGTTAAGAATAGGTTGTGTTGAATGTTGAGTTTTATGTATACTCACCTTTTGGGATTTTTGTCTTTCACATTAATGAAATTCGATTTATTGTGTTTTTATTGAGTTATTTGTGACTCAATTTCTATTCTTAATAATTCGGTAACAAACTGAGAGGGTGAACCGAGTGAATATCATCAAATTGGGTTAATGAGAGTTAGGTAGTTTGATAAATAAAGAATTGAATCAAACAGTTAAATTTATGTAGCTGGAGATTGTGCATAGTTTTTTGGTAGGTTTTTAGACAATTTCAGAACTAATTTACGTTTTGGGTAAATTGTAAATAGAGAGATTATAATTTTATAATTTAAATTATGGATTATACATTAGGGTTAAAGATTATAATTCGAGAGAGGGTACTCTACCCTAGGATCGTCTATACCTGATAATTCGATAATCACATATTCAATTAAATTTTCGTTAAGGTCGGATAAAACCCCCTTTCTCTCAATTGGTAGTTCCTAGGTTAATTCTTGATTTGCATTGTGATTTGCTATTTCGTTATTATTTCTGAAATTTAATTCTCGTAATTGATTGTTTGATTGATTAATTTTCTGCATTTATTATTTATTTTAGATTGTTGCGATTTAGTTTGATCTTAGGTTTTAGGACTAGATTAACCCTCCTTGTGGGATCGAAACCTTAGGTACTACACGAACAACCTATGCGCTTGTTATATTATTAAGGTTAAAAAATAGTAAAACTTAGCATATGTAAACCTACGATCAATACCATGCGAATACCCTGATATCAGCTGGTACCTATGACCGGTACCATTTTAACCGATACCATTTCGTTTTCCAACCAGTACAGAACGGTACTCATAACGTTGCACACTACTAAACAAAATTTTAACTTGGTTTAATGGTGAATAATTCTAGATTGAACGAAAAATTAAGATTGTTCTAGAAAAATTAAAATATTCTATTTTCTCTTTTTCTTTTCTTGTCGACTTTCATTGATAAACTAATTTTCAAACATTAAATGAATGTAATAAATTCTAAAAAATGACTGCCAAGTCTAACATTTACATTTCTATTTATAAGCAAAAAAGGATTTAATCTAATAATTTACCCTCTTTCAATTATATAAAGGAAACCATCATCCCTATGATCAAGTGGCACGCATCAAACTTCCCTCCTGACAACGACTTGATTATCATATCAACATCATTATCATTGGTATAAATCTTTTATATTTCAAACAAATTAGAATTTAATTGTAACATCCTGTTTCCAAATTAAGGGTTAGGAAATAAGATCCTAAACCAAGATGCATGAGAAATAGCATAGAGAATTGATAAGTGTGTTTTTAGGTAATGTTTTTAGTGTGTTTTCATGTGTTTTAAGTGCTTCTTTGTGTGTTTTAGTTTTAGTTTATTTGATCCTTAGCATCTTTTGCATCTTTTCTTGATCTTTGAAGTGTTTAGTTGTTTCTTTACATTATCTAGTGTTTGAGGGTAGTTTGGAGCTTATTTTTTAGGATGGATTTATGCACCTTGTTGATGAATTGTGTAGGTATTAGATTTGCAACTGTGGATGTGGTACAAGTGATTTAATAGCACCGCAGGGTAGACTTAGAGAATTCAGATGATAATGAAATCTAGTGGAGAGGAAGGACAATGTGTGAGGAGTTTGCAGTTCAAATTTTAAGTCAATTGGAGGTTCGAAGGGGAAGTTATGGCCAACAGAGTGAAGAGTGTAGAAAGCTGTCAGAAAGCAGTGCACGATCATGGTTGTGCACGATCGTGCAACTACAGAGGACTGCGTCTCTATCACGATCAACTACAAGAGGACTGCCTCTCTGTCATGATCGTATGCAACTACAAGAGGACTACCTCTCTGTGTTCATGACATGAGTATATTATGTGTATATGAATTTTTGTGAAAGAAACTCTCAATTGCAACCAACAACAAAGCTGAGTATATTATGTATATATAAATAACAACTGTTTCTTTTGTTTCATCTTCTATCTGATGCTATGTGCCTTACATCGTTTTCGGACATAGGTAATGTCTATTGCTATTTAGAATTTGGATCATCTTTACCCAAACAATATTTATCCACAAAATCCACAATATAAAGCAGACCAAGAATACTCATAATCAAGAAATTAGCAAGCTAATTCAACAAAACCCCTCACCTAATCGAAACCCATCAACATAAACACATCACCCATGAGAACGAAGAGGAATAACTTACCCAGAAGAGAGGACAGATGGTAGAAGGCTGGGTTGACTTAAAGAGAGAGTGGAGTTTCTGGACAAGAGAATCACGAGGTAGACAGTGAAAATGAAGAAGAAGTGAACGCGGGAGTGAGGTAGAAGGGATAAAATGAAGAAGTTTCTATTGGGAGGTGAAAATGAAGAAGAAACTCGATGAATAAAAAAGTCTTCAATAAATAACTCTATTATTGGAATTGCTAAAGATACCTTTTAATGATCTTTAACTATTCCTAAAAGTTGAGGATACCTAATCTTATGATTTTTTTATCTAACCAAACAAAAGATTATTTAAATTTTAAGAATATACTAAGAATAGAATTCCTATTCCTGTGAACCAAACATACCATTTAATGCTTTAGGAATGTATACGAAGGAAAATGGTATTTGAGCAAGCACAATAAGAAGACCAATAGCCCCGGCCAAATACTTACATCGTTGATATTTCATAAATATTTACTTGATTGCCCCCATTCTTTTAACTACATTTAGTGACAGAGTTCTTTAAACTACGGCAGGGCATAATTTTTTTTAGAACTTGAAATGAATCAATAAATAAGCCTAGGCCCAAAGCCGAGTTACCATAGGGGCATAATTGCACGTTTCCTTAGTGAAGAAACGAGATTAATTCGGGGTCCTAAAAATCTTGTATAAGGCAACTAGGCTGAAATAAAGTTCGGTGAAGAAGCCAAACAAAAGCACCGAGTCCAAACCTAAAAAATGAGCCATTCGTTACGTTTTTGCAAAAGCATGATCGATTCCGACGAGGGCGACGGCCCTTCTTAATGTTAGTGTTGGTTGTTACAAACCTAGGCTTGCTGGCAACATCGGCCACAACACGTTTGTTCTCAATGTTAGGTTGTTATATCACAAGAAACAAAAGAGAGGCTAGCTAAACCTGTTACGAGTCCAGCAGACGCAAGCTACTTCTTGCAAATACAACTCCAAATCTAAGAACTTCAATCCCATTTAAAATTATTAGGTTTAAGAAACCTCAGTTTCTTCTGATCTTAAATATCTATCAAATGCAAGGTAATTCCGGTTCACCCATATTAATTTGTATGCCTGACCTTTTTATGCAATTAGACAGACGCTTAGCGTGGTCTCTGATTTCATTTGTCAGTCCCGAGACATGACAGATTACAAAATTTGTATAGTAGCTCTGGCAGCTACATTTGGAAAGTTAGGAGGGTCTTCAAAATTTTGTGAAATAAACGAATCGTTATGGTCAACCCCAAAAGAAGGGATTTGTGGAGAAGAATCCAGAAAAGGTTCCAAATTCCAAAAGCAAAACGGTATGGGCGTCTACCTCTTGCAAAAGAATGCTCCACTTCTGAGCAGCATATTTCTAATAACCACATTTTACAGGTGACGTACTGTGACATTTGAAAAGGAAAGTAAGGTCCTGTATGGATTTCGGTTTAATACTCTTAACACACTCTCTTAACTATAATACTACTTCTTTTTTCTGTTTTTATTTTGAATTTCCATCCAAGGGAAAGAAAGTCCTAGGATGCTGACTCTTCATCAGGTAAACTTTCCAACATGAATCAGTGACAGGTTGTTTTAGAGTACAAAGTTTGGCAGGAGTTGGAAACCAAAATGATCATGCATTAATGGGAAAATGATATGCTAAGTCTCTTTTAGATGGTGAAACGAAAAGCAAATGTAAGTCACTACTTGGTAATCAAACAAAACGTAAGGAATTGGGGTTGATGTATCTTCATAAAGTATAAAAAATCAACACTTTCAAGTTCAATTCAATTTTTTTTAAAGAAACAAACGTATGAAAAAGATGGGGTTACATTTATGACATTATACTGTCAAATTTTTAAGTGAGGAGATGAACATTGATAGTAACATTTATATTTTATTGTGAAATAATTAACATGTTCAATTAGTATATTAAGTTAGATCAATGTTAGCAAGATAATTTATGCTTGAATGATTCAAACATGTGCTGCAAAAAAATTTTGAAGGAGGAACGAAGGCTGTTGAAGCTGAAAGCTAGTAATAGAATAGTCATCAGAGTTGTATTTTTGACATCAATAATTGATTTCCTCAAGAATTCAATGAATTTAAAAGGTTAACAAGCTGAAATGGAATGATAATTAAAGACTTGTTCAACCCAAAAAGTTGAAAAAGGTAAAGGTTGCAACCTTATTAGTTGCAATAAATTGAAAGTACTGAAATAGAGAAGTCATGAAGAGCTCTCAAACATAAAATGTTATTTTGGTTCTTATAAAGCTTATTTATGTATCAACTTGTTCTACTGTAATAGAGCTTAGTTAAAAGATAAGCTATGTTATAATTGAATAGTTGAGTTTTTGTACTGTATGGCATGTTTAGATTTTTTATCTTTTATCTTTTAATATTTTTATCCCAAATTTCTAGGGTACATGTTTTTATGCCATGAAAAAGTGTGATATTCCAATATGAAATACAATTTTACTACTCTTTATGTTTTTCACTTTTAGCTTAGTTTTCCAATTTTAGTGAGTGTTAGATAAAGCAAAATATCACTAGAGTTAAAAACCTTAACATGATATCAAAACTCTAAGGATCTTAAAAGGCTGTGATAGAGAAAATAATTAAGAATACCCTTTTGTTTCTATAAAAACCTAACACTTCCAGATTGTGTTGCTAAATTAGCTTTATCAAGCTTCTCTATATTGGCACCTTTATTGCTCACCAGAGAAAACTATATTATTTGTGTAGTTAAGATGAAAGCTTATTTAAAAGCCTTTGATATTTGGGATGTGGTTGAGATTTGGGTATTCATTTTTGTATCTACCAAACATAATGGAGGAGAAGATAGTATTCTTTAGGGGATTATAATATACCATTGCTTACGGTGACATTGAAAGTTCGAAAAGAGAGGCATGACAACAAGTATATAGAAACTCCATTAGTATCAATGATGCATTATGAAGTTTATGGTGGTGATCACCTTAATCATGAATATCATGCATCGGTAGCTACATATGGGAGCAACAAATTTGCACGAGGAATTGTCCTCAGAACATCCCTTATGGTAATACTCATAATTTATGGATTTCAACAACAATAACATTCAATATCCTAATTTTGCATCAAGTTTTACCTAGATTTCAACAACAATAACAATAGTAAGAAGAGGATTGGCATCTCAAGAAGCTCTTTATAAAAGTCGTTGCTATAGTTGAGTTTAACCTCTAAGAAGCTAAACAACTATTTACCTCTTTCCACAATATAGGAGTTCTACTAAATAGCTCATTAAGCTTATTTTTAAGGAGATACCTGTTGTTTTATCTCAATATACTAAGCCAAAATTAAGGAATAAGTGAATATAATATATTTAAGAAATAGAGAGGAGCTAAAAGTTTAAAAAAAAGGAGGAAGATGATTAAGAGGAGAAGGAAGAGGACAAAGAGGAAGATGAAAAGGAAGAGTTAAATAAAAAGGCTATTAAGGAATTATTGACAGCCATCTTAAGTAAAGAGGACTTCTACTTTTCATAAAAATAAACTGTTAGAGTCAATTGGTGATCTAGGGAGTTTTACTATCCTTTATTATGTTGATAATTTGTTAATAAAAAGAGCATTAATGGATTTACTTGGTTTTATTAATTTAATACCATATATCCTTAGTATATTACATGACTCCTTACTTGAGAAGATAGGAGGAATCAAGCCACTGATTATAGATCCAAGTTGAGTAAAGTGCTTATATAGAAGTTTAGTTAAAAGATTCATAAAGAAGCATTAGTTAGCAGGCAACCTAACAATTAGCTGCTTGTTTTGAATGAGTAGTTAGAAGGATTTTCATTAGTGGTTTAGTTGTTTTTTAATAGTTTTTAGCCTCATGGTTCTAATATTATGAGTTGAAATTTGATAGAGTTCCGTAAGCTATAAACGTAATCACTGGCACTAAATTGATGTTAATGATATTGGATAAGACTGTAAATTTTTTATTATTAAAAGAGTACCAATTATCCTATCCTCCTCCCATTGTTTTTCATATTATTTTTACATATTTTGTATATTGAAGATAATGTAAAACTTAAATGTGGGGGAGGGACTTAGCAGTTAAACTTGTCAATTTTGCTATAATTAGCTTAACATTAAATAGTTCGTTATTTTAGAAAAAGGAGTATTGATTAAGAAGATTCATTATCAGTTTAGTTATGATTGTAATTTGATTTGTTTAGGCAAATAATTATGAGTTTTGATGATTAACTTGATTTTAATTTAGTTCAATAATTTTGAGAATGGATACTTTATTAATTCATTAATTTTGTTAATTAGTTTAATTACCTCTATGTACTTTCCCATGTTCACATTTTAAGCACATATTTATGCATATGTTCACTTTGGATTAGGAATTTGTTTTTTTAAAATACAAGATTAAATACATAATCATGTGTTTGCCCATGTACCACCTAAAAACCTAATTTTTGTACCATAACAGGAAAATTAAAAGGCAAAGTAAGAGAGACTGGGGGGGGGGGGGGGGGGC
>JAOTAY010000191.1:25445422-25461964 GCA_025629805.1 Erythroxylum baracoense | reverse complement strand
CAAAAGAGTTTGGTTTTATTTGTATGAGCATAATATAACTAGTCATAAGGTACCAAGGTTCTTAAGTCAATAATATACATATACATGGAGATGTATGGGAAACATGTATATTATTAAAATCTAAATTAATTGATTCACAGTCGAATAATCAAGTTGATCGCTTGATTATAGTTTAGATAGTAGTGTTGTGATTTACCTCTATGTAAGTAAAGGAGTTTACTTTAAGGGAATGATGAGTTTCAAATCATGATAATAGTTGACTATCAGTAATGGCACTATTAAATAAATATGGAATCGTGTATGTTTTAAAGAATAAAGTAGGCAGTTACTTTAATCTTAAAACATACACCTTAGCATTTGTTTATTATGAACCACAATCTTGATGAGTGGTGAACTTGTAGTTATAATTGATGATATGATCGGAATGAATTTTTATAGGGTATCAATCTAGTGTCTACATTTTGGAATTATTAATTGAAACATACATCAAGAAACATTCACTAAAATAAAGAGCTTATAGTGATTTCATCACTTCTAAATGTTTTATGGAGATTGGTGATTAAACTAGCGCCAGTAGTTTGATCGACTAGTT
The DNA here is from genome assembly GCA_025629805.1 of Erythroxylum baracoense. NCBI lineage: Eukaryota > Viridiplantae > Streptophyta > Magnoliopsida > Malpighiales > Erythroxylaceae > Erythroxylum > Erythroxylum baracoense. The sequence goes on along the minus strand of JAOTAY010000191.1, from coordinate 25,461,372 downwards.
ACCCATCAAGTCTTAACACCAATATTAGATCTTGTATGTTAATCGCCATGTAGAGTGAAACGAAAGATCTGGAAGGAAAAACCAACAGAAGGGTAAAACGGTAATTTTACCCTTTATTCTGTAGATGGCTATAATATGGTTCATAATAGAGTTTGCAATTGGCCATCGAATTAATAATTTTTGAAACATGGTTTTTCGTAATTTTAAGTAATTCAAGAGTTCAACCAATTGTCTTTAGTGGAATGACATTTGGTTAATAAGTTAGAATTGATTCTAGTGAGATTAAATTAATTTTGGGCTTATTGGAGCTTGAATTATTTAAGCCCAATTAGATTCCCCACTTGACTTCTGGGAAGGTTATCAAGGAAAGTATGAAAAATAGATGGAAGTTATTGGAAAGAAAATGAGACAGTTTGGAGAGAAATAGACAAATTAGATTTGGGCCAATAAGAGCATAACAATTTAATTAAAAGTTAATTAAATTGGGTCTTAAGCCTATAATTAAATGTTAGGCTTACACTAATTAATTTTTAATTATAAGCCCAAAGTAACATTTAATATTGAGCTAGATTTTGGTTTGATTAATTAGATTAATTAAATTGAAACAATATTAAAGAATAAGGCAATGCTCCATTCTGTCATGCTCTTCATCAATCATTAAAATGAGTTTAATGGTGGTTTTTAAAAGAAGAAAACATGAAACCCTCTTTTGACATTCATGAACACATTTTAATGTATGATAACATCCAAGTGTTAGCTTTGGAAGGTCTTATTGCAATTATCTTTAATCAAATGCATGGTGTGTTGGTCTCTCCACTCATTTTTGCAAACTGATTATGCTACTCTCATTAAAAGGTTTAATGGTTGTTTTTAAATGAAAGTGAGCTGTCCATTAACGTGTTTGGTAGCTATCTTCACTCTCTTCCAAACATCCAAGTGTTGGACTTTGGAGAGAGACAATTCATTTAGCTTTAATGAAAAATGAATGTATATTTTAGGCTCTCCACTCTCTCCACACAACCGTCCAAGGTGTTGGATTTGTAAAGAGAGATTTTTGGTTTTGGCTTTGATGCTATTAACGCATGAAAATGTTGGTCTCTCTCCATTCTCTTAAAAACTAGCCAAACATAGCAAAAGAGTTCTCTTTTTGTTTTAAAAAAAGTCGGCTATAGTAGTAAAGAATGTCTCAATTTTGTCGTTCTTCATTTTGTTATTCTTTTTTAATAATATAATATAGCAAAAAGTTTGATATCAAAATTTTCTTCTCCTTTCCCACCAAAGGATCTTGATAACCAAGTTGTCCAAAGAGAACAAGTAGTAGATTGGATTGGTTGAGGACACAACAGCGAGGAGTCAAAGATGTAGTAAGGAGTCAGTAAAAATTTTGATCTTGTTCTTATTTTATTTATTTTCCTTATACCGTATTATGTATGGATTGAAGCATGTTGACTTGGTATTACGCTTCCGCTATATTTTGATTTTGGAAAATTTTTTTGAAAGCTATTATTTAGCCAAACCAAGCATGATTTTATTTTCGATCTAACATAGAGAACAAAGATGCCAAAGCTAGGACATACTACATATGCACAGATATTTAAGGCTCAAGGTGTTTAACTACCACCTCCGACACCATCACCACCTCAATCACCATGACAAGTTTTATACTCTAACCCTTGTCTTTTATTTTATTATTATGTTCAATTGTTCTTATGTTTCTCATGTTTCGTAAATTTTTGCACTTAAGGTATTTTGATGTGTTTGTTAGTGCTTGAGACTAGATAAAAAACATCAGAGGAAGGTGGAGAAATTTTGGAGAACAAGCAAGGGTCACGATCTTGACATCCCTATCACAGTGATGATAGAAGTGATCCAGCTAGCGTTATGATTGTGACAACCCTGTTAAAATCATGATAAGCGCACGGCAGATCCAAGGATCTCCTTCTGTTTTCATTTTTGAAGGGTCTTTTTTGACTTTTTGGCTTGGGTAAAACTTAATTTTAACCCCAAATGACCCCAGGACCATAGAAGATGATTAAATGACTCTAATCAAGGGAGCCTCAATTTGACACTTTGGAAAAAAAGATAAGGAAGAGAGAAGAAAGAGAGAAGAGAATAAGGATCTGTAAGAGTTGCTGTCCAACCACTCTTGCCATCCATTCCAAGTTATTTCTATAATCCTCTTATTCTTTATTTTATCTAATGTATGATTTGGATATGAGGATTCTGAATATATTGTTAAGGATGTTTTAACTTCATTTTTGGATTAACTCTTGAATCATTTTGTATCCTATTTTCTTTTGATGTTAATGAAATTGTTCGGGTATTGTGATGTTTATAGTTTTTTCATACTTCGGTTATAAATCGAGAGATTGTACCAGTAGTATCATGATTAGATTAGGTAATGAGAATTAACGACTTAATAGATAATGTAAACAATAAATCGGTAATTATACAAAGAGAGATCTTGCGTGAGGACTCAGCTGTCTAGTAGATTGCTTAACTAATGGGAGATATAAGCTATTTTTGTTAATTGAGAAATTGCAAGATCAAAATTTCATATTCAATTAGGGGTTATTAACTAGAGATTAATGATTAGATCTTTGAAAAAGAATAATCAACCCTTCAGAGATGTAGGATAGATACCAATTACAACAAAATTGAATAGGGTAGCAAAATGACGATAGATAAATCTCATCTTCTCATAATTGTTTAATCTTGTCTTGTTGTGATATCTCAATTGTTAAGTGGTTTTGCTCTATTTTAATCTACTTGTGTTAATTTCGGAATTTCCATTTCAATCAATCCATATTTAATTGTTTAATTTTTTTGTTTAGTTTTAGTTTCATTTTGATCACTTTTTTACACCTTATACAAAGTTAGGATTCAATTAATTTATCTAAGTCCTCGTCGGACTGACACCTCAACTACTACGCTTATGATCTGTGCGCTTATAAAAAATTGAGGATTTTATATAATTAAAACTTGTTCAACAAGCTTAACCTAGCTTATAGCCCAAATATGCCTAGTTAAACAACAACATTTTACTCAAAAGTGACGATGTCTTTAAATTTAAATTAAAAATAGAAAGAAATTAACCTGATTTGACCTATGCCTGATTAGGTTTTCAAGCTATCTAAGCACGAAAGCCTTAGGATTGATCAAGCTTTGAACTAGATCTGGGCCTAAAGATAAATTGTTTAGGCTGAGCTCGATCCATGCTAATGCCAAGAACGGAGACCGATTAAGGATCTATCATGGCAATATATTTCAACTTTTAGTTGGATGTAGTCTCAGTAATAAACTAAGACCAATTTCTTCCTGTAGACAGACTATTTTTCTTATCTTGAGCTACAATTGATTCTACTTCATGGAATTCATGTTATAGTTGGAAAGAGAAGCTTGGCTGGGGATTAAGGTTAAAGCTAAGAGTTTTTGAATAGGAGTCGAAAAATATGCAGGAAAGGAATGTTGTGCAGTCCTCCAGGTAGAATGGGAGAGTTATGGTGAAGAAGTATGAGTGGAAGAGGCTGGGGAAGCCTAGGCCAAATAGGGTCTCTCCCACTTAAGAAGTTGCCTGAAATTGTAACAAAATTTTGAAAGGATGAAGCTTAGTGGTGGGAATTAATTAAAAAAGGAAGTAAAAGTTTTGGTCAACAAAAGAGGCTAGTCAATGGAAAGAGACAGTCAGTAAGAAAATTAAGAATTTTCTCACTTGTCCCTTGATAATCAACACTCCTGAATTTATAGTTATTTTAACTTATGCAAAATATCTATTTAAAATTAATTAATATTCCTATAATGTTGTATTAATTATTTATTATCAAAATTATAAACATTTTGAATTATTTATTTAATTTAATTTATCATATATTATGATTAATATTTTGCATATAATATTTTATTAAATATTATTTTTAGTTCAAAAAAACTTTATATTATTTTATATCTGAAAAGGTTGAATAAATTATTTATATTTTATATAACTATCAAATTTTTAAAAAATATGTGTTAGAATTAAATTTAAATGAGTCAATACAAATTTAAATTTTCAACTAAAATTTAATTATATTAATTTAACTTGTCTCACATACACATATCATTATCTTAAAAGTTTTGTTGCTTGCATGTCTAATTATAAAAAAAAAAACTGTTTTGCTCACCCCTAGAATCCTTCATTGTTTTTTTATAACATAAGCAAAATCAGGAAAAAAAAATTTCTTTAACACTCTCTCGCTCTCTCATCTATATTTTTCTAACAGAGACACTCGTGACATTCCCATTAATTCAAGTAACATTTTAATATTATTAAATACTGATACATATGTTTTTAAAGTTTAAATTTAATTTTATAAATATGATTTTAGAAGCATATAATGTTCAACTTATAACTTCCTTTGACGTATTAGTAAAATAAATAATTCATATTATTTCTAATTTTAATCTATCGATAAATACGATTTTTAAAATCTAATTATAATTTCATTTGCCGTTTAAACTTCAAAAGAAATAATTTTTACCACTTTATCACAATTGTTTCACATACAAATAGTAACTTTCGATAATAAACAGCACACGATTTATTACAACTGCAAACCCGATCATTTTGGAAACTATAAAACTCGCAAATACATCTCCATTTTTGGGAAATTATTCTTCGACGTTTAAGAAATACGTAAATGGGGGAGACTGGCTCAATCGGATTGTGCAGATAGTTGATCGCTCTTGAAGATGTCTTTGTCCAACTTTTTCTTGGCCTTCCTTACTTGCTTATGTCCTGGCCTCTGTTCAAAAGTGTCAGCAATATCCATATGAACACCAGGATCATTTGTCTTGTACATGCTTTGAAGCATTATGGAGTTGTTCACGGACTGAAAGTTACTGTTGACGTATGTGTCCATAGCATCGGGCTCAGGATCATCAAGCGAAATCCCACTACGATTGCTTTGTTTCTCATCCAGCTCCGTGCGCATTGTGGCTCCCGTGTTAGTTCCAGCAAGAGTCAGAATTCTTATACCATTTTCATCCTCACCCATCTCATGGAGGTGGGGGCTTTGGCCTGAGTCACCGGCCCTGTTTATACCAGCAACGTGCTGTGTGATGGAGTTGACCATGTCTTTGATTTCGCGATCGATGTCTTTTTGCCACTCAACTCCCTCGGACTCTGAGGCGGATTGGTGGGTTGGCCTTGTTTCAGGAAACATTTGATTTGATTTGTGGTTTTTGTTAGTTTTACCTGAGAGAGGTTGGGAGAGTTTGTAGTAGTTGTGAACTGGGATTTTCAATGCCGAGTGAATTTAAGAGAAGAAAGGACCCCACCACATTCCCTACGTTGGAACAATTAAAGGAAGAGAATAACTTCAATGGTAATGAAAGGACATCAGAATAATTATGGATTGCTTGGCATGGAGTTTTACCCTTTCTTCTGCTTCGTTTTTTCTCCCCTTGTCTTTAGTTTGTAAAAGCTTTGTGTGCGTTGGAGGGAAAGAATTAAAAGAATCCTCGCGAAATTGATCTTCTTTGCGATGACTAGGCTTCTTGGCAAGGTCAGATTATTGTTGGCCCACTTGGACCATGATCATCTTGCATCATATACGCAGGCTTGTGTTTCCCAAGTCTGAGACTCCTTCCTAAGATAGCTTTATATAAATTAGGCATGTTAATGGCTGGGCTAGGCTAGGGAGAGTTTGCTCGAGTAAAATTGTTCTTAACCAACTCACTCTATGAGCTTGAATCTCGAAGAGGTTTTTGCATGATCTATTTATGAACAATGATGAGACTGTTTCATATAGATTATTGAGTCTTCTTTACTTGCATTTAGGGCTATAGTTACAAACATTTATTATTGCTGATAATTCATTAATATTGTAGCACCACTGATTGTCTTTTATTTGCTCCTTGGTCTTGGCATTCTCTTAAATGAAGTCTTTTAGACTAGAAATCCCATTAATCCGGTGTAATGTTTCTAATTTGTTCCAATAGTCATACCAAATCCAAGAGTTATCGCCATTTTCTATTTTTTAAAAGTGAAAGAAGAATTTATTAATTTTTAGTAAAAGTTATTACATCACTATAATGCAAGACCATTTACAAAGTAAAATTTAGTATAAATTATAAGCAAAGTTACAAATTAAAGGTTCCATCTGAGCTTTATGTCTGGAGTAAGATTGCTTTTTGCTCTTTGTGCTATCATGATCTCTTAGATCCAGTTAAGAATGTTATTAACAAGCTGGTGCTTTTCAGTAGATTCCTTTATGTATAATCTATTGTTTCTTTCTCTCCGTATTGCATAAATAGTTGAGATGAAAACCTTTTTAAGTAGGGCACCATTTTGCTTGAGCTCCGTGGTCTTTTTGATTACCCATACCATTACTCTATTCCATTCATATGTTTGACATTGCTTCTTTAAAAGATGCAAGTTTCTATTCCAAATTACTTTAAGGAACATGCATTGAAAAACAAATAACTCCTATCTTCCTCTTCTTCTTGGCACAATGCACAAATAGGATCGAAGGAGCCAAACCATCTATCTTTAGTTCTGATCCTATTTTTGATAACCAACTAGCTAATTAAGGAGGTTTAGGATTTAAGGTTTGTGTCCATAATATTTCATACAATGGAACCTCCTTCAGGTCTGTATATTCTATAGCAAAAGTCATTAGTAAAACATAGTTTTGTGATTACTAACTAAATGATTTTGTCTTCACTATGCAATTGATTAAGCTAAAGAAAATAAATAAAAAGTGGCGAGGAGCATCTAAAGTTGGAGTGTCATTCTCTATTATATATAAGTGAATCAACTTTAACATCAAGAGGAAGTCTATTCCTTAAATGCAAAAGATCAATTATCAAGTGTAAAGGGTTATGTTCATTCCAATTGTCTTGCAAGAATAAAGTTCTTTCATCATTCCCCAACTAATGTTTGATCCAAAGATATAAGAGGCTTCTAAATTCCAGCATTTGTGAGAAAACCTAAGAATGATCCCTATTTATATCTAATTGCCAAAAGTTCTAGTTTTTCAGGTAATATTCATTGACCCATTTTATCCAAAGTGCTCCTTTGTCAATGTACAATCTCTAGATCCTTTTGCTTGGCGGGACTTTTTGCATAAAAGAAATGTGAATGATTCCTAATCCCTCATCCTCATAGGGACAAAATCTCCTCCCATTTAACTTTAGCACCTTTTGAGTTTTTAGCTTTACCAGACCGTAGGAAAGATTTAATACACCTTTTAATCTTCGTGATGACTCTCTTAGATAGAACTAAGTGAGCACTTCAATGCATATAGAGGCTATTCAAAACTGAATTAAATACGATGAGTTTGGTAGCAAAGGAGAGAAACCTATTTTGCCAAGCATTGATTCTAGCCTTATATGATTCAATTGGAGGAATGCAATCTCTGAACTTTTCCTTAATAGCTATGATAGGAATGATAAGGTATCTGAAAGGTAAAGTTTGAATGCAAATTCCAATTTCGAATGCAAATTCCAATTCCCATGCTTATTTCAGTTTGATTCCTAACATTAGAAGAAATGAACAAGTTGCTTTTGTTATTATTTACCCTTAAAGCAGAATAGGATGAGAATAACTCTAGAATACCTTAATTTTTTTTAGTGGAATGAATGTCATCACCATATAATAGCATAAGATCATCAACAAATATCATGTGTGTGATCCTCAGCTGGCTACATTTATGATGGTAATGAAATAGACCATTGTAGGAAATGAGTTTGTTGAGCATCCTGGATAGAGCTTCCATAGCTAATGTAAATAGGTAAGGGGAAAATGGATTCCCTTGCCTTATTTTATTAGAATTTCTAAAGATTGGGGTAGGAGTACCATTAATAAGGATGATAAATGATATTGTTGTGATGCATTCCATTATCCATTTAGTAAACATCCCTGGAAATCCAAATGCTAGTAAGCAAGATTCAATATACTTCCATCTTACAGTAGCAAAAGCTTTAAAGGAGTAAAATTTTAACGAATAACTTATAATAGCTTTACCTGAGGCTTAATCTTTCATTAAATCCTGTATAAGCAATATGTTAACTCTAATTGGTCTTTAAGTAATGAAAGCTCCTTGAGCAGGATCAATGACATCCTTCAAAGCTAGCTACATTTTCTTTGTTAAGATCTTTGCAATGACTTTATAAAGAGTATTACAGCAGCAAATAGGTCTGAAGTCCACCATGGAAGAAGGGTTATGCTTCTTAGGAATAAGAAAAATATATGTTTGATTCATTTCCTTCAACATAATGGAAGAAACAAAAAATTGTTGCACAACTTCAATAAAGATCAACATAAGGTATACCACATGTCCTGAAAGAAGCAAACAGGATATCCATCAAGTCCTAGAGCTTTAGATGGATGTAAGCCAAGAAGAATATCTTTAATCTCCTATTGTATGATAGGTGACACCGTATACTCCTTCATTTCCTAAATGATAACTCCTTTATAGAATCTACCATTGTTAAAATCCATATGGTACTGTTATCTTCAGATCCCATCAAATTAATGATGAAATCCAGGGCAATTTCTTTGGAACTTCTCTTGATCACTGTGTAGAATCCCATTTTTATCTATAATTTTAGATATCTTGCTTCTATTTCTTCTTTTTAGGATAGAAGAATGAAAGAATTTGGTGTTAGCATTATCGTCTCTAATCTAATTGATCTTTGTTTTATGCTTTAAGATGGAATTGTGCAAGGATAAAGCCTCTTAGTACTCCTTCAATCTTTGATTTTCTAATGCTTTCATAGCATTGTTTTGAATGTATTTATAGCTATTCTCCTAAGTCAATCTCAAATTATTTTTTTCTTTTGATTAAACTGGTGCCTATAGTTTGATGGACTAGCTACCCATCAAGTCTTAACACCAAGGTGAGATCTTGTGTGTTAATCACCATATAGGGTAAAACGGGATATCTAGAAGGAAAAACCAACATAAGGGCAAAATGGTAATTTTACCCTTTATTGAGTGGATGGCTATAATATGGTTCATAATAAATTTTGCAATTGGACATCTTGTTTGAAACATATATTCTCATAATATTTAGTAATTCAAGAGTTCAACCAATTGTCTTTAATAGAATGACATTTAGTTAACAAGCTAGAATCAATTCTAATGAGATTAAATTAATTTCGGGCTTAATGGGGCTTAATTTATATAAGTCCAATTAGAATCCCCATTTGGTTTCTAGGAAGGTTATCAAGCAAAGTAAGAAATATAAATAGAGGTTTTAAAGCCCATGATTGAATGTAGGGCTTACTTTAATTAGAAGCCCAAATGAACATTTAATATTGGGCTTAACTTTGGTTTGATTTGATTAATTAGATTAATTAAATTAAAAAAAAGCTATTAAAGAAAAAAGAAGGAGGGCATATTTCGGTTTTTTATACCTAAATGTGCAGGTGCACATTTGGCATTGAATTGCTAAATTAAAGATGGTTTTTATTATGCTTTATCATCATTAAATGAAGTAATGATCTTATAATTAAATGGTTTATGGATGTCTTTTAATGATGGCATGTAATGTACCTTTTTAGCATTCATTTCATTAAAGAAAGGAATAGGTGCATTTGATGTATTCTCTCTTCCTTCTTTTAGGCATAACCGAAAATGAGAAGGTCTTATTTAGGTTATTGGACTTTTCATTTATCCATCTTAAACAAATGTAAAGAGTCTCATTTATTGGCTTCTTTATGATTGATTAAAGAATGAAGTGATGGATTGGATGCACGTCACATCTTTCTTTCATGATAACCGAAATTAACAAGGAAAGGAAGAAGTGTTCTTGCATTTTTTTTACTCACTCTCTCGTCTCATGCATGATAGCCGAAAGTTGAATGAGAAGAGTCTCATTTTTTGGCATCTTTCTTCTACGAATAATCTCTTCAAAATACTTCTTCTCCTTTTCCACCAAAGGGTCTTGTTAACCAAGTTGTCCAAAAAGAAAAAGTGGTAGATCGGATTGGTTGGGGATACTACAATAAGGAGAGGATACATTAACAAGGGAAAGGATACAAAAGAGTCAACGCTATAACAAGGATTTGGAGAGGATTCAAAAGCAAGGAATCAAAGTTGTAGCAAGGAGTCAGTATATTTCTACCACCTTGTTCTTTTGTAACTTATTTTCCTTACACCGTATCATGTATAGCTAAAACATGTTGATTTGGTTATGTTATTTTCGCTACGTTTTGAAATCTACCGTTTAACCAAAACTTGCATGCTTTTGTTTTCGATCAAATAATTAGTATCAGAGCCATTTTCTTATGCATGATTTCAATTCCTATATGTGATGCATGGGTTGGCAATTAAATGTTGAATGCTGCATATTTTTTATGTGATAGAAATATACATGTGTATGTTTTGCTCTTTTGGTTGTCCGTAGAATATAGTTTTACATTGTAAGTTTTTCTCTGTTTAGTTTGTAACAAAGACGATCACTTATCATCGTTATAGTTCCTCCTTGGTTTCTTTTTTCTATTTTCTTTGATTTTGTAATGTACAAAACTCTGTAATATTGAAGATGGAGCAACCATGGATCAACGAGAAGCATATGTAATGGTTTCGGTGTATCCTTTGGTGTATTGGCAAAGTTTCGGTTTTATGAAAACCAAAGTGCTGGAATTTTGTTTTAACAACATTTCGGTTTTGTGAAAACCAAGGTGCTAGAATTTTTGTTTTAACAAAGTTTATCCTTGATGAAATATAAGTGCTGTAATGTTTTTTGAGCGTCGGTTTTACCAAAAACAAGTGCTAGAATGTTTGTTTTCATATTTTCAACGTTTCGGTTTTGATGGAAACAAGTGCTTTTTTTTGTTTTCAAAGTGACAAAATTTGATTTTATGAAAATACCATTACACATTTTTACCGAATGGGCCAAGTCATATGGATAAAAAGTTCGAAGCAGAAGATCCAAGTCCAAGAAGTTTTTTTTTGGGCCTAAAAGCCTTGTAATTTTATTTATGTTCTAGGATGGACAATAAAATGTGACCTATTAGTTCATGAGATGAATGGATAAATGGATGCAAATAGTATGGGATATTATATGATTGTATGCCATTTAGAAAATTACTAACCTTAGGCTTTGCCATGCATTCCTTATATATGAGATATATAATGAAATAATATATAGGATGGATAATTTATTACATATAGACAAGATGATATTTATTAAAAACTTAAAGACTGAAAAAGATTGAGTGGGAGAGGATGCTTATGTGAGAGTCCACAGTCTCCATACGATGGCCCATTTGCATGTGGTGAAGTGTTACCCCAAACCGGAGGACATTGATCCTAGATTTTGCATGGTTTGGGTCTCCTAAAGGATAAGTCTACTTATTGGTAGCAAATGTGACCCACTACCGAGGCATGGTTTGCAAGTACCTTTAGTGGATGAATCAAATGGTTACACACTCAACATATTTTATCAATAACTTGCCCATCGTAGCTCTGTTGGTAAAAATATGGACCAAATCGTGGTGCTTCTCAAAACGTTAGGCATGAAGATACTTGGTAGTTTTTTTAGTGGGAGGGTCCCAGTTTTTCTTTTAATGGATAAGATGGCCCACCGTCACTTAGTTTGTTATAGACAAGAAAAATAACCGTTGTATAAAGTTTTAATTTTTTAAAATTTTGTTAATTCTATCATCATGCATACATGCATCATGATTTTATACAAAGTTCCAATATTATTGACTAGTATGCTTATGTTTTAATAATTTATATTTTCAAACATAATAAACCACAATATGAATTCACTCACTTTGCTCTTGAGTAATAACGAATTAGAAAATGGAGAGAATTTTAATTAATGGAGACATAATCTTGACATTATTCTTCAATTTGAACAAATTTCACGGGTATTAACGGACAATGAGCCTGCAGCTTCGGTTAGTAATTTAACTTCTGAGCAAGTCCACTTCTGAGCAAGTCCAACAATATGAGTGATGGGCAGAATGCTGATAAGACTTGTAAATGTTATATTCTAGCTTCTATATACGGAATGCTGCAAAAGAAAATTGCTTGCATAAAAACTATTGGTGTAATGGTCTATCACCTTCATGAGATGTTTGGTGTGAGGATTAGGTCTGCAAGAGTGAAAGCTATTCAAACTTTTCATAATCTCAGACAAAAACTTGGTGACCGGTGTAGGATTACATACTGAAGGTAATCTCTGTGGTTTCTAAGGCTGAGATGCTTCGGTGGATATGGATGCAGACACACAGATGATTATGATCATCAATAGCTTAAACTCATTTTTTAGTAGTTTATGTTAGAGTATGAGCTCAACAGCAAGGATTACACCTTAAGTGAGTTGATGAGTACTCTTCAGAACACAGAAGAGATATTAAATATCAAAGCTTATGGGCCAGAAGCTAATGTAGCATCTTCTTCTAAGCCCAAGGCTAAGGGCAAGAAAAAGAAGAAGGGTCCAATGAAAAAGAAGGCCCAAACAGGGGTTAAGGTCCATCCCATGAAAAAGAAGGCCAAAGCAGACACCAAGGGAAAGTGTTTCCAATGTGGTGAGCAGAGTCACTGGAAAAGAAACTGTGCGGTCTACCTTGAGTCCCTCAAAGCAAACAAGGTATGGGTTTCCTAAGTTTGTTAAGAACTAGAAATGTGGCAGATTCTAATTCTTGGATTTCAGATTTAGGAGCCACTAACCACGTTTGCAATTTTTTGCAAGGGTTCCAGCAAAGAAAAAGACTACATAAAGGCTAGTTTCAAGTCAAGATAGCAGATAGATCCTACATTTCAGGACCAATAGGAGTAATTATCTTGGACTTTCTTAGTAGTCATAGGTTATATTTAGAGGATGTATATTACATCCCAACGATTGCAAGGAACATAATTTATGTTTTTTGGCTAATAAAATCTGGTTATTCCTTATATTTTGAAAATGTTGTTTCAATATATGAGAATAAAGATTTTATTTTTAATGAGGTAATTAAATAGAGATTGTTTTTTGTAGAACCTATGACAGGCTCACTAAACACCACAATATTAATAAAACCAAGACAATCCAATGACTAGCATTAATTCAAAATATCTATGGCATTTAAAGAAAAGACTTGACAGGTTAGTGAAGGATAGGATCATTGCGGGCTTGGATAATGTTCTATTACCCACCTGTGAATCTTATATTGAAGGAAAAATGACCAAAGCCTCGTTTCCTTCTAAAGGAGCCAGATCTGAATCTACATTGGACTTGGTACACACTGATGTGTGTGGGCCCATAAACGTACAAGCTAGAGGAGATTATGAATACTTTATAACCTTTATAAATGATTACTCTAGACATGGCTATCTATATTTGATGAACAAAAAGAGTGAGTCCTTTAAAAGGTTTAAAGAATTCAAAACTGAAGCTGATAAGCAGTTAGGCAAGCCATTAAAACAACTTTGATCAAATCGAGGTGGTAAGTACTTATTTAGAGAGTTCCAACAATTCCTAATTGACAATGGAATTGTTTCCAACTTTTCAGTTCCCAGAAAACCTCAACAGAATGGTGTAGCTAAGAGGAAGAATAGGACTCTATTGGAAATGGTAAGACCAATGATGTCCTACTCTACCCTTCCAGAATCATTTTAGGGATATGACATACAAACAGTAACTTATCTTCTTAACTTTGCTCCATCAAAATCGGTGCCTAAAACACCTAGGGAGTTGTGGGTTGGATGAGTGCCTTTATTGAGGCACTTGAGGACTTGGGGCTGCCTAGCCTATGTTCTAAGGCTTGAATCCACAAAGATGGAACCAAGGTCAGAAGTATGTTTGTTTGTAGGATATCCTAAGGGTACACGAGGGTACTATCTTTACAGTCCTCAGGACAGGAAGGTATTTATGTTGACAAATGCGACCTTCTTGGAGGAAGAATTTGTAAGAAATCACAAAGGAAGAAGTGAAGTAGTACTAAAGGAGTTAGCTATTTCATCCAAACTAAGAATTGATTTGGATATAGTAGAACAAGATGTCAAAATGTATTCAAGAATTGAATCAGAAGAGCAACTTGAACATCAAGTCATGCTTAAACGTAGTGGGAGGATTTTGAGATAACTAGACAGGCATCTAGGCCTAGGTGGAGGCATAATTGCTATCTCGGACTAAGAATAAATGAATCCCATTACTTATAAACTAGCTATTAATGATGTTGATAAAGATAAATGGCTCAAGGCAATGGAATCAGAAATAGATTCCATGTATACCAATGAAGTCTAGATCTTTGTAAATCTACCACCAGATGTAAAATCCATAGTGTGTAAATGGATCTACAAAAAGAAAGGAGGATCAGATGGAAAGTTAGAGACTTTTAAAGCTAGATTGGTAGCTAAGGGTTATACTCAAAAAGAGGGTATAGACTATAAGGAGATTTTTTTCTCCAGTTGCCATGCTTAAGTCCATCAGAATTCTTTTGGCCATAACAGCCTATTTTGATTACGAAATATGGTAAATGGGCATCAAGACCACATTTCTTAATGGAGATTTTGAGGAGACCATTTATATGGCCCTACCAAAAGGATTTATTAAGCCAAGTAATAAGCATAAGATATGCAAATTGCAGAGGTCCATTTATAGACTTAATCAAGCATCTAGGTCTTGGAACATTAGGTTTGATAAGTCTATCAAAACCTATGGATTCATACAAAACCTAGATAAGCCTTGTGTCTATAAAAGGATACAAGAAGGCAAGGTTACTTTCTTAATCCTATATGTCGATAATACTCTGCTCATTGGGAATGATGTAGGAATATTATCTATGGTTAAAGGATGGTTGAACGAATAGTTCTCAATGAAGGATTTAGGAGAGGCTAACTATATTCTAAGGCTCAAACTTATAAGGGATCGTAAGAACAAACTGATAACCTTGTCTCAAATAACCTACATTGAGAACATGCTCAATAAGTTTGCCATGCAAGATTCCAAGAGGGGTTTCACACCTACTAGACATAGGATCAAACTTTTAAAAGAGCAAGCACCTAAGACCCAATAGGAGGTCGAACGCATGCATAACATTCCATATGCTTTAGTAGTTAGAAATTTAATGTATGATATGCTTTGTACTAGATCGGATATCTGTTACACAGTGAAACTGGTAAGTAGATTCCAATCCAATCTAGGAATGGAGCATTAGAATGCGGTTAAGTGCATCCTGAAGTATCTTCGTAGGATGAAGAACTTAATGCTTGTTTACTCTGGAAGTAATCTTATTCCGACGGGTTATACAGATTCTGATTTCTAATCAGATGTTGATTCAAGGAAATCAATTTTTGGCTCTATATTTGTTTTAAGAGGTGGAGCCATAGTCTGAAGGAGTATCAAGCAATCTTGTATTGCTGATTCAACTATAGAGGCTGAGTATGTTGCTGCTTATGAAGAAACAAAAGAAGCAGTCTGGCTCCGCAAGTTGCTGAATGATTCGGAGGTAGTTCTTGAGGCAGAAAAGACCATTACACTTTATTGTGATAATAGTGGGGTAGTGGCTAATTCTAAGGAACCTTGGAACCATAAAGCTCCAAACACATTGAGAAAAATTATTATCTCATAAGGGAGATAATACAACATGGTGAGGTGAATGTGGTAAAGATTCCCACAGGGCAAAACCTTATTGATTCATTTACGAAGACGTTGTCTCAAAATAGTTTTGAGGGTCACCTAGTAGGGATGGGAATGAGGGATATGTCAAACTTGCTTTAGGGAAAATGGGAGATTGTTAAAGTTATGTAAATATAGTGCCCTAGAAAGCAAGTGTATTTACTTATAACTTAATTTTCTTCCAGTCACTTTTGTAATGAAAATATTTATTACTAATAAAACAAAAGAGTTTGGTCTTATATGTACGAGCATAATAAAACTAGTCATAAGGTATCGAGATTCTTTTATAAGTAATATACATATACATAGAGATGTATGGGAAACATGTATATTATTAGAATCTAAATTAAT
>JAOTAY010000191.1:25414103-25435245 GCA_025629805.1 Erythroxylum baracoense | reverse complement strand
TATTAATTTTAAAAAATAAAACAACAATTTTTTAAATTTATTTTTAAAAATTTTTATTTTAAAATTTCGGGCCAAAAAGTGGTTGGGGCGGGCCTGGGTCATGGGCCTCTCCACGGGCCTTCCTTCGGCTGGCCG
This sequence comes from Erythroxylum baracoense, assembly GCA_025629805.1. NCBI lineage: Eukaryota > Viridiplantae > Streptophyta > Magnoliopsida > Malpighiales > Erythroxylaceae > Erythroxylum > Erythroxylum baracoense. The sequence continues at coordinate 25,435,110 of JAOTAY010000191.1, read as the reverse complement.
AAAATGGCCCACGGGCCATTTCGGCCCGTATGGGCCGAGCCACGGGTCGGCCCTCTAGGCCCTCCAGGGCCGTGGGCCGAAATGGCCCGAGGCAAATTTTCCCATTGACATCCCTAGTAACTTCAATTGTGAAAGCTTTAAAATAACTAACACCTCACCCAGCATGTTACTAATGTTTTATAAGCCCCAAAGAGAAAAAAAAAGAATCATATTTTGTGTACATTTGCTCTTTATAATTATCAAGAGTTAACTCCTTATAAAGAATAAAATGAAACAAAATAAGGGCTAGTTAAGAGTGGGCCTTAAATAAGTGTCCTTTTTGCCCTTACTCTTCAAGGTCTGCCCAACTTCACCTTAATTAAGATTTAAAACTTAAGTGTTAGGAGTAATAAATGTAATTTCAATCATATATTCCTAAAAGCGGATCATAGCTAAAAGTATTGACTTTAAGTTTTTAGTGTATATCCCACAATCAATTAGTTAATTATAATTTTATGACATAATTATTTAAAGATATTTTTTATTTTATACATATTTATTTAATTACCTAACGTATCAGATAAAGTTTGTGGAATAAATTTACATTGCAAATAAAATTATGATAAGATCATAATTATGAAATTCATATTATATTTATATATTATTTCTAAATTATTCTTCAAAATTGCTATATTGAAATTGGATATTAATAGAATATAAAAGGTCTAGCATCATGTTATGTTTATTCCTTAGAAAGGAAGTAATTGATATAATATACTGAAGTATGGAGATGTTTAAATAAACATGTGGTGATTGTTAAAGAACAAGTTCACTAAACTAAGATTTGTTAGAGAGTAAGTTCATTAAACTAACTCAATATGAGGATACCATTTGCAACATACTTGTATGTTTATGAAAATTTTTATTGTGATAATTTTATAAGTGACTCTTTAACTTAAGATATCTAAAATATCTTACATAGAGATTGCTATTTTTTAATACTACTTATGGTCTATCCTTATGAAAGATAACTCAATTGGTAGGTCATTGGATATAGTATAGACTACATGGAGGTAGTTGAGTGATCAATATAGGATTTATCAGCTGAAAGTAATTAGTGAAAATAATATATTTTTCCTAATTAATATTAATTTGTGAAATATTTGGCTAAGGTATAATGACAAATTGAAAACAGTTTTCAAATGTCATTAATAAAATCAATTACTAATGTTGGAGGACTAATATTGTTGGACTCAAATAGAATAGACATTAATTTCATACTCTAACTAACTGAAACATTATGTGATGAAATGCATGAATTATATGAAAAAAATCATACAAGAAAATTTTAATCAAAACTACCTTAATATTCCTAATTTTTAACTGATCATGAAGCATTGCTAAATGTCAACATTAATCTATAACTATAAATTATTTAATTAGAGAATTAAATACAAATTAAAGAGATTAATTTATCCAATCTTAAATAAAATGTAAGGTTATAATTTATAATCTTTGCCAAAGCATTTAGGAGCCTTGTAGATCACACACAATGAATGGATGATGAGAAGAAGTTAAATAAATCATAATGGACGTGTTTGTAAAGTTTGAGAATTTTTGTGATTAAATATAAAATTTTGGAATTTTGGTTCCATTGTTAATTAATTAAAATTATATATATTTATATAAAATTAGAATTATATTTGAATTGAATTATTAAAAGAATTAAAAACCTTATTGTTCACAAGGTTACACACGCTAAATTTTAAAATTTATTAACTTTGGTAAATTCCGCAAGCGAACAGGTCGTTCATGTAGTACCTAAGGTATCGAACCCATGAAGAGGGCTAAGCTAGTCCTAAAATCTAAGATCGTACTAAACTATAATAATTCGAAATAAATAACTAATGCTGAAAATAAACTAATCAAATAATTAATTTCAAGAATTGAATTGTAGAAATCTAAACAAGATAACAAGTCACACAAACCAATCTCAAAACTATCTTCGAAACCGTCAAGTGCGAGAAAGGGGGTTTTAATCTGAAATTAAAGAAAACTTAATCAATTTTGCAATTATCGAATTAATGGGTCTAGATGGTCCTAGGGTGAATTACTCTCTTTCGAGTTATAATTCTTAACCCTAATTGATAGTTCATAATTTAAATTATGGAATTGTGATCTCTCGATTCACAGTTGACCCAAAACCTAAATTGGTTCTAAATTGTCTAATAACCTACTGGGAATCTATGTTTGATCTCTCGTTACACGATTCTACCGGTTTGATTCAATTCTTTACCTATTAAATCACCCAACTCTCGTTAGCCCCAATTTGCTTATTTTCATTCGGCTCACCTTTCAGTCTATTGCTAAGTTATTAAGATCATAATTAAATCACAATTAAATCAAAAAAAATACAATCAATCAAACTTTATTAATCTCAAAAATCAAAATCTCAAAGGTAAGTATAAACAAAAACTCAACATTCAACACAACATATTCTCAACATCTATTTCAAATCTATACATGAATAAAATTGAAATAATCGAAAAATATGTCAGGAATGGAATTGTGGAGGCAGCGATAGCGGGACACCACCTGTTTCGGGAAGTATGTCGCGTCAAGCTTCTTCTCCGTGTTTTTCTTCCTTTGTCTCCTTTCTCAATCTCTTGATTTCTCTCTAAGTTTTCCAAAATTGGCTGACGTAAATGCTCTCTTTTTCAGACTCTCCAACTCTCTTGCATCTGTCTCATAATGATGTATTTATACTTTGGATGCTCTAGGTTAAAGTCAAGGTTGAAACGGTCCGAAAAATCTTGCGAAATTCTAGTTTTAGCTTCAGCCCGACGCAGGTCACAATCGTGGCCAAGGCTTAAACCTTTATATCACAATTATGGCTCAAAGTGCACGATCTTGACCTGGATCCAAGCTCTCTGTCACGATCGTGCCCAAAGTGCACGATCGTAGCCTGGTTGCCCTACCTGATCCCTCTCTGTAATGATAGTGGCCTATTGTGTTATGATTGTGGCCTATGTTTTTGGCCCGAAACTCTTTGCAACTTCTCCATTCTTCGCCGTTTACCCTGAAATACTTACAAACACATCAAAGTACCTCAAAAATATAATAATTAAGCTCAAAGACTCATACTAACCCATAAAAATACTTAAACACATAAACTAACGCATTCAAACCATAAATACACACTCAACACTCAAATTCATACTAAATACATAACAAATTAAACTATAAAATACAGTACAAATGACAACTATCACTTATTATAAATACGTATAGCCTTTAAAGGAGTTAACACTTCTTGCTTACTCTTATCTACACACTTGTAGGGTTTTTTCAAATTGTTTGTATGGATATTGCTATAGGTCAATCACATGTGTGACTATAATGGTTACGATGAACATTTTCATATACGATTTGAGAAAATTTTAAAGAAAAATAATTAAGCTACACAATAAAGTACAATTTTCCTTTATGCTTTATTCTTTTCATGTATCAATCATATTATAAAATTTAAATTGATCTTAACTTTATAAATTTTTTATAAAAAAGTTCTTTCTTATTTTGCTCAATATAAGGTCAGATCCCACTTGATTTCTTAATAATGGCATTAGAGTTATCTTTTCATTATATAACTTGATTAAAGTTATTATATTGTCAATGATCATTATTTAAGAATTGAAATTAAAAACTTCAAGACTAGGATTGATTTAGATTCAACTGAAATGTGAAAGAATTCAAATGAATGCCTTTGAATTCCTAAGTTATCCAATTAGTTTTGATATGTTATGAGTGTTGAAAAGTCTTGACCAATGAGATCTATAACTTGTTCATAAATGCACGTTTTAGAAATCCAAATGTTTAAGGTGCCGCCTATCAGGACACTAAACTCATATGGTGCCCTCCAGCTTAAGTACCCAAGTTTTCCAAACCTTAGTTAGAATCATTGTTAGCTGGCTCTGAGATTGCAGTATATTTTATGTAAAATAATACTATTTTGAGTTGGAAATGTTCTAATATAGTATTAATTGTCAATAATGCTATAATACAAATTTCATTTAGTGAAAGTGATTATTTGGATCAAGAAATTCTTTAATGAATTTAGTATGGTTGTTAAAATAGTAATGTACTATAAAAGAATATATCTATTAGGCATATGAGAGGACGTAAAGTCTTATCAAAGATCAATATATATTCAGGCAATTTCTCTTAATTATAATAATTGAAACAAAAGTTGTAAAATTTAAATTGGTGCTTATTATAAAGAATCTTATAGAATTCTTTCACAAAACCAAAGCCCTAATAGTAGTATGGTTTTCATATAGGATATGGTATCAGATCTCTAATGATTTGCTTAGTAAAAGTAGGAGATTGTTGATTTATGCCTCATAATTGTAATTTTATGACATAATAATTTAAAAACATTCTTTATCTTATGAATATTTATTTAATTAGCTTATGTATAAGACAAAATGCATGATATAAATGTATATTACAAATAAAATTATAATGAGTTCACAATTACAAAATTCATATTGAATTTATATACTATTCTTAAATTGTTCCTAGTCATTAAGTGCTTGTTAGAAAACATGTCTTTTAAACTGACCCGATATAAGAATTTTATTTGGAACAAATAATTATATGTCTATGAAAATTCTCATTGTGATGATTGTGCAAGTGATTTTTTTAACTTGATCTACAAAAGTATCTCATATAGGAATTGTTATATTTTGATACTACTGTAATCTTAGTAAGTAGTTGTAGTACAAGTGATTTTTTAAACTTGATCTACAAAAGTATCTCATATAAGAATTATTATATTTTGATACTATTATATTCTCAGTAAGTAGTCGTAAAATATAATATAAACTATATAGAAATAATTGAGTGATTAATATATTAATTATCAATGGTGAAAAACTAATATTATGCTTGATTTAAAATTTGAAAAAACTTTAATATTAAATATTAAAATATTAGTTCTTATTTAAATTCAATTAATATTTAATTTAATTTAATTTATATTTAATTGAATTACAAAAACTTCTAAAATCTTATTATGAATAAATAAGAACCCTCACTTCATGTTTATTTCTTTCTACACCATTTATAGAGTTTTATCAACTTGTTTGTCTTAATAATAGATTTCGATACGTAAACTAATTATAAAAATATATCGTAGGAAACTTTAAGAAAAATGGTCAAAATACACAATAAGATGTAATTTATGTTTATATTTTCATGTGTTCATGTATTAATCATATTACATAATTTAAAATTTATACGATAAGAGCAAACATTATCATCACCTGCATCCACCGAAATTCATATACTAAAATAGCTGGAAGTTCGGACATCAATACATTTTCAATACATAGGATCTAAAATTCATCATGAGTAATATTCTCTAGAAAGAACATGCTTCATTAATCAAATGGGTGAATCTTACAGACAATAATCCAAAGATTGTAAAATTAACATGTAGCTTCAAATGGGACTCCGCAATACTTCTATGGTGAATATCCATAAAGGTTAGCTTAACGAATTCGTAAAGACAATTAGAACTTACAGTACAGTGTGAAAACAGTGAAATCAAATTAATTGCATTGCTGAAATTTCTACGGTATTGCAATGGGTACACGACGCTGGTGATTAATGATATTTCCAATACAAACTACTGAGCGCTCCAAGGTGCTTAAGCCTCTACCTCTTTTCTTTTCTCAAGATATACCCAACCAAAATATGGGTATCGCCCACCTGAAATTAGATAATACTATGCGTGAAGGAATCTAAAATCGTTGTGCAAAGCACATGATGAAAAAGGAGTGCTTATCCCGAGGAAGCATTCGATAACACTAGACCCCCCAGATTAATGCAATGACAAACTAAAAGTTCTACTTTTTTCTTCTATATGGAACTATAACTTTTTAGTCAGTCAATTTTGGGAGGAAGAATCCAAAAAACTGAAAATCTAAATTAACCAAGTTCAGGTTTCTTACCATTATTATCAATCTGGGACAAAGTCAATCAATCAAGTGTAATCAACAGATGTGATTAATTTCCCTAGGCTGGTGGTAGTGGACGCCGGCAAGTTGGACATTCCATCTTGATATCCATCCACCTTTGTAAGCAACCAGGATGAAAGAAATGATCGCATGGTGTTACCTGCATATAAATTCAGTTAAAGGTCTAATTTATTTTGTAACTAAATGCAGAGTAACAAAAACAAATTACCATGCAATCGTTAGGGTGCTGTGTAAGATCAATCGCTGTCATGCAGATGACGCAATCCATTCCATGATTCATATCCTGCTCAAACCTTCTATAATAGCTGTATTTCTCCGGTAGGATCTGCAGACAACCGGGAAACAGTGATCCCTCCATCGTGACAAGCAATCAAAATTTTATCAAGAAACCCTTGCCTTGACAATGCCTCCTAAAGGCAAGGCTCTGCAACTGACATCAAGAAGCAGTAGCAACAAATAAAGCACGTGCAACCAAAAATGTAGTCATGTATATTCATATACAAAGTAATTCCACATTTAAAGAGAACAAACACCATAAACTCAGATTCTAGTCCAGAACTCATTTGCAAACATCACTAAAATTAGTGCTATGAGCTACATTTAACCTATTAAAATGAACTTTATATTTTAACCAGAAGATAATAGAAGCATAGTTAAGAACATAGTAAACATATGAATTCATTGCAATTTAATTTTGTAATATGCTTAGTACTAAGATGTTAAATACCATCAACAAAGCCATCCAATTAGTTTAAATAATCAAATATATGAGTTCATATACTTCGTTTAAACAAACCGATGGAGTTTCTAAGTAGCCTAGAGATAAAAGGATGTTATGTCCTTTAACTGAGTCTAACCTGTATTCTACTAGGAATCTACGAACTAAATGGACTTTAAAGCAATTCTTACAATTGTACATTATGGCTGTCAATGAATTTTAAGGAGCCCATACCAAGTCAAAATCCTTAAGTCTGCCGGTTGCGAGAAGACCTTAAAATCGATGCTGTCAAGGAAACCATATTTTTGCAATTAAACATTTTCTACCGATAACTCTGTGAAACTTCTTTAGGTTGCCTCATTATACATATGTTTTGATATGAGAAGTAACCTATCTACATAGTTTTGGGCAGTAGATTAGATTTTTCATAGATATTTGACTTTTTAGAGCTGTAACATTAAAGGGCAGCTGAAACTAAGGCTATGTTTGGTTGGAGGTTTTATAATGGAATAGAATGGAATGAAATATTATTCCATCATTTGGGAGGAGGTTTTATAATGAAATGGGATGGAAGAGGAGGGTTTCATATTACATCTCATTCCATCCTAAATAATAAAAATGAAAAACCTCCGATTTGGAGGGTTTAGGATGGAATGTAAAATGATAATCAACTTTACACTATGTTATATTATAAAACTTTCATCCAAACAATATTTCACTATATTACATTATGAACCCTTCCATCCCTCCCAAACAATAACTTTCTAATATTACATCCATTTACGTTCCATTCCATTATAAATTATTCCATTGCATTCTATTCCATTAAAAACTTTATGTCCAATCAAACATTGCCTAAATATGACAATATAAAGAAATATAATACATCTAGGTATCTCTACAACAGATTCCTTGATATTTTGATGGTGAAGACTGTTGGTGGTTGGATGGCGGTGTTCAGACCAGCTGGAATTGTTCAATACTTGGGCACAGTAACTTCAGTGAGAACAAAACCATGGTTGTTTGGATTGCCGGATTTGGGTTTCTGTGGGAGTTCAAAGTAGTGCCTACTTCATTTACAAAAAAATGATTCTTCCACTAGTCCTTTGATGAAGTATAGATGGAGGATTTGATTTGGCTATTCCTAGTGGCTCAAAAAAATGATGAATGTGACCCATTCTGTAATGATACAAGAGCTCTCCTCTACAGATCGTGCATATCGCTAAACTGTTAGCCTTACTCCTTTGCGTGTTTTATTGATGTACACATGAGGATTGGTAAATCACACCGCATAATCTCATTCTGGAAGAAGCATAGTCAAACAATTCACCACTACCAATCAAGTTAAAAGCATCTCATTCATTAACTCTAAGTACAACTAAGACAGCGATTTGCCATCCCACATGCAGATATATGCTACATGCATAGCACTAACCGTTAGGCAATTGGAAAACTACAGAAACTATCACTTGCAGCTTAGGTTCTCCGAATATTAAAGGTGATTATGCAACCAACAATTTAGCATTCATTAATTCTTAATTCCTGGCTGTTTTAGTTAGTTTATTTCGCAACATTGTTATACTTCATTGGATTTCTCTAATAAATTTCATTTATTTAACCAAAAAAAAAAAGTAGTACTACTCATTTCCTATGTTGGCTTTCCATTCCGGGGGACATAAATTCAATGAAGCTGGTGCAGGTCCTGATAGCTACCTTTTTCTTTACTTTGGGGATTGTTTTAATTGATGTGGGTCCCTTAGAGAGTTTGTCTAATTACATAGATGGCTGAAGGTGATGAATAAATTGGGGCCAAAATCACAGTGGGTTCATCTTCCAAAATCACAAATAGAAATTTAGCAGGCAGTTGGTATTATGCTCAATGGGAAAGAATTTCCCACAGACGTTTCAAGTCTAGATTTGGGAGATCATTTAACTTATGATCCACCTCCAAAATTTGAGGCTACTACAGAGATTAAAAAAAAAACGGTTCACTGAGGATGATTAACTCTTTAATCAAATCCAGAATACCTTGGACCCAGCGGTAGATGATGTTTATTATCATTGTGATAGTGTGAAAGAACTGGATGAATATCTAAAAGCCTATAAGCCAGTGAACAAGATGTATATCATGATCATAAGTTGATTTTGGAAACTTGTGATAAGTAGAGAGGGAAAACTTTGTTTCAATATTATACAAAGCTAAAACAAGCATTTGAGGAGATGATGTCAATCGAGCAAAATCATACATGAGATTTGGTCTCTCTAAATTCAAATAAAAAGGTAATTATATGTAAATGGGTCCTTACAGTCAAGATGAATCCTAATGGATCTATTGCTCAATTAAAGGCCAGATTGATTCTTTAAGTCAAGTAGTCAACCAGTGAGCTTATTCTGCCACCTCAAGTTCTGCTCCTCTCTTCTCTCGCTTTCTTTCATGTGTATAGTTTTCTAAGAATTTCTCAATGATTTCTAAATTCTATTAGATTATTCATTTGTCCAGTAGCCACATACCATTAGCCCCTTCATCAACTTAATGTTGATGATGCATTCCTTCATACAGTGACTTACTAAAAGGAAGTTTAGATGGAGCAACCATCAACACTTACTGATCAAGGAGAGTTAAAGAAAGCATAAAAACTACAAAATTACAATTGACCCAACACTTATTGATCAAGGAGAGTTAAGGAAAGCATAAAAACTACAAAATTACAATTGACCCATGCCTAGTTTGAACCCGGTTGAAGCGTAATGATCATACGTTTGTAATGCATTGTATGTCCCATAATAGATCTCATTCTTCCACCCTTTCCCAGGAGTCGATGGCTATTCATAGCTATTACCTTGACACCAAAGAAGAGTTCGACCCAATGCTTTATTTCCGGCGTAGTTGATCCTGATTCGACATTAAAAATATATTGATTTTTCCCCAATAGCTAAATACTTTTGTCTGTAAATACTGCATATTTAATTCCATCCATAAATCTATTTTCTTCCTTATGAGATATAGTCAAAAACAATTGACCCATGCCTAGTTTGGGAGATTTAGTGATGTGATTGAATTTTGTCTTGCAAAGAAGTGCATACGATCACTCAATATTCTCTAAAGTATCTATGGATATATTTGCTTAGTTGTATATAATGATGATATAGCAATTACTAGTTCTTATAATATTGGCATCGGTATGTCAAAAACTTTTCTCGGCATGAGGTTTCAAACAAAGGAGATGTCCCTTGAAATATTTTATAGGTGTTAAAGTGATCATTTCACCACACAAGCTTAAGCTATTATGTGAGGCCAATTTAATTGGTTCTATATATTCACTAATACATCCCTTCAAGTGAAAGCCCTTTGGGTTTGAAACTTGCATAGGCTCACTCTACCTTGTGCTGAATAATAGGTGGGTGGTAGGATTTGAACTCACGACTATTTGGTCACAAAGGCTCTGATACCATGTTAAGCAACTGCTTCACCACAACAGCTTAAGCTGTTGTGTGGGGCCAACTTAATTGGTTTTTATACATTCACTAACACACCCCCTCAAGTGAAAGCCCTTTGGGCTTGAAATTTGCACAGGCTCATTCTACGTTGTGTTAAATAATAGGTAAGTGGTAGGACTTGAACTCACGACGTGGGCAAACCCAGGCCGCGATCTAGTGGTATTGTCCGCTTTGGGCCTTGGCCCAGCCAAGCCCTCACGGTTTTGTTCTTCCCACCCCCGAGAAAACATGTCTTTGAGAGAGAGATATCTATACCCTTATAAGGCGTACTTCGTTTCCTTCTCCAACCGATATAGGAATCTCACAATCCACTCCGCTTTAGGGCTCAGCGTCCTCGTTGACATACCGGTCCGGGTACTGGCTCTGATACCATATTAAGTGACCGTTTCACCACAACAACTTAAAGCTATTATGTGAGGCCAACTTAATTGGTTTTATATATTCACTAACAATAGGGATTGAGATCTCTCGAAGTAGTAAATAGGTATCTTTGTATCCTAGATAGTTTACATTCTAAACATGCTATATGAAACAAGTTTAGCTGAAGCAAAACCATACGATGCCCTATAATGTCAAATGTGAAGTTGGGAGTTGAATGGGATATCTTTATTGATTAAGAAAGATTAGAAAAACGTAGTTGAATAATTGAACTATAAAAGATAACTCGTCCACATATCACCTTGCTAGTAAGTGCTTCATTCAATTTGTGTCATTTCCCAATATTTTAAATGATTTAATCAATTTGTGTCATCTCACAAGATTTCACGTCGCAATTCATTCAAAACTCTTCAAAGCAGCTCTAACATGTGGAATCTTGAGATCATAATCATTGTCGAATTGATGGTTTTCGGATGTTGATTAGGCAAGTTCTAACGTAAATAGTCAGTGGACTACAGCATGTTGTGACTTGTTGGAGATAATCTTATCAGTTGTAAAAGTAAGAAAAAAAGTGTTGTATCTCAACCAAGTGTAGAATCTAAATGTCATGCAATGACATAAGTAACTTACGAACTTATGTGGCTACATCATTTCCTTGGAGAGATTGGAATGAATAAGTCCCAACTTATGAGTTTCTAGCGTAATAATCAAGCAACTATTCTTATTGCCAATAATCTAGTACTTTATATGCGAACAAAGAATACAAGGTAGACCGCCACCTCGTCCTTGAGGCGTTGCAGCAAGAGTTGATTTCTACTAAATATGTCTGGGCAAGGGATCAACCAAAATTTTAGCTGGGTGCCAGGTAAATGGCATTTGTGCCAAGCTAGCATGTTTTATATATTTCTCCAACTTAAAGGAGAGTGCTAAGAGCTGTTATAAAGTCATATACATGAGACACAGAGAAAAGGGCACTATATCAATGTGATAAAGCATAATCTATGTATAGGCAAATTGACAACTTTATGCAATAGGTCTAGAAAATATTTCTCATTGGCTAAGAAACAAAAGAATATATATGCTGCTATGTGTGTCACTACTAAAAGACCACTGACAGAAGATAGAAAGGTTTAGCAAAAAGAAAATGGACAAATATAAAATCAAACCTGGCGAGGTATGAACCACCGAGACCCCAGATAGTGTTGAAGAAGAAGGATTGATGCTTGCAGTCCAATGAATACAATCAAACATGTACACCAGCTCTTCTCAGGCTCAATGCGCATGAAGTTGTTAGGGCATCCAAAAATATACAATGGGATTGCTAGCCGAGTAATAGTCATGCCTACTATGTAATGAGGATGCAAAGATTTTCTTGAGTCACGAACGATATTGTTAACTATTTGTGGTATCCAAAAGGAGTACATTAGGAGTAGAATAGGTCGAAGAAATTTATGCAACTCGTACATGAGCAAAATGCCTCCCAGAAGAATCCCATCTGACAAAAGTTTTACATGTTAATCAAATTACTTTAAGAGTATAAAATTAACCATATTAATTTAACTCTTCTAGCTGGTATCAGGCTGGGTAGGAAATCAATTCATGAGCACAAATATGTGCATCGCGATCATGAAAAAATCAAAGAGCACCATGACAAACTTGATAATTCATAGATTTTAGTAGTTGTTCACACAATAATACATCATCACATGAGTTCACCAACATCTTTTCATTACTTCAATAAAACCTGTAGCCAAATTGTAAATAGTACAAAAATTGAACTTACAGAAACGACTGTATAAAACTGAGAGTTCACGTCTCATTGTCTCCCAACCTTCACTGTTATTCATAGGCCTGCTTGCCTTCCATATGGCAAGAAGAAATCTCATTTCAAAAATTGAGAAGACAACAAACTTGAAAAATGCGGCAGTGGCAAAAGCATTGAACAAGGATTCTGTCCAGAATGAGGTAAGCATATTAACTTTTTGAGGATAGAAACAACTTATCAAAACTGTATAAAAGTATAAAAATTTCCTGACAAACAGAAGAAAAGAAGTAAATATTTTCACAGTGAACTATACACATATCAGGAAATAATGTTCGATTAATGAAGCCTCAGATCAGTCGTCTAGACTTGACAAAATTTGTTCCAACTTCTGGATGATACATCAACCTGATTTTATTTTGTTCAGGGTGGACCCATTTTGTTTATGCTGCCTCCCTCAGGACAGTCACCTTGTTTTGTTTTGATGTGGGGTTCACGTAACAATTGTTCCCTGAACTGCTTGATTGTCAACATGCTTGTAATTATTTTTCCTTTTTATTTATTTAATTTGATCTTGCTTACCCAAAGAAAAAGTACTTATCCTATGGATTGTGATAAATGTTCGCACATTGTAGTTCATAAATAAGCAATCCTTGATTATTTAATACCCTAAGTATTCATCAAAAGAAAGCTTTACTTCTATTTGTACAACTGGCAAACAAATGACTGTATTATAGCACGTAAATTTCATGTGCATAAGGAGAGGAAAAGAATTTGTCAGTGTTTATCACTTCATAAGTTCCTTGATAATATACACAAAAAGCACAGAAAGTTCACAAAGCAAACAGACTATAGCTATGTAATGTAGGTGTCTTACATTAGAACAGTTGATGAAATAGAGATTTGTAATTATTCTTAGGTTAAACACACCATTTTCCTCTATGGTTACAAAGCTTTTTTTGTTTGCTTTGTGTTTTAAAATTTACATTCCAGCAGTCAAAATTTACCTACTAGTATTCCAGCAGTCAAATGTAAAAGGCAAAGATAAGCATCCATGATAGCTTGCTGACCAATCATCACAATTGAAACTTTAGCAGCTCCCTGACACACGCAAATCAGCAGTCAATTTATTGGAATGGTACAATATCCAGAACACACGACCATTTATTTATTCACAAGTACCAGAGAGTTCAACAGTCAAATGAAAAAATCTGTCTCAAACTAGTTGCTTGCAACTGATGATAAGTAAAACTCTTACTGATTGAGTGTTGCTATGTTCCATTTGTCGAATCAATAGAAGTACTTGGAGGAAGGAGACCTAATGTCAGATATTAAGGAATCGACTGGATAACAGAAAATAGAATCTTTTACCGTGAAATGAAATATAGATTACAATATGTAAAGGATACAAAAGTGACCATCAATGTATAGTTTACAGCTTTATTATAGTAGACCTCAATGTTTACAGAGGTAGCATTCAGTAGTAAAGGTAAGAAGCAATCCCCATCATCATCCACAGAAGCACTTTCCATTAACCCTTCTAGGTGATAACGATCATGACCATGATCTAGGAAAACATATATAACTTGGTAAATCATTCTCCACACATTTTCACTATTATGAAGATTAATGAAAAATTGACATTAAACCATCAGAGTCATGTTAGAGATCAAATTAGAGAATGATTGTAGTGAAATAGATATGGGTTGAAAGTAGACAAATCAGTTTTCAAATGTTTTCGAGGCTATTATCCTGCTCTATATGGAAAGTGGACCATTTGTTTGGTTATCTGCTGATTTCTTCCCAGTTTAAATAAAATGATGAAATGAATTAAAGGTCCATGCTCACATCTATCATGAAATAATCACAAAAAGCATTTTAACGAAAACACATACCCAGACACACAACACCTATTGCTCTGGAAATGGTGAAACATTGACATATACGAGGCATAATATCAAAGAAAATTAGAATTACTTCAAGGAAACTAAGATTTTTGCCTTTGAAGCATCATTTTGTCCAACAGAAAACACATAAGAATTTAAAATCCTTATCAAAACTGTTAACATATGTAACTTAGAAAAAACAAAATTGTTAACATATATAATATTAACTAATTACTAAAGTAATCCTCATTGCTATTCATCAGGATTATGGTAATTCAATTATCCAATGAACTCATCAATAATTCAAGAATTAGGGTGGACAGGTCAGTAACACACATAACAAAACATACAAATCAAATGAACTCATCAATAATTAAAGAATTTGGCTGGACAGGTCAGTAACACACATAACAATAAAACATACAAAATACAATGAGAGCTAATGGTTTCATATAAACACAAATCTGAGAGAATTCAGGTACCATTCTGGGGGGACAAGATGCGTGAAATTTGTGCCCCAATTTCAATATTACAATTCTTTTCCATCTCATGAATTGGTGCTGCTACAACATGAAGTAAACATCACTGCACTAATACATTAATTGAACTCAAAATTAAACAGAATGTACGTGAACATACAACTTTTTCTCCTCCATATTTTATCTCGTGGAGAATCTTGGAACACCTGGGATGAAAAAACTCCAAGCTGTCCAATGAAGTAACAAATAAATTCTGTAAGCCAAAATCATAGACCACTGCGAGTCCTTGGAGACGATAAATCAATAATTTTCAGTTTCCTCTGGCTACTAAACTTTTGAAGGTCCATGCACAAAATCTATGGAAATACAGAAAATTTAGCATGCCAACCTAAAACCATATAAGGTATGCATCAATATAGATTTCAAATACATTTTAAGCGAATGGGTTACCATGTGATATGGATTGGATAATATATAATCTTCATCCTGGCTCAGCTCTCCATCTTTTCCACTGCCATAATGCATTAAGAGAACATAAGGTTTGGCCAAAATAATTTGAATAAAACAGCATAAAAAATATTCGGAATGAGTAAAGATAGACAAGAAAATTCATGTGTTACCAGAACTAAGAAACAGAAGTAAAACTTATATCATTTCCATGCAAAAGTTTTTCAAGCTATGTCCAGGTTTTGGCAAATACAACTTGCAGTTCAGGATGTATGCTTCTTACTCTACCCAACAAAAGGATTCATAATGAACCAGAAAGCCGGTATTTAACAGTTGAATGAAAATGCACTAAAAACTTGAAATCAACAGTTAATATTACTGGCAGGTCAGAGATTTACCTGTTAGCTACCAACCGAAGCTGTTTAAATGGCCATATGTATACACCTTCAATCCTTATTTGGGCACCACCAACATTTTGCTCATTGTCAAAAACATCATTGAATATAATTATACCCTGTTGTCAGCACCATAACTAACAAAATAAGATGTTTTCTACCATATGATAGGTACACAATATTCAGAAACAAAAATCAAACAACAATGTGAATAGATTATATTGATAGTCCAAAAATGTTTATATAAAGTACATTTAAAAAGTTTTCTAACTTATAATGGCTGATCTTTCATAGGAAATGAGCAGAAACCATCAGTAGCTATAGTTCACATTTGTGACAGTAATCCATGAATACCAATGGCATGAACATGAAATGAAGTCACTTGAGCTGCTAAAACATTTTTAAAATCATCCACCAACAAAGTAAAATAAAGTTTCACACGATAAATTTTAGTCTAGTTCCCAGTAGTGGATACAGATAGTCACATGCAAGAAACATTTCTCCACTGGAAAGATTGAGAAGAAAGCTATTTGATAGGATCCTGCCTTTGCAGGCGTACTTTAGGAGAAAGAAACGTGGAGAAGTGAATGGAGTTAAGGTTGAACAAGTCAAGCCCCACATGGAATTTGTTGACGAAGACGTGGAAGCTGTTGGATAAGTCATGCATTCTCACGAATAATAGAATGCATATCCACTTTTACCATGTTTCCCTAATTGTTAGCAATTAGTTTCTTTGTGTTTTGTAGATAATACGCTTTGGTTATTTGGGAGATAATTGGTATAAATATATGTAATGGGTCTTTTAATGGGTGTGATTGATTTTGAGAATCAATTTGTACTAGGGAGTTTTTTCCACTCAATACGGACCAGTTTATTGATTATAATTGTGTTAAGATTCTTGCACTCTTATCATCAATAAAAATATTTTTATTTTCCAGCACAATTAGTTGTCTTCTTTTATTTATCAGCAACTATCACTATTCAATAAAAGGTAGGTTGTATTCAACAAATAGCTGACTGCTACAAACACTAATTGTATACAATGATAATGAAACTAAATTCTGATTAAGTGATTCTTTTAAACAAAATACTTTATACAGATTAAAGAAAAGAGGTCACCTGGACATAATGCACACCACTTATTTTTGTCGGTGTGCTCATTAACTCAATAATAGAATCACCACTAGCCTTCCTAGAATTTGGAAACCTGGAAGAGCTATTTGCAGAGTCTAGAAATTTCCAAGTTCCTGCAAATCATGTGTCTAAAAATGTGTTAAGGGATGTGAATGGAAGATAAAACACCATTGAACATATTGGTAAAATTGAAAACTGAAACTATATAGCATCCAACTGAAATGTAGCAAGTACGATTTAAAGTTTCTTCATAAGATTATATATTAAGTTGAAACAACAAAAGAACTGACAACAAGCAATCAGCTGGAGCAATACCCCAAACTTCATATCCTTGCCTAAGCATCCTCACTATAAGATCCATGTCCTGAATATCTCAACGTTAATTTGAACTTATAGAGACAAGAAAGGGTGCATAATGCCAAAACATCCAACCATATACATTTCCAACCCAAGTAGAGCTCAGACATGGACCAAACTAGATTAAGATTGGAAATAAAATATAGCTTCAATCATCTGAGAAAAAATTAGAAGATATTTGATAACAAAACTTTTGACATGGTAAGCAATATATAAGAGATCATCACAACTCCGTTTCTACCACTCCAGTGTATGGATAGATTTTAACAAAACAAATTGCAACTTGAGGAGTCTGCAGCTTTCAGGACAAAAGGAACTAAGATGAAGTAGAAGCATAACATGTCCACGATATTAACTAAGTTATTGGCCAAGCCAATCTGTGATTAAAATTATATAAATAAAGAAAAAGGTTTCTTTGGATTGCAAGATGATCACAACATGAAATTTGGAGATATTAAAACACTGAAGAAAAAAACTGCTCATAAACGATACTTTTTCTCCCATTATATCCTCTCAAGTTATGTAGTTGGATAATTGTATTTAAAAACACAAGTCTTTTAAATTATTGAATATTTTAAAATGAGGATAAATATTTTACATCAAAGGAAGACACAACAGTTCAAAGAAGATACATGCATCACAAGAAATAAGCATCATACTGTCATTAATATGGTAGTTACAACTATTTACTTCTGTACAAAAGCCATGCAGACTATACATGATCGTAGGTCACAAACCTCGGTAAGTTCCTGTTATATTCCATGGAGAAAATGCACCCAAATCATTTTCCTCCTTGTGAACAAACAGCCACTGCAAGAGGTAACACCGTGACAAAATAGTTAGGGGTAATCACATCACTTTTGGAATTATGCCAGTGAATCTTAGGCACCAAGTATGAAAAATACCCTCATCCTTACAATAGTGAAACTTCACGTTAGAAAATATAACATGGCATCATCCATATTCTCATTACCAAAAGTCGAGCTTTGTTTCGGTTTTCCCGTTTCTCCAATAACAAAAGTCAAAGCCTATAATTGACAAAGATCAACTTGAATCCAAGTGTATGTATAATCTTCGCTTTTCTTACCAAAAAAACGAAAAAAAAAGTCGAATCCCGTCAAAGTTTCGGTTAAGAAACAATATGATGTCTAAATTGGTATTACCAGTATAAAGACCGCTGATAAAAACCCAAAAAGAATTTTAGATTACATAAAAACAATCGAAGTGACAATACTTAGTTCATTCAGAATCCACGACAAAATTCATACTAACCTCATCACCCCATGACCGATTCCGCTCTCTAAGCGGTCTAAGCCCGACCACTGGGGGCAGAACCAAAGACCCAAACCAGAGCAAGAAAACAGTGAAGAACAACAACCCCAACTCTTTCCCTCTCCTGTTGTGGGAGCACAAAGCTCCAAGATTACCACAAGCAACCATATCAAAGGCACCACTAAGTCCACCCCTCAAAAAAGTACAATCAAAACTGTTTATTGAGAAAACAATAATGAAGGAGACAAGAAGAAAATGAATGAAAAGAGCCCATGAAGAAAAAGAGAAAGAAAAATATGAGTGAGTATGTGTATTAAGAAAGAGTGGGCTTTGCTTCAGGCGGAGTCAAACATTAGCAACTAACAAACCAGAAGAGAAAGGGAGCGGCCAACAAACACAATGGAAGTTGGGACGTAACAAAACAAAAATCAAATATTTATTTTACCTTCCACAAACGAAAAGACATACTCAACAAAACTACGCGTGCTTCTGTATAACTATACAGCCTTGCCTATATAAAAAGATAATTGAATGGATTTTGTCGATGGGATGGTATATTGTAGTTTGTACAGGTCCAGATACCTACCCTGTTTTCCGCGTTGTGTATGTCTATTTATTTAATGAAAATGGAGAAAGGATGCGTATTATTATTATTCTTATTATTAATTTTTTACATACTGTTAAAAATTATTATTATTATTATTATTATTATTATTATTATTATTAATTTTATTATTATTCTTATTAATTTTCTACTTATTATTATTATTATTAATTTTATTAATCCATTTTAGTATTATTATTATTCTTATTAATTTTCTAGCTATTATTATTATTATTATTATTATTAATTTCATTAATTTTATTAATCCATTTAATTGTTTTAGATCAACAAATTCAATACTTCAAAATTAGATATTAAAATGGAGTTATAACTGTTTAAGGAAGCACTTGATACCGTAGCAATAAATATTCATTTTATGATTGATGATAAATAAAACTTCTCCTTCATTAAAAATTAAGGAGGTATAAGAAGTATATTCGTCATGATATTCAAGTAAAACAGCATACAAGAACTAGACAGATCTATAGAATGCCATGGATTTGGCGTGTATTGATGCAGTTTTGTTCACCTTCCTTCCACGTTGGTTCACACCTTTAGCCTACTTGCACTTTAATACTAACCCTTTCAAAGATAAGAAAGTCAAGCACCTTCGTCAAGAATTTAGTTAAGCTATACCTTAATACTTATTAAAATAGATTGCATCAGAGTTCCAGACAATATAAGATGTTGCAAACATAACTGTGCTGATAAAGACAAATGAAAAGGCAATAATAAACAGATCATAACTCCCAGGGAATTGAAATGTCTAACCCTTCTTAGGCAATTCTCGCTTGCTATCATCAAACAAATTTTATATATTCATGAACTGTATAGTTCAAAGAATGAAATAGATAAAAAATAGAATAGTTATTCTTATAAATAGAATAGAATGAGTATCACTTTGTTTGATTCAAAAAATGGAATATAAAAAGAATTTTTATGCCAGTGTTTAGTTTGAAAATATAAACTTAAAATGACAAAGGAATAACCAACAAAAAAACCAAAATATCCTTATCCTTATTATTATTATTATTATTATTATTATTATTATTATTATTATTATTATTATTATTATTATTAATTTCCTTCTTATTATTAATAAATTTATTATTCATAATAATAATAATTATTATTATTAATTTTTGACTTATTATTATTAAATTTATTATTATCATTATTATTAAATTCCTTAATCATATTATTATTATTATTATCCTTATTATTATTAATTTTCTTGTTATTATAATTAAATTTATCATTGTTATTAATATTTATTATTATTATTATTAATTTGATACACAGTAAGTGTAAGACATTTATGAATCAAACAGTAATAAAACAAACCTGAATCCATGTCTTGTGCAATGTTCTTGATAATCTTTTATCCACTCTCTGCCTTCAATCTTTTCTTAGTTCTTTCAACGGTACAAGAACTGCTTTTCTTAATATGTTTTTTAACGTTTTCTTTGGAAGGGAGAGGGAAGGGTATTTATAAGGAACCCTTTGAACTCTAATTATCTTTAACAAGCCCAATCATCATTATTTTGGGTCCACCTTTATATTAGAGTCCATGACAGTAATATGGGCTACAGTGATTAATTCTTAAAATTAATCTAACAATAAGCACCATGAAGATTTCAAGCTCACGATTCTCTACTTTCTGATTTACATGTCACTAGCAAGTTGATCATCTAACCCATCAGTTATATCACATTCAGATAGCAAAAAATTTCATTAAAATTTTCCAGAGAGTGATAGAAACCACTTTGTTCAGGAAATTCCTAACTTAAGCTTGAAACCTACTCATTCCATAACACAACTGTGCAACCACTTAAACCATTATTTTCCAATGGAAGTTCATTACTTTCCTCTTCCAAGGTGTTCAAGACTCATAAACGATCAAAACCCAAACCCTCAATCCAACGTAACAAGAACCAAATCATCAAGATCGCAACAACTTACAAACTGTACTTTAGAGATAATTAAAGAGAAACGAAGATAAGTGTGCACCTTGATACTATCATAACCAGCCAAATGAAGAAGAGCATAGTGCAACA
>JAOTAY010000191.1:25387682-25407679 GCA_025629805.1 Erythroxylum baracoense | reverse complement strand
AGGGTTTTATTTCAGATTTCTCCATAGCCATTAGAGGCTAAACTCTTCCTTTCAGCCAGAGGTTAATTCAAAGTGGACTTTCTGTATATAAGAATCCATTGCATTTTATAGTTCTCAACATTAGGCTTTCATTCATAAGTTACTCTCAAACTATCCTCTATAGCTTCAAGTTGTTCATTCAGCCTTACAATGGGAATCACATCATACAAGTGAGTCATTAAGCTTGCCAAAACATAGAACCTCGGAAAATTGATTATGGAGATCTCAGTTATTACTTGATCTATGCAAATAGGTTTACCAATGTATCTTTCAAGATAACTTAAACCATTGGTTGTCCAATACTTCAAAAGGACTCTATGAATGCTAATCCATACGGGTATATTGATTTCTTTAATTCTAAGCCTTAGTCTCCATATCTACATAAGAAGTGGTTTGTTTGGACATGCTAGGGACCTGTTTTGAGTTAATTGTTTTTAGCTTCCTTTCATAAGAATTTAAAGAAGAATGTACCATCATTATTAACCAAGATGTCAATCAAACCATGTTACTTCCAATTGGTAAGTGCCCATTGCTTCATCACTAAAAGTGCCACCCACTTACCAAAGAAAAAACTAATTAGTTTCGTAACTATTTGTATACACTTTTTGTTATCATTTCTAACAAAGGAGAGATCATTTGTTGTTCTTCAATTATACTTAAAGGAAAGTAGTTCAACCTAGCAACAGGAATATTTTCACTAGCCATTTGTAGAAAAGTTTTCTTAATTATTGAGCAACTGACAATATCAAGAGGTGGTTAGGGTGGACCTTGGAAAGTATGATGGAAGGAAGCATTTGGTGTTTATGCAGAACTAAGATGAGAGAAAAATTTAAAGTGTCCATTGGGTATTAGATAAAATCAAGACACATCAGATAAAGAAAATAGGTGCAAATGAAGATGAAAGAATAGAGCACACATGAAGTAGATTCTAACAAGAGTAGTAAGCAGTTGAAATTGAGAAGATGGTACCAGGACTAAGGAAGGTAATAGGAATGTGAGTAATTAAAACAGTTTAAGAGTGTCAAGGGAGAGAAAGAAGACAAATAGAGGACAAGCTGAGTTCAGTAACTAGAGAGGAAGGCAAATTGTTAAGGGTTGTGAAGCACATGAATATCGACATATTTCATGTAGCAAAAGATGGATATTCCAGAGAGAAGAATGCCATTCCTTCAGCTATATAGAGACTCTCTATTGGGGTTACTATTTTAAAAACAAATTAGTTTATATTTTGGAATACATAAATGTAAAGAGATACAAACAAAGTGAAAGGAAGTACTAGCATAAGAAAATTGTTATAAACAATCTTGTGCCATCCGATACTATGCCCCTCTATTTTAATCATATCTTTATGGAATTTGTTTGAAAGCTAGTTTATAAATAATTTATGTAAGAAGTAACAATCTTGAAGAGCTAGATTAAGAGAGTTATTTGGAACTAAATGGTCAATTTTAGAAGGGAACTCAATCCATTCTCTACTAGCTATGAAGGAGCAAACTCTAGCTAGATCAGGAAAAATTCCCAGCATCACCACTGCATCCTGGTGATGAGTGAGAGGTCTATACCCTATCTAATTATGATAAATATGCATCTTTCTAATCCCAAACACTACTTGTAGGGTTTAGTTCTGCCATTTCACTTAGCTTAAATCATTAAGATACGAAGCAATAATAGGATGCTTTCCTAGAGATTGCCCAAATAATTTTGTTTTTGAGGAAATAACTATGTAATCACCTTAACCATAAGGTACTCTTATCTTCCAGTACCCTCTAAAATATCTTCAACCTTTGCTTCAACCACCATGGTTGCTAATTTGAACCAAATTGTAGTCTTTCTCACAGTCAATTTTCTCTTTCTTAGTTTGCTTTTCCTTAACTATCTCAAGTTATCTTGCTCCAACTACTGTCATCCTACTTTGTCCCTACTCACCTATTGTTCCTCTACTTTTTCTATTCCTTCAGCTCTTTTTCATTCATCCCAGTATCACCTTCCACAATGTATGCTTTTTATGCAACACCTTCTCTCTGACCTTCATTCACTTCCCATTTCCTGAGTTGCTTCACTTCAACTTTTAAGCAAAAGACTTCTACTTTATCCTTCAGTCCTTATCAATCCCTTACAGATGCTAAAATTTCCCACGTTTATACTTAAAGTATTCACTGCTATAACCAAACCTTTCTTCCTCCAATATGTTCCCCACTCTTGTCTCCATCTCCTTTCAGTATACTGACAACTTTAAGCACCCTATTAAGAAATATTAGGTTTAGGTTGTTAGAGACTTTGGACCTAAAATAAAGCTAAATCTTTGCCCCCTTGTGAATACTTTGAGAATATAATTATTTATCCTCCTTTAGTAGGAGCTGACAAATGGAAATTCATTCTATTTAAATTTTTCCTAGGTGAAAGGATAACATTCCCTATTGTGAAACAATGGGCTCTTAATAATTGTGAATAACATAGATTACAAGATGTATTGATCAATAATAAGGATGTTTTCCTCTTCAAATTCTTTTGTCCTAAAGATGCAAAGAAAATATTAAAGATCGGACCACGGCACATGAATAACAGACCTCTATTGCTCTGATTATGGTGCTACGAATTAAAGATGGAGGAGATCAAATAAGAGCACATTCCTATATGGATCTTCATTTTTGATGTTCCACTTGAGTACTTCTTAGCCACTTATTAACTTCATTAGCAAGCCTATTTGGACGGACAAAGCCATTATTGAAGTTACAAGAATAAACTTTGCTAGAATATAGATCTTAGTCACCTTCGTCGCTAATTTACTTGAAGTTATTCCAATCATTCGACTTGATGAAAACATGGATCCAGTTAAAGATCAGTTAAGAGTATCTTATGCATGCAAACCACAGCCTGCTAGCAACATAATCACTAGTATAACTTGCAACATTGAAAATACTTAAGTTGATACACAAACTACTATAACCCTTTTTGTAGAGAGAATAAATAAATCCAATCACAATTAGGAGACGATCAATGTAATTAGGAGATAATTAAATAGTGAAAGGAAGGTTCCATTTATGGAGTCAAACTCATAAAGATTCTAACATGGAATATTAGATGACCCAGTGCTCCTTATAAGAAACTTTTAATTAAAAGCATGATTTCTTAGAATAAAGTTGTGATTGATGGAATTTTGGAATGCCATATGAAATAAGGGAATTGCATTCTTCTTGAAGTTCTTCCTAGTTAGTGGAGAGAGATCACAAACCATAATCACCATCCTAATTGCAGAACTTTGGTCTTTTATAACCCTTCTATAATGAATATGTCTATAAAGTTCATTTCAGGTTAGATCGTTCACCTAGAGGTGTCATTCAAGAATTTAGGCCAATTGTTACTCATCTCGTTCATATATGCTCAAAATAGTTCTTATCAAATAGTGTTATTATGGAAAAAAAAATAGCTTTGGCTGTTAATAATTCAATACCTTGACTTTTATTTGGTGATTTCAACTTAATCCTTAAAGCTGGAGAAGTAGAAGGCTCTAGATTCATAGGAAATCTATATCCTAATCTAAGGAATTTTTTAGCTGAAGCCTAACTATCTTATCTTTCTTGTGGATGGAATTTTTCTCACCTGGAGCAATAATTAACATAGAGTCAATTACATTCGAAAGAAATTGGATCATAACCATGCTAATTAGCAATGGTTCTTAGCCTTCCTAAATAGCTTCTTTATGTTCACAAACAGTAGCCTTTCTGATCACTCAGCCATTATCACTCACTTAACTTCTGTAAGTCGTAAAACATCTTTTAGATTCAACAATTTCTTAATTGATTTAACATAAATTAAATATGGAATCTAGAATGCTTTAAGAGTAAGAATAAAATGATCCAAATAATTCATATATGCTAGGAAAATTTAGTTTATTAAGCATAGGATGAAAATACTGTTCTTAAAAATCATTGGAAACACTTATCATCTCTTAAACACTAATAGGGATGATTTTAGTAAAATTAAGTAGGATCTTTATAACAATCGCTTTTCTGCACAACTTCAAGAGATGGAAAAGGCTTCCATGTAAAATTTTTTTAAGACTTTAACTTACGATTTCTCTCTTATGAAGCAAAGACCTTGCAATAAATGATTGAAAAGTGGAGACATGAACACTTCTTTCTATCATAGGGCTGTGATATCTAGAAGAAATAATAATAAAATTTTTTTTAGAGAGTGTTAATCATAGGATGGAATCTCAACATCAATTTCTAGATGGGGCATTTAATCACTTCTTAACCATTGTGAATATGACAACCAATGCACACTTATCTAGCTCTCTCCTCAGAGAAGTCATGCAGCGTTGCCTTACCTATCAAAAAGTAGAAACATTAAGCAAATATGTTTCCATACATGAAATTGAAGATATGTTGGGATATTTGAATCCCCAAAAGGCTTACGGACCTTATGGCTTCAATATGAACTTTTTTTAATCAAAACATGGCCTTTAACAAGGCATATGGTAATTGATGTTTTATTGGAATTCTTCAACAAGAGCTCCCTACTCACTAAAATCGACAAAACTTTTATGACCCTCATTCCAAAAGCCGGTGAGTGAAAACAATTTTCAAATTTTGGTCCTATTGCTTATTGCAACTCTATATACAATATTATTTCCAAAATCTTGGCTATTAAAGAAAGTTCGTTAAAACTATGTTAGTCCCACGTAAGGTTCTTATATTCCAAAAAGAATCATTGGTGATAAAATTTTACAATATAAGAATTAGTGAAAACCTATTCCAAAAGAAGAGGAATATTGAATTGCTTATTCAAGATTAGTTAGAAGAAAGATTATAGTAACATGGATTAGAAATTCATAATCAACATTCTCAGCACTTTGGACTTTCTAAAATCTTTCATTCAATGGATCAGACAAGGTATTAATTCTCTTTCATTTAATATCCTTGTTAATGGACAACCTAACAAATCTTTCAGAAGCTAAAAGGAATACGATAGGGGTAAACAATTTCACCCTATCTCTTTGTTATGGTGATGGAATTGTTCAACATACTTCTTAAAAGACTACTAGAAAGAACCAAGCTTTTCAAACTCCATTCAAGATGTAGGAAAATGAAAATCCCAAATCTGAGCTTTATTAATGACCTCATACTCCTCTCTAAAGTTGATTCCATTTCTGTTTCATCCTTATGAAAGCTCTTAAGATGTTTAACAAAATTTATGGTCTAGACGTCAACTGCTCTAAGAGTGGTTTATTTCTTTTTAAGAGTGTTACGAGCCAATAGTAGAATTTGAAGACTATCACTGGCTTTAATCCCGATCTTCTCCCTATGCTCTATCTTTCCATTCTGGAGGATGCTTCCTAGTTAACAATAAGAAATTACAACATTATGATTGACAAGATTAACAATATAATTTCCACTTAGGCACTAAGAATCTTTCAACTACAAGAAAAGCTTAACTCAATGCATTTATTTTAAACTTTATTAATGTTTTCTAGGCTACCCATATTGCTTTCACCGTTACTATCACCAGAACCATTGATAAGATATTCGACAAATCTCTTTGGTTAGTATTGATGCATGTCAAATGCACCACAAAATAAACCTAACTTCTCCTAAAAAATTTTATAGCAATAGTGAGTAGGGATCGTATCTATAAGGGGTTTATGTAAAGCTTTTGTAATGAGAAGAATTAATGTTGGATATGGGGGGTTTGAATAGTTTCAAATAACAAAATAAAATAAAACTGAAATGTTGAAAGCAAAACCAATTAAAAAGCATAAAAATGAGAAAATTGATAAATGATTTTGGAATCCGATTCTAGGTTCAATCTCAGCCTACATATAATTAAACATACTTCAGTGATTATTGTTTTCACACCTCTCTTATACACTAGTAAGCATAGATTAACAACAAGCTCTGCTAACCCCAGATTTCCCTTAGGTCATGTTTAGTTAAAACAAACTCTTTAACTAAATCTAGCTATCGAATAACTTAGAACAAACTCTCTAGATTTAATAGGACAGCCATATTTACAGGTTAGTGATAGGTGCTTAATTGATTATAAAATTATTCCATAACACTTAGCGATTATTGACATGAAACTACTTAAGATACTCACTTTGACTCGTATGTGATTTTAGGTATAATTTGGAAGCAAAGAAGTTAAAGTGAGTCGAAGCTCTATATTTTGGCCATTTTTGAAGATTAATTTTCACTTGTCTTCATGGAGTAAGAAGAAGAAAATTAGAAAACAAGAAGAAAAAAGAAAACATAGATAAGAAAATTCCAATTTGTTCTCCGCAAAAGAGTAGAAAAATTGTGCATAGAATACATGCAATAATTACATGAATTAATGGCAACACAGTAGGAGAAGAAAAGAAGAACAAAAGGGAAGCTGCAACAATACGGCAACATATGGGCAGATGGAAGAGACCAAAAAATGACACAGCAGCAGGTGGATGAAGGAATGAAGCAAAACAACATTGGACACAGGAGAGGACATCTTCGTTTAACGCAGATGTAGGTAACGTTTTTTGCTTAAAACGCACAGTAGCAGATAAGGGCATAAACACTATCGATGGACAAATAAATAAATGAGTTAATTCATAGAATAGTAGCGGTAGCATGGAATAGAGAGGAGGCACAGTAGAGAGGTGATAAGAGGGTCTTCAGCAGGGGGTTATTTCAACGAGGCTAAAGCATTTTTTGGGAGAGATCCATGAAGGGCTTGATCACAGGTTTACGTATGCTAAGTTTTACTATTTTAACCTCGATAATACAGCAAGCGCAGGGGTCATTTGCGTAGTACCTAAGGTATCGATCCCACGAGGAGGGCTAATCTAATCCTAAAATCTAAGGTTGAACTAAATCGTAACAATCTAAAATAAACAACTAATGCAGAAAATTAATCAATCAACAATCAATTATGAGAATTAAATTTCAGAAATATAAACAAAATAACTAATCACACAACCCAATCCAAAATCAACCTAGAAACTACCAATTGAGAGAAAAGGAGTTTTAATCTGAAATTAATGAAAATCTAATCAATTATGTAATTATCAAATTATTTGGTTTAGACGACCCTAGGATGGATTACTCTCTCTCAAGTTATAATCTTTAAACCCTAATTAATAATCCCTAATTTAAGTTATGGAATTATGATCTCTCGATTCACCATTTACGCAAAACTTAAATTAGTTCTAAAATTGTCTAATAACCTACCGGAAACCTATGCTCGAGCTCTTGTTACACAATTTCACCGGTTTGATTTAATTCCTATCTATCAAATTACCTAACTCTCGTTAACCCAATTTGATGATAGTCACTTGGCTCACCCTCTCAGTTTATTGTCGAATTATTAAGAATAGATATTGAATCACAAATAACTCAAATAAAACATAAAAAATCAAACTTTATTAATCTTAAGAATCAAAATCGAAGGTAAGTTTAGACAAAAATTGACATAACCTATTCTTAACAATTATCTCAATTTCGTACATCAATAAAATTGAAATAAATTGAAAAATACGCTCGGAACGGATCAATGGAGGCAGCGATGGTGGGAAGCCACCAGTTTCGGGAAGTACTTCACCTCAAGCTTCATCCCCATGTCTCTCTTCCTGTGTCTCCTTCCTCAAATCACTCAATAGCTCTCTAGGGTTTCTAAATTTAGGCTGATGTGAAAGCTCTCCAAAGGCTCTTTCTTCTATCTTGTAATGTTCTATTTATATCTTGGAAGCCCTAAGTTAATTCGGGGCCGAAACGGTTCGAAAAATCTTGCAAATTTTGAGTTTCTGTATCAGTTCGACGCAGGCCAAGATCGTGGCCAGTGCTAAACCCTCTCTGTCATGATCGTGGCCCAAAGTTCACGATCATGGCCTGGCACGAAGCTCTCTATCACGATCGTGGCCCAAAGTGAATGATCATGGCCTGGGTTCTTTCAGCTGGCCTCTTTCTGTCACGATCGTGGCCAGTTGTGCCACGATCGTAGGCTATGTTTTTGGCTCGAAACTCTTCGAAACTTCTCTGTTCTTCACCGTTTACCCTGAAACACTAACAAACATACCAAGGTACCTCAAAAATATAACATTTAAGCTCAAAGACTCACACTAACCTATAAAAATACTTAATCACATAAACTAACACAATTAAAACCTGAATACGCACTAAACACTTAAATTAACACTAAATACTTAACAAATTAAACCTTAAACACAATGCAAATCACAACTATCAACATCCTCACATTTAAACATTTGCTTATCCTCAAGCAAACAAAAAAACAAACACACAACACACAATGCAATAATGAGCCAATGGCTTTAATTTCATGAAATAAATTTAATCTTAAACATAGTCCTACAAGTTATATCTAATCATTAACAAACAAAATCTATGTCTAGGGGCTTTGAACTAAATATACAATTTAATCGAGATACAAGTGTTAAATTATTTACCCTTTTCAATTGTACACCCACATTAATAATTCTTTGGTCCTTTAGACTCTATAATTGTTCCTAAGTAATCAAGCTTACTACAAGTCCGGCAGGTTTATTAACAAAACACAACTTTTTATTTATTTATTTTATTTTATTTTTGAACATAGACTTATTCTTTTTACGCGAAGGCAAACATTGGTAATAAATGTCGATCCGGTTACTCAACTAAGTCATGTTTTTATTACACAGCTTGGTTGAAACATCATTATAGCTTTTTGACGTGAAGGCACACATTTGTGATATGTGTCGATCAGGTTACTCAGCTATATCATGTTTTCAACTGGCTACTAGCTCTATTCATAACCCAAAGGCCAGCAAAATAGTGATTTATTTAACAAAAACAATTTTTTTAATTATTAGCCTACCTTGTTGTTTAAGCTACTCATTTCCATAAAAAATACTAGTTAAGCTACTTAAGTTAAAAGGCCTCAAATTACGAAAGAATGTGACAACCTATAGGGTGCCAAATTTACACTAAATCCTAATTAAGCTATATATTTATCCAAAGACTCCTAATTCACTAATTTGTGAGCTAATGATTATTTACAACCTAATAGACTATGTTAAAAATTAAATAAATTTCACTCCATCTAAGCCATTGACACATTTATACAGTCCACAAAATGCAACCTAATAACTATCATACAATATGCAAAATCACATTTAAAAGAAAAATATTTAACCCTCCCCACACTTGAACAACATATTGTCCTCAATGTGAGAAGGGTATATAAACACACCCGGGGGAAATAAACACAATATATGAAATACATAAGACAAAAATCCTAAAAAAATGAAAAGAAAAGGGTTAGAATACAAAATCGTCATATTGACTGAGGTGCTGATGGTGATGGAGGCGGAGATCACTTGTGCTTGATGCACATGATTACTGCCCTATCTTATACTTACTTCAAAAAAAAGTAAGAGAGTTAGCACTCCAAAACATTCCAAATTATTAAGAATTTATTTTGAAATTTAAAACAAATCTAACTACACAATAATTTAAACCTAACTGCTAAACGTGCTAGTTTATGGTCATTAGCTTAACCTTAATTCCTTAAAACTCAGCCAGGATCAATTATGAGCAGCTGGCTTCCACCTTTCTCTTTCAACATCAGTTTTGCAGTCTGTGAGTAAGCTACAAATTGCAAAATGATTAGAAGGACAATATTAATAAAGTTGAGAAAACTAATTAAGCTCAGTAATGTCCTTTTTTCTAACAAACTGTTAATGAAATAGGGAATGACAAAACTCCCTAAATCTTTAATCGAATCCAACAGTTTGTCCTATAAGAAGGTGAGTTATTCTCTTTCTTCCTCAATCACCTTCGTCTCTTCTGCTTCCTTTGCTTCACAAACAGAGACTTTCATCGCTTCTTCAAACTCTATATCTGTTGTTGTCTGTTGTTTGTGCTCTTGTTCTTCAGAAGATTCGAACACATCAATTATCATGAGGGGTTTCCATCCTTTCCTTCATCCTTTTTCTTGAGTTCTCGGTCTTCTATAAGGTCGAGATTAGCTTTATTTCTCACTGGATCTTCTAGCTCTATCCTATTCTTAAGTGTGATAGCGTGATATGGCTCTATTGCATTTACTTTCATACTGCCTATACAATTTTCCACACTTTGCTTACAAAATTTCTTGGAAAGCTGGCCTATTCGAACCTCTAGATTGTGAATAGAAGGTGCATGATCTTCTGTTACTTGTTCAAACTTATTTTCCAATCTCTTCTGGTTTTCTTCCATATCCGTGAGCTTATCCATGATTTTGTCCAACTTGGAATCCCATTAACTGGATTCATCATCTTGAAATTCAACTAGGTCTTGATGTCCTAAATGATTCCCTATATTGTTGGACAAATAGAATTCGGGGTGGTTCTGCCACCCCGAAGTGTATGGGTACATATAAGGATGATGATTTCCCCAACCAAATTGGGGCTCATTGAATTTTGCAATAGTCCTTTGCTCCCTATAATATACATCCTCCATGATCGTTCTTTTTACCTCTTCTTAGCATTTAACTCTTAGAATGTCTTATTCTCATTCTAAGATGTCTTGACGTGTCTCTACTTTATGCCCAAATTTTTTTAATTAAAAAAATAAAAGTTAGTGGAAAAGCCTTAGACTAAAGAACTAAACTATCTCCATCCCAGTAACGGCGCCAAAAACTTGATCACAAGTTTACTTGTGCTAAGTTTTACTATTTTAACCTTGATAATACCGTAAGCACATAGGTTGTTCGCGTAGTATGTAAGGTATCGATACCATGAGGAGGGTTAATCTAGTCTTAAAATCTAAGGTCAAACTAAATCGTAACATTTTAAAATAAACAATCAATGCAAAACATTAATCAATCAACAATCAATTATGAGGATTAAATTTCGGAAATATAAACAAAATAGTCAATCACACAACCCAATCCAAAACTAACCTAGAAACTACTAATTAAGAGAAAGGGGGTTTTAATATGAAATTAATGAAAATCTAATCAGTTTTACAATTACCGAATTATTAGGTCTAGACAGTCCTAGGGTAGATTACTCTCTCTTGAGTTATAATCTTTAAACCCTAATTAATAATCCCTAATTTAAATTATGGAATTGTGATCTCTCGATTCACAATTTACCAAAACCTAAATTAGTTCTAAAATGCTCTAACAACTTACCGAAAACTTATGCTCAAGCTCTCGTTACACGATTTCACCGGTTTTATTTAATTCTTATCTATCAAATTACCTAACTCTTATTAGCCCAATTTGATGATATTCACTCGGCTCACCCTTTCAGTTTATTGCCAAATTATTAAAAACAGATATTGAATCATAAATAACTCAAATAAAACACGATAATTCAAACTTTATTAATCTTAAGAATCAAAATCCCAAAGGTGAGTTAGACAAAAATCAACATTCGACATAACCTATTCTCATCAATTATCCAATTTCATACGTCAATAAAACTAAAATAAATTGGAAATATGGTCAGAATGGATCAATAGAAGCAGCAATAGTAGTAAACCACCAATTTTGGGAAGTACTTCGTGTCAAGCTTCATCTCCATATCTCTCTTCCTTCTTCTTCTTCCTCAAATCACTTAATAGCTCTCTAGGAATTTAGGCTAATGTGAAAGCTCTCTAAAGGCTCTTTCTTTTGTCTTGTAATGTTCCATTTATATCTTGGAAGCCCGAGGGTTAATTCAGGGTCGAAATGGTCCAAAAAATCTCATAAAATTCGAGTTTATGTATCAGTCTGATGTAGCCACGATCGTGGCCCTACTTGCCACAATCGTGGCCAGCACCAGACCCTCTCTTTCATGATCGTGGCCTAAAGTACACGATCTTGGCTTGGCACGGAGCTCTCTGTCATGATCGTGGCTTAGGTTCTTTCAGTTGGCCTCTTTCTGTCATGATCGTGGCCTGTTGTGCCACGATTATGGGCAGTGTTTTTGGCCTGAAACTCTTCGAAACTTCTCTGTTCTTTTCCGTTTACCCTGAAACACTAATAAACACATCAAGGTACCTCAAAAATATAACATTTAAGCTTAAAGACTCATACTAACCCATAAAAACACTTAAACACATAAACTAACACAATTAAAACATAAATACACACTCAACACTTAAATTAATCATTAAATACATAACAAATTGAACCTTAAAACATATTGCAAATCACAACTATCATCCATCACAATTGACACCATAATACTCCGCAATAGTTGTAACCAAATACCCCATGCCCAGATTATTGCTTCTCTTTTTTGAAGCAGCAATAATAACATTAAAGATGTGGGTGGAGGTGCAAACTTAGACGTTATGATCCATGCACCACAATATGAAAAGTTCCTTTGGTGAACACTTATTAATTTCATTTTTTTCAAACATGGGTTGACATATAAACCTGTGTAATAACAAGTGTTCGAGACTACAAATTACATTATTGTGGGTATTTTTAATGTCAAATTTCTCCATCCTAGTTAGTTTGGCCCAAAAATGTGTGGGATAGAAGTCATCGTGCTTGTCTACTATGGTCAATTCTAGGAATCCACCCATTTCACACAATGTCTCGAAGTTCAACTCATATGGTTGACGCCGTAATTGAAATCATAGATCCTTAGGGTTACTAAGCTCATATTAGAGGGAGGTGAAGAATTCAAGGGTAAATTCTTCGTATATGACATAATTAAAGTGGATGTATTTTTCCTAGTGAATTCTTCCCCTTAAACTTTCAAACTGTTCTCTTAACCTAATAGTTTCTAATATGTCAAAAATATTGAGGCATAATTATTTTTTTATACTAAAGGTTTTGGAAGCATTTACCTTCCTCTTCTGAGTAAATTGGAAAGGGTGCTTTGTACTCTACTGCCTGGTTCCTTTGTTCACAACCTGACATTTAAACTTTGCCCTTCGGTTGAGTGCGCTTGACCGTGAACTTAATTCTCGGTCTCATTGGAGGTGTGACGAAGTTAGAGAGAGATAAAGACTTTAGGGATGGTTGTGGAGAGAAGTGAGAGCGAATTGGCTTCTAGAATTTAGATAGAGAGTTGGAGAATGATATGTGTAGGAAAATTAAGGGTGAGTATAAATATATAGGTTAGAGGCATAGGAGGGGTAAAATTGGGAGAAAAATGGATGAAAATTGCAATTTCCCCATTTGCCTCACCACAGGCCATGATCGTGGCATTCCAAATTTCTACATTCCTTCCTGATTTTTGTTTCTTTTCCTCATTTCACTCCCAAGGTCCTTTCATACCTTATAATTACATCATCACCTTATTGTTTCCCTTTCCAAATCATTCTGATCCATTATGAAAAAGAGAAAAATAAGAATTCCCAAGTCATACTTATGCTTGATCTCCTCAAGGTGTTTAACTTATTTCAAAAGCATATACAAACAAAATTGGAAACCTAATCTAATATGAAAGATTAAACAACTAAAAGTTAAAAATTATGGGTTGCTTCCCATGTAGTGCTTTGTTTATCATTGATAGCTCAATGTTCTTTTTTTGCTCAAAGTGGTTTAAATGGATCATATGATGATAGTGCCACTATAACTTTCATGAACTATACTGGGCTACTAGACTATACTTCTTACAACCTTTCTTTTTTGTTTTCTTCTTCTTTTGAGTCCTTTTTCGAATTTGTGGTTGTTCTAATGATTCCTTACAAGTATAACCTTGCTCAACTTCTTCATAAAATTCATTTCTCTTTATAGAATCCACAGATTTGAAAGAATTGGTTTTAACATTAGACTCTTTAAATGACACCTTGTCATCCGCCACTCTCAGAGTCAATTCATCCCATTAATGTCTATGATATATCGGCCGGTGGATAAAAATGGTTTCCTTAGGATAATTGGTGTATAAACATCTTATTCTATGTCTAAGATTACAAAATCTATAGGGACAATGAACTTGTCGACCTTTAACATAACATCCTTAACTACACCTTTAGGATGGGGAATTGATCTATCAGCTGTTTGAACATGCATCCTGGTGGGTGTTATTATGCCTAACCCACCCCATTTTCTTACACAAGTTATAAGGCATCATACTTATACTAGCTCCTAGATCTGTAAATGCCTAATCCATTCTGACACTACCAATAGTGCATAGGATGTAAAAGTCTCCCGTATCATCTCGCTTTTGTGGTAATGCTATCACTTTAATGAAGTTCTTTTTGCTTAACAATTTATTCTCCAACTTCTCTTTTATAGCTTCCATACAAGCAAGTCGTGCTTTTAAATGCTTTATTATATCTATAACTTTATTCAATTATGCTTCCTTTGATTTCCTCTTCACTCGAATAGGGTATGGAATCGGAGGTTGATATTTCTTGATTTTAGCCAAGTTATATTAAACCTCCAGTGAACTTTCATTAGTCTTTCGCCTTTCTTCTTCCCCATCGTCTTTAACTTGATTGGGATTTTCTTCAGCAGTCTAGGTGATTACCATTATCTTTTCACTTGAATTATTTTTGGTATTTCTAGGAAGGGTTCCCGCAGTTCGTGTCAATAACATGTCTGCTAATTGAATCGTTTGGAATTCTAAGATGTGTATAGAAAAGGTGTGGTTCTTTGTTACTTGTTTAAAATTTTCTTCTAGCCTCTTGTGAGCATCTTCCATGCCCCTAATATTTGCTAAAATATTATCTAACTTAGAGTCCATCGAGTTTGGTTTCTCCTATTGGAAACCAAGTGGTCCTTGAGGTCAAAATTTACCTCCCACATTATTTGACTAGGAAAAGTTCAGGTGATTCTTTCACCTAAGGTTATATGTGTTTAAGTAAGGGTTGTCCCCCCTCCACCAAATTGTGCTCCCATATAGTGAACTTATTCCAATTCATAGTCTTTCACTAGAAAGTAAACAATGGTGTCATGGTGATTTTGTCCATACAACTCACATCTTTGTTGAATAGCTTTCACAGGAGCTGAAGAAGAGACTTTCATATTATTTAGTTGTTGGGTCAAGTTATGAATCCTAGCTTGCATTTTAGTGATTGAGTCAACAACTAAAACTTCTTTTTGCTCACGGGGTTTGTATGTTGTCTACTCATATCCATTGTCTAAATACAACTTTTACTAGTTATTTCCTCCAACAACTCCTTCGTTTGATCAACTGTCTTCCTGATTAAAGATCTACCAAATTCTGTATCTATGGTGCCTCGTGTGGATGGGTTAATATCATTATAAAAGGTTTGCAACAGAAATTCCTTTGGTAGGATATAGTGTAGGCACCTGTTTTACAAATCCCTAAACTGTTCCCAAACCTCATAAAGTGACTCCCTATCATTTTGTTGGAAATTTGTTATTTCCTTTATCAATTTCTTAGTCTTAGTGAGAGAGAAGTACTTATCCACAAATGCACGCACCAACTGCTCCCAAGTTATGACATTTACAGGTTTCAGTGAATGATACTAAGCCTTAGCTCCACCCCTTAGCATGAAGGGGAAGAACCTTATCCTTAAGCATATTTTATTGATTTTTTGTTCTCAAACCTCTCCTAGACATTATTAATCGTGGGTTAATAATTAACCCGAGTTTTCCTTTAGATTTTGTTTAATCAATATACGATCATTAATTAAACCTAATCACCGAATAACATAGGATATGATCTCTAGATTTAATTAGGCAGTAGCATTACAAATTAGGAAAGTCGATTAATCAAGGCAATAACCACATACGATGTGTCATTTAACCTAGATCATGTTATCCTTAATGATTACGAATCATTAGTCGCTACATATGAATTTCAACATAAAAATTACAGATTATATCGAAATTTTAGCAATGGTTATGTAATCAGACGATTCAGTGAACACATTAAAATCATTCTTTCATAATACCCTATAGGTTCATCCACAAATAACCGAACAATAACAAAAATCCGATTTTTCATACACAAAACCCAAATCAATTAATATAGGATAACACAATCAATTTCTAATAAGAGAAAGAAACAACAAAAACAATAAAAAATACTTAATCTGGGTCTTCGACGTCAATGTTACCTCTGAACTAGCGTCGGGATGTTTATCTTTTCATAGGTCTCCCTAAAAAATGCTTCCACCCCATAACAATTATCCCCACCAAAAACCCTAGCTGCTCTCTTCTCAATGCTGCAACCTTCTTCTCCTATTTACTATTCTTGATGTGACAAATAAACTTAGGATTTTTGTTCCACCCAACTATTCACCACACTTTTATTCTCTATTTCACACAGCGCCCTTCACTCATCTCCAACTATAGCGCCACACTTCATTCACTTTTTACTGTAGCGTGATGGGATGAATAAACTTGGAGAGTTTATTGTCCCCCCACTCCCTGTACGTGTCTCTTGCTTTTAAAACCTTGATCTCTTTCTCTGATGTACACTGCGTTAAATGCAGCATACACATGTGCAATGCCAGCGTCATTTAACACTAGCATTTATCATATGGGCTAGCTTTCTTCTACTTTAGGTTGTGCTACTGTCGTTTTACTCATCTTGCACTGTCGTTTTGTTCATCTGCTGCTCCTTAATATGCTGTTATTTCATTCTTTACTTGCTATTGATTTTTTTCTTCACTTTTCCAGTAAGCATTCTTCTTCTTCTTTGTATTTTGATTTTTTTTCTTGTCTTTCAATTTTCTTTTTCTTGCTCTATAAAGACAAGTGAAAATTATTCTTAAAAAATCGACCTGAATGTAGTGCTTTCGTCTCACTTTAATTTCTTTGCTTCTAGATTGTATCTAAAATCATATATGAATTAAAGTGAATATCTTAAGCATTTTTGTATCATTAGTTGCTAAGTGTAAACAATTAAATGTATCAACAATTAAACACATATCAATTTCCCCCATACTTAGCTTTTGACTGTTCTCAGGCAAAACATCCAAATTAAGCTCAAAGACCTGAACATTTACTCAATTCCTATATTTTCCAAGACTATATAATCATAATCAAAGATGAATGACTTTTAAAAATCATAAGAAGAATTCACCATTCAATGCTTCTACTCATGATCAGTCAACAACATCATCTTTGGAAACTGAGTAATCTAATGGTAGACTCGAAAAATGTGTTTAACTAGAATATATCCATAGGTACTTTCAGCACCATTCATGATCATGATAATCCACATTTTTGTATATCATTTCATTTCTCCACCACTAATGTTCACATGCAAAATCATGGATCATAGAACTTTTCAAGGTTATAATGTGGGTAAAGGTAAGGTGAGATGTGTTTAGGTCAAGTAGCATGAAAGTAATTAAGCTAGTGAAACAAAGTAACCCTCATCAAAACTGGGTACCTTCAGTTATGACAAATACATTATTTATATTTCACAACCACATTCAACTCCCACACACCAACCATATGAAACATATACTAATTTGAAGGAATCATTCATACAACTTATGTCAACAACACCTTGAAATCATAAGAGTGAACCTTCCAAGTTAACATCTACCTCATATCCAATATACTCAAATAACCTATTCATCACAACTTTAGGAGAATTCATTAATCATAAAC
Organism: Erythroxylum baracoense; assembly: GCA_025629805.1. Taxonomy (NCBI): domain Eukaryota; kingdom Viridiplantae; phylum Streptophyta; class Magnoliopsida; order Malpighiales; family Erythroxylaceae; genus Erythroxylum; species Erythroxylum baracoense. The sequence goes on along the minus strand of JAOTAY010000191.1, from coordinate 25,390,147 downwards.
AACTTTTCAACACATATGCACATGCTCCTAGATACATTTATTTAGACAAAATTTTTTATTTTTTATTTTTTCATTTTCATTTTCTTTTCTTTTCTCTCTTTTTTTTCTTTTGCTCTTTTCTTTCTTTTTTTTAACATTAAAAGAATCTATATTAACATAGGAATTTCAATGGTAAGACATAACAAAACATCCCAACATTAACCAACCCTCACATATGGACACCCCTACATTTAGAATTTTGTACATCTACAAACTCAAAAATCACAAATGCTCCACTAGCTTATGGCTCAGGTAGGACATTTGGGTAAGTATAAAGCAAGTAATGTGGTTAGTATACAAAGAAAAAGTATAAAGCTCAAAGGGGTTTATCAAGGGAAAAGTCACGTCAATAGGATAGGTTATTTGGCTAATGTAGTTTATGAAAACAAAGAATGCCTAATTATATCCACGTTAATGCATGTGATAAAAATGTGGTCTAGAATAGAAATTCCATGCAAAATCGGGATGTACATGTCATGAAAGCCACACATTATCAAAAGACAACAAGACTGATATAAATGCGTTAGTTTAATAAGACTCAAAATCTCATCGGCTTTGTCTACCATTAGTCACTACTCTTATAAAGATAATGCACATCAACAAATCACAAGAGCACAAGTACATGCCAAAGTTGCTATAAAATTCTCTAGTCAACTCATTCTCTAATCATGACTATATAATCCCAGAAGCAATAAAAAATGAGAAAATGTTTGTTTTGTTTGTTTTATTCTTTCTCTCATTTTGATTGAAAACTTAGAAACAAGCAAAATAAACTAACAAAGAACACACATACATATAAAAAAATGCGAAAATGTAAAGAAAAGAAATTTACTTCCCTTGGGTTGCCTCCTAAGAAGCGCCTTTGTTTAAGGTCCCTGGCTCGACTCCTCGACATATACACATCATCCATGGAAGCTTGAGCCCAACAGGAAGCATGCTCAAACTCCTTGAGGTGCCTAAAGCACCTTCCCTTGAAGTAAGCTCCTTATTAGCACGATGCCTCGAGGCTTCTGAGGAGTAGAACTTCATCGTTTCTCCATCATACTCTAATGTCCACTCGTCTTTTCAAGCATCGCCCTTCTTTGTAAGAGTATTGCCAATGGTTGTGGAGACTAGATGTGCTACTTGCCATCTTTGGTCTTTAGCTCGCTTGCTCATAGCTCTCCTAAAAACTGCACTTCTTGCAACTCTCCCTCTTTCGTTAGATTCTTCATCTCTACTGAGTCCTCACTCTTTTGAAATAATTCGAACGACTCTTCGCCTTTTTCTTTTTCGTTTCATTCTTCCAACTTGCTAGGTAAAGGTGAAGAGTTAGTCTCAACAATAAAATGGAACTCAGTACTTAGCTCTGAGCTAAAAGATGTATCTTTTTCTAATTCGAGCTCCTCCTCAGCTTCTGCTACACAAGCGATTCGTTAAAGGTTGATCTCAAAATTCTCAAACTCCTCTTCACTTTATAAAATTTCTGCACAAATATCCATTGGGTATACCTCAGGCTGATACGATTACTCCTCTTGGCTTTGTGGATCCAAATGATTGATGTCTCCCCATCAATGCAATGCATCTTGCTGGAATTGCAGAGCATCCTCTCAAATTTGTTGTACAGTTTGCTGAAACAACTGTTGCATATTCTGTTGGAACTGCTACATATCCTCTCGAATTTGAAGACTGGTAGCAGCCATAATATTAAGCATTTCTTTTAGAGACATACCTGAGTCGTGTTGGCTCTCCGAATCTTGGGCACTAGACCATGTAGTTTTTGAAAATTGCCCTCCATTTTGCTGGAATTGTAGACTATTTTACTGCAATTGCAAAGTATTAACATTTATAATATTACTTAACTCTTTCAGAGATAGGCCGGAGTTGTGATAGGAAGCTTCTGGTCTGTATGAAAATTGTTGTGCTTCTTGCAAACTATCATGGAAGTAATTCTGATGATTAACCCATCCATAACAAAAGCTAGGTTGATCAGTCCAAACATTGTTATAGGATTGTGAATATGAATTATAAAATAAATTACTTCCATCCATGATGATTTTGAAAATTGTTTTTCTAAAATACAAACACGAAACACAATAAAGAAAGGACCATGAAATAACTAAAAAGAAACTAATTACGAAAAATATATACAAAACACCAATTAAAACCACAAACAAAAAATAAAGACCATACTCCTCGGCAACGACGCCAAAATTGACCAGTGTGTCATAACACTAGTCAAAATAAAATAACTAGACTACTATATGAGCAATGGTGAGTCTAGGTCGATCCCACAGGAAGTGTTCGATTAGTTTATGAAATGAAATTAATCAGTGTTTAGGAAAAATTGGGGGGGGGGGTTTGGATTTTGGAATAAGAAAATAAAATGAAACTAACTAATAAAAAAAATATACAAGACATGGTATAATTGGGGAATTCGGTAGGGA
>JAOTAY010000191.1:25357540-25373507 GCA_025629805.1 Erythroxylum baracoense | reverse complement strand
AATTGAAGAATTATTAAATAAATAAAATTCATAAATAATATTGAATAGTTATTAAACAAATAAGATTTAAAAAATTTGTATTTTAAAATATAATTATTAAAATTAAAAAATTATTAAATTAACATGATTTTCGAAAAATGGAAAAAAATAATAATTAAAAAATGATACTATCTGCAATGTTTTTGTATAAACGTCACAGAAAGAAACATTATGCGACGTTTTTAGACTTACCGCGACGTTTCCTAAAAACGTCACGGAATGTGACTTTCCGTGATGCTCCAAAAAATGTCATGGAAAGACCAGTCTTTAGTGACGTTTTTTAAAATGTCGCGGAATGTACGTACTTTTCGTAACATTTTATAGGAAACATTGCAGAAACCTTTTGCCTACACCACATTTTGCAACATTTTTTGTGACGTTTTTTAAAACATCGCAAATTGTATTCTGTGACTTTTTTGAGATTTTGTGACATTTTTTAAATGTCCCAAATTATGCAGTTTTCTTGTAGTGTAATTTGTATACCTAAAACTAGGAATAGTTTGTTGTACGTTTTTTTCTTTGGGGCCTTTGACTGTGAAAACACAGCCATACTAGTTCTTTTGTCCTAACTAGATATGGTGCAGCCTTGTTTGTACATATATACTATGAATGAAATACCATATTAACTTTCAAAAGAAAAGATTGAATATAATATCTACTTTTATTTCAAACTTCAAAGTTAAACTTAAATTCACCTAAAATTATCTCAAGTTGAATTTGAGTGGCCCAGGTTGAACATGACTTATTCGTAACTTTAGCATTAACAAATTTAAAGTTTTATGAGCCACAATTACCCACAATACCGCCAATATTTAGCACTTGTGTAATTACATATAATTGCATTTGAAAACTTCCACATCTATCAAATTTACGCTCTCTGGCTAATCATTATATATTTCAAACAATATTAGCCCTATAGAAATGATTTATTGGTCCCAAATAAAACTTATATTTTTCCGAAGCATTTGTCCAGAAAATTTTCGCAGACTACACTATACAGCCAGCTTCTTATTTGTCTGGGGATTAGATCTCTTGTTCCAGTTATAGTGTTTTTATCATGTTTTATTAAAATTTATCCACATATTTATATAGACTTCATATAAAAATATGAATGAGATTTAATAAAAAATGATTGTATCAGATTAACTAAAATAAAAAATTTGATGTACATTTCAGGTGTCCTTGAACAGTAGAACAAAGTCGAAGTGTATAACCGTTAAGTCCATTGCATGCTGCAACGTGTTAAATTCCAATCACTCTTTTTAACTCTGCATGAAACGCCTCTGGTACTTTTAATGTCATCCTTACTCCAGCTAGACAAACTTTGCCAAATAGTTCATGTTTCTCTGTTTATCTCTCTCGCTCTCTCTCTCTCTCTCTTCATGCTTTACAACGGTAACCTCGTTGTAATCTTGCTATTTATTCACGCCGTTCCTGCCCTCAATACCCATCTCTCTATCTCATATTTGGTTTAGGATATCAACCATACTTCTCTGGGTTTTAAGTTAATTCTTTAGTTAAAATAAAATGGGGTCGCAGAAATTTCTTGGCTACTTGATTCTAATGTTTGGAGGGCCCCTTTTTGGCTTAGCTCACGCGTACATGTTCCGTGTTGGTGGTAGAGATGGCTGGGTTTTGCATCCTCGCGAGGACTACAATCACTGGGCTCAAAGGAATAGGTTTCAAGTAAATGATACTCTTTGTAAGCTTTATTTCTCTTATCTTCTTTTTTTTTTCCCCCCCACTTTGTGGTTTACGTGTACGCATGAATGAAAATGTTAAGAATCCTTCGTAATTATATTCAACATTTGAACGAGTTTCTTGAAGTTCCTGATCTTTCCTTTTCTTAATTGTTAACATTTTTCTACTCAGTGTTCAAGTATAAGAAAGGATCAGACTCAGTGCTGGTTGTGAACAAGGATGATTACTACTCTTGCAACATGAGAAACCCTTTAAACTCCTTAACAGATGGTGATTCAATCTTCAAGTTTAATCACTCGGGTCCCTTCTTCTTCATGAGTGGAAATGAAGACAATTGCAAGAAAGGTCAAAGGGTGATAATTGTTGTTATGGCTGTCAGGCACAAAACTAGTCCTGCTGCCCCTTTGGCTCCATCTCCGCTGGTAGCTCCACCTCCCCCTCGGACCACCAGCTCACCTCCAGCACTACCTCCGAGTCAAAATCCTCCAGTGAAAGTCCCTCCGTCACCGGCTCCAGCCAAATCAGGGTCAAGCAAATTTGTTCCGACGGCTTGGTTGTTCCTAAGTGTCAGCGTTGGTGTGAGTTCTGTACTGATGAATTGTCTCGCCGGGATGGTTTAGTTTGTGGATGTGTTATGCAAATAAGGAAAGTCAAGAAATATAAAACCGGTTATGTTATTGCCAACTAGATTGAGATTCTGACTAGCTAATTAAATTTCTTAATCACCGCAACTCTCTTCCTCTCCTCCCTCTGTGTACCTCTGTTGAGTAATGCCATAATAAAGATAAAATGAACTGCGGAAGCAAAATTATGTGCAAGAAAAACAAAATTTTAAATATGAATATATAATACTATTCAAATAATATCTTGTATAAAAATAATTGTAGATTATCCACATAGTAAAAGTCTTTTTCAGACATTTATTTATAAATTTCATATTTCTCAACATGAGTCTTTTTTTTAGAGCAAAAGTATGCTCAGCTTAAATCAAGGAGGGTTAAATGTTATTCCTTTAAGGATCCGGACAATGTGGTTACTACATTAAAGGAAAAAACTTACAAACACTGGCCACGACAATGAAATTAATTACTAAATTCAGAGCCAAAGTGAGACCACTAATTTTGTACCCAAGGGAGATGGTAGAAGCATCATCTTTTGGACTGATAATTGGGCATTAGCTGGTCCACTATCAAATATCCAATAGGTAACAACGCCACAGTCGCAATGGCTCTGCATCAAAATAAGCAGCCCTAAGCAGAGTTTCATCCTTTAACGTCACTAGAGATAAACAACATCTCCCTGTTCACAAACAAAGAAGATGCCGAGGAGGTCGGGGATTGGTGAATTCACAAACCTGATATAAAATCCCCTGGACAAGGATTGTATGCTGCAGATATTTTCTTCCACTTGCCTCAACTACTTTGTGGATTGTAATCAAAGGAAAGATTCAAACAATTGATATGCTAATCAAATAAATGGTGATTGCAAATCGGTGTATACTGTGCATGAAGGCACAGGAGATCATTCCACATTTTTTCTTTCTATATTATTTCGCCAGTAAAGCTTGGAGCATAACTCTCAACAAATGCAAACTAACTGAACCACCTACGTATTGGCATGACATAGTGTAACGGAGCCCACCATCTAGAATAAAAATGAAGTAAATAGATGGTGCTAGCATTTAAGCTTTATTTTGGTTAGTGTATGTAAGGATTTAGAGTTGTGGTGAAGAGACATCACCAAGTTGTCTTTTTGGAACCTTATTATATCACTCTTAATCAGCCTTTAAGGCTTAACTAAATTCATATTTTTCAAAAAAAAATCTTTTCTTTAATCTTTCTCTCAACGTATGTTTTCTTATTGGATGTTTTAAATGTAATGAACTACATAATCTATATCTTATTAATATCCAATCAACATATTAACTAGTTATATATATAGTCACGCGTCATAACGCTATCAAAATAACCAGACTAAAACTATAGCTAGCGGTCAGTCTAGGTTGATCCCACAGAGATTAATTCCAATTACTTTCCTAAATTATCTGTATAAGTAAAACATGAGGGTTTTTGGTTTGAAGCAAATTATAAAACAAAGTAAAATTGAATCTATGAAAAACAAATCAAATTAAACAGCAGCAAAGTGATAAAATTGATGAATAAGTTGAAATCAATTTCTTTGGTTTAATCTCGGCCTAATCACAATTTCACAATTTCGTTGAATTATCGCCTTTACACCTCTCTTAAGACTATTAATCGTGAATCAATAACAAGCTCTGTTAATTCCGGTTTTTCCTTAAGTGGTAGTTAATTAAGAAGAACTCGTTAATTAACTCTAACTATTGGGAAACCTAGAACAAGCTCTCTAAGTTTATTTGAACAACCACTTTATAAGTGAGAAAATTGGACCAATCTAAGCAATAATCACACAAGCTCGGACTATTTAACTTATGCTAGGTTATCCTTAATGATTTAATACCATTAGTTATTACATATGACCTTCAATACGACTATCATCTATCGCATCCAAGTTCTAGCTATGGGTCTTCATGAAAAATGATTCAATAGAGCATTAAAATCATTCTCATACGATACCTAAACAATCCATACAAGATAATGTAAACAATCCGTAAAGAGGGAAAGAAAGCGATACATAACAATGATATGCTTAATTTTCTCCTCGGCCTCGATTACCTCTTTGAACAGGTGTCAGGTGGTTTAGCCTTTCATTTCCTTCTTCAATCTCTAAGAATCCGCAAAGAAAGCTTCTGTCTCCATTAAAAATCGAAGAGAAATAAAGAGGAATGTAGATCTTTCTCTCTCCTTATTTTTCTTCTCTCCTTAAATTTTTTCCCAAATATAGCAAGAATGGAGGCTCCCTTTTAGGGTTTCATTCTTTTCTTTTTGTAGTTCATTCCAAATAGGGTAAAAACTAGGTTTTACTAGGCCCAAAATGTTTGAAATGACCCTTGATAAGTTGAGTTCGAAAATAGTCCCCGAGTTATCGTTGCGCAGGCTACGATCGTGGCCTATGTGATAAGCTTCTGTCATGATTATGGCCAATTATGTCATGATCCTAGCACTCCATCATTCTTCTTCCACGATCATGGCCAATTAGGTAGGTTCTTCCTCTAAACTTCCCCAAGTCTTCTCTTCTTTGTTATAATTCTTCTTCTTCTTATTCCAGAAGGACAAGTGAGTTTCAACATCGAGAAGATGACTTAACACATATGCTTTCAGGTCACTTTAACTCCTTCACTTCCAAATTGTACCTAAAATGAAATATGAGTTAAAGTGAGTATCCTAAGCACTTCTAAGGCATTAATCACTAAATGTAGTAGATCAAATGAATCAAAATTTAAACACATATCAAATTCTCCCACATTTAGCTTTTGACCGCCTTTAGGCAAATCGTCAAAATCAAAATCACAAACCAAAACTCTTACTCATTTTCCATATTTCCTAAGAGTAGATAATCATAAGTAAAGATGAATGACTTTCAAAACCTATAGCACTAACTCAATATTCAAAGCTTCTACTCATGATCAATTAACATTCATCACCCTTAGAGACTGAGTAATCTAGAGGTAAACTTAGACAAAAGATTTTCAAATTTCCATGGGTACACCCAAACATCATTCATGATCATAATAATCCACAACTTTGCATATCATTTAATTTCTCCACTACTAAAAGTCACATGTATAATCATGAATCAAAGGGCTTTTCTAGGATTGTAATGTGGGTAATGGTAAGGTGAGATATATTTTAGGTGATGTAGCATAAAAGCCATCAAGCTAGTGAAGCAAAAGTAACACTTAATGAGATATCAAATGCACAAGTTAACATTCGTTCAAAATTAGTACCATCAACCATGAATAATGCAACAACTATGTTTCACAACTAAATTCAGCTCTTACACCATAAGCCATATAAACATAACACAAAAAATGCTTCATCCAAAACAACATCCACCTCATATGCAATATATTCAAACACCCAATCAATATAACTTGAGGAGGATAAATTATTAATTAAAAAATTTTCACAACGATTGTATTTCCTCCTTACAACTTTTTTTATTCAAACTCACATTTTTCTTTTCTTTTTTTTTCTTTTTCTTATTTTTCATGAATGTAAAAGTGATAAAAGCTACATCAACATATGATTCATAACATAGAGTTTTAACAACTATAACCAACCCACATGTATGCATAACCCCATCCTTAGGCTTTTATGCAATCACGGTCTTCAAAAATTGACAAATGATCCACTAGCTTTAAGGCTTAGGTAAGGCATTTGGTTAGGTGCATGTAATGTGATTTATATAAAAGAAAAGGCTAATAAAGCTCAAAAGGGGTTAGCAAAGGAAAATTCACATAAATAGGTAGGCTATTTGGCTAATGTAGCTTGTAATCAACAAAGAATACCTAATCATTATCATAAAAGTGCATGTGATAAAAATGTGGTCTTGAATAGAAAATCAAAGCAAAGTAAGGATGTACATGTCATAAAGGTCACTCATAACAAAAAAACAGTGAGACTGATATGGATGTGTCAGTCGAATATGGCTCAAAACCTTACTAGTTTTTTGTCTACCGTTAGTCACTGCTCTTCTAAGGATAATGCACATTAACCAATCACAAGAGAAAAAATACATGTTAAGGTTGCCATGAATTTTCTAGTCAGTTCACACTCTAATTATGACTAAATAATCTTAAAAGCAATGGAAAATAAGAAAATTTTTAATTTTGTTTGTTTGATTTTGAAAACTGTCTAAAAAGCTACATAAGTAACAATTAAGGTTAAAACATGCATAAAAACTAATATTCCCATCTGTCCTCAATGTAAAATCAAATGTAAGCAATAGAGAATTTAAGGAAAATAGCAATTGCGAAAATGTAAAGAGACAGAATTCAACTTCCCTTGGGCCTCCCAAGCAATGTTTTTGTTTACTGTAATTGGCTCGCTCAACGTTGTTCATTCTTTATAACAAAGGTTTTCTAACCTTATCACTTACACATCTTCCACTTGGAATCTTTCATAAAAGGGTTTGAATCGATTACCATTGACTTTGAATTTCTTGGTTGCCTATAATCTTTCAATTTCAACTACACCATGTGAAAACACATTAGTAACAACAAAAGGTCTAATCCAACAGGAATGCAATTTACTTGGGATAAGCTTAAGTCGTGAATGGTAGAGAAGAACTTTTTGTCCAACCATAAAATTCTTCCTAACAATCATCTTATCATGAAATCGTTTCATCTTTTCTTTGTAAATTTCTGCATTCTTATAAGATTCAAGCCTAAGCTCTTCCAATTCTTGCAGTTGTAGTTTCCACAGTTCATCCACCGCATCCATCTTCATATTGCATTGCTTAATGGACCAAAAGGCTTTATGCTCAATTTCCACTAGAAGATGACATTGCTTCTCGTAGATTAGTCGGTATGGAGTCATGTCAATCGGTGTCTTGTATGCAGTCCTATATGCCCAAAGAGCATTATCAAGTTGCTGACTCCAATCTTTACGATTTGGGCTCACCATTTTCTCAAGGATGGACTTGATTTCTCCATTTGACACATCTGCTTGCCCATTCGTCTATGGATGATAGGTCATAGACTCCTTATGAATGGCATGATACTTCTTTAAAATATTTTTCACCAATTGGCTACAAAAATGAGTACTCCTGTCATTACTAAATGCTCACGATGTTCCAAACCTAGCAAAAATGTTAGACTTCATAAATTCTACAATAACCTTAGAATCGTCAGTCCTGGTAGCTTTAGTTTCCAGCCATTTAGAAACATAATCCACATCCAACAAAACATAAACAAAACCAAAAGAAGAAGGAAATGGTCCTATAAAATTGATGCCCCACACATCAAAAATTTCACATGCAGTTATTGGAGATAAAGGATTTGATCTCTGTGGGATAAATTACCCTATTTCTAGCATTGTTCACTGATAGGTGTGCATTAGTCTATGTTTTTCTAAGTAATTGGCATGTGTTTCTTGCATAATTGTTGATTATTTGTAGTTTAGGATTCATTTTTTATGTTTTCACTTAGTTTGATTTCCATCGTTGTTCTTTTATGTTTAATGTTAATTTAGAATAAGAATTAACTATTTTTATGTAGGTAGGAAGATTAAGCAACTTGGAGATTGAGCTAGAGATCAAAGAGGAAAAGAAAAGAGGAAGTTTTCTATGGCCAATTCCCACGATGACAATTTCCATGATCGTGGGAATCGTGCCAATTCCCACGATCGTGGGAATTTCAATCCGAGACAATACGCAGGGCTTCATTAAACTTAGGATTTTTGGACTATTAAAGCATAATTAAGCCTCCATCTTAGGGAGAAACGAAACCCTTTTGTAGAAACACCATCCTTGAGTGAAGAACACATGTTTGGAGCGTTGAGGAAAGATTGAAGTCAAGTATTATCATCAAGATTAGGGAAAATAACATATCAACATCTAAAATTCCAGATTTTGGCAACAAAGAGAAGAAGTTCCTTTTATCCAATTTTTTTATGTTTTTCTTCCTTCTATTCTTTGTAAAATAGTTTATTTGAATGTTGATGATGTTATGGAGACCATGTTTGGCTGATTTAGTTTTAGGGATTGCTTTTGAACTATTTTGTTAGAACTTCTATTTTATTGAATTGAATGAAGTTGTCTTTGATGATTGTTGATTTTGTTTGTGTTTTTACAATAAATCGAGAGAGTGAGTAAGATTCATTATTTAGGATTGTACAACGAGAGTTGACAGTCTATAGACATACAATCATCACGTCAATTGATTAGTTAGAAGAGAGATCTCGATAAAGTCAGTTGATCACTCATAGGATAATTTAATAACTAGTTAAATCGGTAGAGTCATTGAGTAGGTTGAAAGATTGTCCAATTGATTCCCTTTAATTCAATTAGGGACAATTAATTACACCTTGAGAGAGGGTAATTAATACATTCAGAAATTTAGGGTGAGACACAATTTGATTGATAAAATAGGAGGGAGATAAAATAGGAGAAAAAAGTAATCTCTAGTCTTTAGCTTCTTGAATTTTGATTTTTTTCTGCACTTTGGTATTGTCAATTTCTTTGTTTTAGTCTTTTAATTTTAATTAAATTTTCTAGATTATTTTCATTAAACAATTTCGTTTATTAAACAAAGTTTTGTCTAAATTAAGTGGTGTCTGGGCATCAATCCCTGTGGGATAGACATCTGCTCTTTTTAACTACATGTCACGAGCTGTACACTTGCAGTTTTTGAGCATAAAACAAGTGATAGGTTTTACCATCAATAAGTTTTTGGTGTCATTGTCGGGGATTGATTGTTTAGCATCTTAGTTAATTTAGATTACTTTGATTTAAGAATTTTGATACATTTCCTTGTGTATTTGAGGTGCATGAATATAAGGAGCACGCGAAGATTGACAAAAATCAGTAAAGAAGAGTTTCCTGATATCATGAGACATATCAAGACATCTTAGAGTAAGAGTGAGACATCTGAAGAGCTAGATGCCAATAAGAAATGGAGAGAATGATGATGAAAGATAGATATTATAGGGAGCAAGGAACTTCTGTGAATTTCAATGAGGCACAGTATGGTTAGGGAAGTAACGATCTTTATTGGAATATGTACATTACGGGGTGGTAGAACCACCAAATTTCTATTGATCCAACAATGAAAGTACTCATATGGCACATCAAGACCTATATGCATTTCAATAAGATTGACTTGGATCTTTAGAGAATAAAATGGATAAGTTGATGGATGTTTTAGGTTCCAAACTGGCAGCTCAAGAAGAGAATTAGAAGAGGATGTTTGCCAGTCAGGAGGAATGCCAAAAGAGGATAGAGGCAAAGTTTGATCAAATTATGAAGAATCATGCCTCATCCATCCACAATCTAGAGATTCAAATAAAACAGCTTGCCCACGAATTTTGTAAGAGAAGTGTGGAAGACTATCTGAAAAATATGGAATTATATCAATGAGAGCAACATAAGGCTATCACACTTAAGAATGTGGAAGACCTAGAAGAACCAATGGAATACCAAGTTGAACCCCACCTTATTGAAGACCAAGAGACGAAGAAAGAGTACGAAGAAAAGAATGCCAACCCTCCCTTTTATTCACCAATTCTTGATATACCATTTGTGAACATAGAAAAATATTGGGTAGATGTTTATGCAAAGAAACTTATCCTTTCGATTGATAATGACCAAGTGACATTCAATATGAATGATGTGTTTAAGAATCCAAAGGATAGTAGCTCATTCAGGATAATTGATGTGTTCGAATCATCTGAAGAACAAGAGGACGAAGAACAGATGATAACAGACATCGAGTTTGAAGAAGTTATGAAAGTCTCTATTCGGGAAGTAGAAGAAGCAGAGGAGATGAAGGTGATTAAGGAAGAAAGAGAGCAACTCACCTTCGTATAGGACAAACTGTTAAATTCAATGGAAAATTCAGGAAGTTTTGCTATTCCCTATTATATTGACAGTTCACTTGGAAAAAAGACATTATTAAGCTTAATTGGTTTTCATAATATTATCCATATTATCCTTTTGATTATTTTACAATTTGTAGCTCACTTACAGGCTATGAAATTGATGTTGAACAAAAAGGGTGGAAGTAAGCCACTTATAATTGATACTGGATAAGTTTCCAAGGAAGAGAGTCGAGCTACCGATGTTAACAGAAGCACTACATGGGAGGAAACCCATGGAATTCTATTATCTTTTGATTGATTTTGTTTATTTATTTGTTTGTTTGATTTATTCAATTATGATTTTGTTTGAAATGAGGTTGATTGATGTTTAATTTAGTTTTTGTTTGAATTTCAACTTGTTTTCTTTTTGAAATTCTTGATGGTAATGTTAATTTAATGTGTTTGTAGGTTTTGGGATTATGGAGAACCAAAATTAAGCTTGGAAGAAGGTTTGAATTTGTGAGGATCACCTCTTCCCACGATTGTAGGAATTGGATTGATTCCTACAATCGTGGGATTGGATTGATTCCTATGATCGTGGGAATTCCATGTAGAGGGAAACTTAAGTTTCCCTCCCATTTTCTTCTCTCACCCATTCTTCAAAATTTCACTCCCTCTCTCTCTAGCCCGTGAAATTCTCTCCTCACACTCTCTAAAACTCTTCAATTTTCCATATATTCTTGATATTTTCTTCATCTCTTTACATTAATCTTACAATCCTTTCATTTTTTCATGCATTAATCATTCAAAAACACAAGTTTTGTTCTCTCTCTCTTAAATATGAATTTCACTCATCTTCTTCTCAATTTTTACAGATTTTCCACAATGGCACCAAGGAAGATGATGTCTAGGAAACCAGTTCTGGTGAAGGCAAGTGCGATGTAGCGGTGACTTACCGCTCTCCCTTCCCAATCTATTCAGAGGAAGAAGGTATGCATTTTTCGTGACCTTAGGGATAGAAAAATAGTCACTCCTAGGTATTTTGATTTTGAATTGTTAGAGACATAGGAGTGAGATGACAACTTGAGTAACTAGCTGAAAATGTAGGATGGAATAGGTTTGTTTGGTGTGACGTACTTATTTATGCTACTATAACTTTAGAATTTTTCACAACAGTCCGGTATAACCCTAAAATGGATGTGTTTTGGTTTAGGTTAGTTGGAAATGTTTTTAAACTTCATTATACTGTCATGTGTGAAAATTTCAATTTGTCGAATGCAAAAATTCTAGATGGTCATGCTGATTTTGATGTTAATTCTTATTGGAAAACTCTGACTGCGGAAGAAAACTTTGACTTTAGGAATGCACCAAATTCTTTAATTTGTAGTGTCGAGCATTTACTTTTATACAAATTTATGTGCTTAACTGTGTTCAACAAAACTGAAAGTAACAATGCTCGGCTAAAGAACTTTTCTTTTTGTGGTGCATGGATCGAAAAATTAAAATCGATACACAATATAGGATTTTTTGATCAATAGTGAGTGTTGTTAACAAAAATAGTTTATGTTTTAGGATGTCTCATACTGCTTCTGCTTTGATTGTATTTTATAATGTTAATATGAAAAATTTACGTACAATGCCATACGATATGTTTGACATATCGTATTTAAAACATTCTAAGACTTTGGAGTTCCATTTTATGAAACTCCGAAATCCTCAAACACGTACTGCAGTGAAGAACAGGAGGGGTACTAGTACAACTACCTCTCGACCTTCCACATCCTGCATAATCCCAGAGCTAGAGGAAGAAGCAGCGGAGGAGGAATCGAGTGCACCAGCGGAGATCAACCAATATCAACAAATCCTCGACCAGATGGCTGTCATTTCTCAACAGTTGACATCCCAACTAAATGAGCTTAGCACCCAATTGCGGAAAGTCCACAAGGAACAACGTAGCTTGAAGACGAGGTTTCTCAACTTCTATCGAAGGAACAATTTTAAAGCTCCTTCACCAACACCATCACCACCATCATCTGAATAAGCTTTTCTTACCCTTTCACTTTTATATTTTATTGTTTCTTTTTCTGGTTTAATTTCAATTTTTATTGTTGGTTTTTATGTCATTTGTCTGTTTCAATTTCTTTTGTTTGGTTTATGGTCATTTTCCCTTATTTGGTGGTTGACTTATCACATTGAGGACAAAGTGAACTTTAAGTATGGTAAGGTGAGATTGACTTTCTCAATTGCATTGTGTCAGCAATGGAACCGCATTTGAATCATTCTGATGAATATTCCCATGAGATTCTGTCATGCTAATGGGAATTAGATTGAATGCATGCTTGAACTCGAATTAGGCTACTTGAGTAGAAAGTGAACCGTATAGAGTGATGAAAAGTAGTTGGCTACATAATCTTAGTCACAACTTGACACTTAAACAATGAGGTAATGTAGAGATGTATAATGAGTTTTCATTTGAGTTGATGTGAGGATTAAGCCATATGACTCCATCCATAGTTGTTATATTTCTTTATTAAGTGATATTTCCTTAGGTTATTACCTTAAGAACTTGCTTTGAATCAGTCTAAGTCTACTGGATGCATGCGTAATAAAGATGATTTAGGCACTTTTTTTTGTTAACCCTTGGCTTAAATGACTTACCTGTTAATTATCCTTTGCTACCTGCTTGAGCCTTAACCATTTGTTTCTTGAAATCACTTGAAATTTTAAAACCTGGAACCTCATTAACCTACCCATTCATAAGCTTAGTAGAGTATTAAGTAATACATTAGTTGGGATTGTTGTGAAAATTTTACCGAGATGAGTTGAGTATATTTTTGCTTGTGGATTACATTATATTTATCTACTATTATACTTATAGTTCTTCCATGTATGATGAAAAAGAAGAAAAATGAAAAAAAAGTGTTGAAAAGAAAAGAGAAAAAATGAAAAACATGAAAAGGAAAAGAAAAGAAAAAAAAGAAGAACAAATGAGTAGCATCAATAAGTGCAAAATATCAGTTATATTTGTATACCTCATAGTTATGTTTTGTTATCCTGTTTTTATCTGCTTTTTACTTTATTAATGCTTGTGCTTAACCCTTTTTCCCTTTTTACCCACCTTAACTCTTACCAAATTACAACCCTAAACAAGTCCTTTTAATCTATTTATGCATGCAATCATTGTAGAGGAGAATTGGTGTCATAGCAAACCTATAGTAGTTTAGTTTCCTATAGGAAGTTTGAGCGAAACACTAACCATCAAACACTTGAAAGAAATGAGTGAAAACTGTGAGGAAAATTCATTTTGTAACTTTACTTATCTTTGAGTGACAGTGTTAATTATTGAGTTTGCTTATATATACTAATGAAAAAGTAGTCATGATATATGTATTAACTTGATATTTGAGTTAGCTTAAATGAAACGTTTGGGAGAGGTTATGTATGGGGAACTTCGCTCCACAGGTCATATCCATTTCAATTGTAAATACACTGTTGCTGGCTTTTTCATTTATATGAGATATGGGTATCTGTCTGCACAGCATCATGATAAATGTCTCAAAACCTTCATAACTAAGTTTAAAACTTTAGAAAAGGCTTGTCATCTCAATATATCCCTTGTTTTTTCCAGGCAATTTAGCTAAGGTATCTCGATCACAAACAAACAAGAACTTAGAGAAAGTATAGACACATTTGCTCCAATTCTTACCTTAGCTAAATTGCCTACTCTTCAATGTGCCCAGTCTCTGTATTTGCTTGTTAAGGCTACTTGGACCATTTTTGTGGTATGTTTAAACCTTATTGCTTATTTAGGCATCTTGTTCAATAAGTTTGGAATTTGATTGATGATATACTGTTGGCTTTTGTGGCTTGCTTGCTTGACTTCAATTCAATTTTGTTAGGCATCTTGTTCAGTAAGTTTGGAATTTAATTGATGATATATTGTTGGCTTTTGTGGTTTGCTTTCTTGACTTCAATTCAATTTTGTTGATTTTCAGGGAGATTGAAAAGTAGTGTAATTAATCCAGATGATCATCCCATTAAGCCAGAGCTTGTATATTTTCATTCTCCTTTTCTTTTATTTTTAACTTTACTTCTGGTTTGGTTTAGTTTAGATTGTTTTTTATTTTGGGTGTTGGGATATGTCTGAAATTTTAGGTATCTAATGTTTTAGGACCTCTATGTTAATACAAATAATGCTTTACTCCATATTTCTATTTTAGATTTTGTTTTGCCTCTTCAATAATACTCTCTTTTCTAGCTTGCTTGTACAAGAGAGATTGAGCTTGTATCAAGACAAGCTATAACGATATTTCAATAAACATACTCTCTTACAGAAAAAGTGAGTCAAAACGATGACGTAGTGAGTAATAAAACAAAAAAATTGATTGAATCATATAGGTGGAGATCTTTTGTGGTCTTGTGGTTTATAAGTTGTTCTGTTGATTCTTCTATGACAATGACAACACTTTGAAGGTCAAGTCCTCGGATACCAATGTTATTTTTAATGTCGCTAATCGATATTCTTTTAATATTTTAGGAAAATTTTCTTTTCTTTTTCCTTCCCTATAATTTTATACATTTTTGCTTACTTGTGCTCTCAATTATACCCCATACTTGAAAAGTTTTATAGAGGTTTTAGTTTTGGAAGAACATGATGGTTTAACATGGTTGTATCTACAGATTTGGAAGAACATGATGCTTGTATCTGTAGTTCTAGAATAACATAATGCTTGTTTCCACTATATAATCTGATTGTATTTTAGTGAATGCTCATTTTTCAGGTAGAAGAGATTAAGAAGCATACCTTGATTCTTGAACTATATCTTGAGCAGAGATGCTTGCTCTACCAGAAGGATATTTGTCTTATAAAGTTGTTCTTCCGAACCTAAGATTCTGGTACGTGTTTAAACTTATCAATCATTTTGGTGATTCTTAGCTCCCATTTGCACTTTGGATCTTTATACTTATTGTTCCTTTTAAGTGTTTCCTTATTGGCCTAACTTATTATCAGTGATCCAGTCAACATATCTGGCTTCATTTGGCGATCAGAGTACCCATATGATCTTTCACAAGAGGTGATAGAGATCAATTTAGATTTATGATCATTCGGCTTAGGAGTCTGACTGTTAAGGATTTTTATTAGGAAATTCTAGGGAACATTGGGTATTGAAACTGAGAAAACCTGTCGATACTATTTAGATATTATGATGAATCTATCAAGTGGAACATGATGCATGAAAAGGAATTTTCAAAAATCTACATTTAACAGTTTTGAACATGGTAAGAAATTTTTTTCTTTGGCCTAATAATATCTCATATTGAATAGAATCTCATCCTCATCATAACTGGATATCTGCTCACAGATTACAGCTCTCCGTCAAGAAGTTGGAATACATGCAATACAAAAGAATAGGTGTGTTACACTTCCAAAGGACTTTGAGAAAGGTTACAGAGCTAGTGTGAACAAACCTGACACTGACTTTCAATTCTACAAATGATGAAGAGTTATTAAAGCACATGTAATTTTCCTTGCAATTGTTAAGGATTGTAGAATTCACTTTTGTATTTCATAACAATAAAAGTACATGTAATTTGCTTTTGTATTTTGAATATGTTAAATGTTGAATTGTTTAAGTCCTTATGGACTATAGATTATATATAAATGTAGTTTTTTAGTCGTTTACCTTTAAAAGTATGTACATTAATATCTATATATTGCTGGAACCCCTCCCCGGGCGGGTCCCACGGGCCCGACATCCTGCGTGACATCCGGACCTGAGGCTCGCGGG
>JAOTAY010000191.1:25319230-25331001 GCA_025629805.1 Erythroxylum baracoense | reverse complement strand
GACTTTTCCAGCCGTGTAGATTGTTTTGGCGAGAGAAGTCATGGCTCACAGGTCGGTCAGCTGGGACTTTTGGGATGGCCTAGATAGATCTGATGTTCTTCCTCTTTCGTATAGCATTTTGTACTAAGTTTTTTTTGGATTTATGTACAGACAGTACAGTATGATAGATGTACAAACCTTTGACTTTGATGGAATGAAATGAGGAAGAAGTTGATTTCAAAAAAAAAAATTTGTGATTTTCTATTAATGCTTTACTGGTAAAATTAATGTGATGCCATGTGGAGTGAACGTAATGATCGCAAGTAGCTCTCCCTTATCATAGGATATGTATCGGAATGACCTGCGGGCATCCCGGTGCGTACCCTACGGTAAGGGGGTGCTACATATTACATGGAAGATAATATTCACTATCAGAGGACCTATCGTCATGATTCATGTATTTGGTTTCAGCAACTTTCAATCAAATTTATGAAAATCAAAGATTAATTTGAAATCTTCATACCAAACAAGTTCTAACGCAAGTGTAAGGCCAAATCTTATAATCCATTATTTATTGGTTGACAGTGCAGTGCTTGAATGAGATCTGAAGAAGATGAATGGACTTTCCGTTGCAGGTATAAATATCTCTCTTCAACGGCGTTATGTGATACCTCAATTAAGTGTACCGGCAAAGATAATCTCATTGATTAAAACTCGAATAATTAACATTGCTGAAATGGAGTTTGGTGAATCCAGAGTTGAACATGGTTAGCTGGGAAGATACAGTTCCCTTGTTAGGCAAGTTTCCATTTTAAACAAACTACAGACAAATTGGGTGGATTTGGCATGGGAAATGGTTTCCCTATCCCCAAGTCTCGTGGGCAACTCTCGCATGGCTTCCACTTTGCATTAAATACTAATTTAGGAGAGTTCAACTACTCCACTGGTTGTTTATTTTAAATGACCTCTTGTCCTGATCTGACCTTTCTTTTTTTTTTTTTTAATTCTGTCTGACAGTTGAGGTTGTCCTGATCTAATTTTGTGAGTTCGTACGAACATTTTTATTGACTTAGGGCTTGAGAAGTAGATGTAGGTCTCATGTAACCATGTTCATTTGCCGACTTTGCCGGAGCACAATAATCGTCAACATCTCCACATGCATGGTTCAATTTGGATGCTACCGACACTACCCCATATCAATCAACTGACTTTCTTAAGATACTAATTATTGTTCGGAGATAATAGAATATTAGATACGATGAACTCAAACATATTTTTCTATTAAGTAATAACCTTTGGTTTAAGCACTATTTTACATCTGAAAGACTTTACTGTTGCTGTAGAAGAGATGTAGTTCGTTGTAATCATTAGCTATATCTTCTTATTGAGCGATAAAAAGAAGTTGATCTTTAATTCTTTATAGTTAATAATAGTGTTAGGAATCTCACATCGGACAATTATAAGAGCATTCAACAATTTATAATAGTGTGCAAATCTTCCCTCTTAAGCTAGCTTTTGGGGGTAGGTTAGGTCTTTCTAACATGGTATCAGAGACAGGTTGTCTCGATAGTTTGGATCGGTGCCCGGATATGTCCCTTTGTCTGAAATATCCATCAAATGTCCAGTCCTGCTCAGGAATGAGGGGGTGTTAGAAATTCCACATCGAACAACTATACGAGCATTCAACAATTTATAATAGTGTGCAAACTTTCCCTCTTAAGCTAACTTTTGAGGTGAGTTAGGTCTTTCTAGCAAATAGATAATTAGATAATTAAAAAATTATACCATTTTCAATTTTTATTTTAATAAAACTATTGTAAGTTAAAGTTAGTCAGATGTCAAAATGGAAATTTCGATATTTTTAAACTCCGTGTTATTTCAAAAGTAAAAAACACAGTTTTCAAAATAAGTATTTTGTAACAAAATAAAATTTCATATTAAGTAGATGTATTCGACATTGAAATAAAATAAGTTCGATAATATTTACTATTTATAAATTTCACATAAATATTGTATAAGATAAATGTAGTTAGTTTGCTATTGACATAATATTTTGAACATATAAAAAAATTTACTACTCTTTTATTTCAAACTTTTTTTCATAGTTTTTATAAATTGTAACTTTTAAAATGATTTTAAAGTGATTTTATAACTTTATTACTAATGTAATGGCACTAAAGTTAAATTTTCAAAATCTTTACTTTTTATTTTTAGTATATAAAATTATAAAGTTTATTAAACTATAAATTCTTGTTAATTTTCTTCATTTTAGTTTAAACTTAAAAATAAAAGAGAACAATTTCAAAATATAATGAAATAATAAAATAATTGTAAATAATTTACTCTATTATTTTAAATTAAAATTACCATACAATGACTTAAGACGAATCATAATTAATTCTTTTTTCTATTTAAAGAAAAAACAGTAAAGTAAGTTTCATTTTTAAAGTTGCAAGTATCAATATAGTTCTCTTTTTATTGAAAAACAAAATAAGATGTTTCATCTTATACCGTAAGAACATTTTTATTTTTTTGTTGTTGAAGATTGTATAACATAAATACATAATATAGTAAAGTAAGTTTCATTTATAAACCAGCAAATCTTACTAACCATTGTCCGACAAACGAGAGATTGAAGGCGTGATTAACAACTAAGTACGATTCATATTCCGATCAAGAAATCTGTCCAGGTCATTTCTCACCTTCGCACTTTACACGTACGAGTAAATATGCAGCGGAACTTTAGTTGGTTTATTCCGAATTTCGAGCTGCCTTCCATTTTTAATTGGGTAGGAGTCAATTGAGGGCATTGAACTTATTTCATTACGTTTTCCCGTTTCTCTTTCAACGCTATGTATCAAATGGTAAGTCACTAGGACGCTCTTTGGCTTATGTTTAAAGTGTTGCAACAATTATCTGTAGATTCTGTAATTTGTTCAAGGAACTACGATAAAATATGACAGACTATGCTTCTCATAGTACCAATAAAGATACCAACTCAAACTCCATGACCTTTACAATTCCAAGCGCCTCAAACAAGAAATGTATAAACCTTCCAAATTCACTAAATTATATCTACAAATTGTTACACTGAGTTATGTAACAAATTGTTCCAAACACATCATATATCGGAAAACATTTATTATGCATGAATTGTATTAATTTGTATCTAAAAAATGACTTGATTCTATCGTCCGCAGGGTATTTGATGAAAAATTGCTAAAGATCTTTACAAATATACCTAGTTGTTAACTGTTCATTCACTCGAAAACACTTGCATTTTGTTTTTATATATGAATAAATATTTCTCTTCACGGAGTCGGCTGGTTTGAACGCATCCTGATAAGTGTTCGAGGAAAAGTTTGGCTGAACTAAGTTGGTAAAACAAAATGAGATGTAAAGCTGTTTGTGGATCTTTTTGCCAATGCCTCTATTAGACCGTGTAGAATCTGTTGCAGACTTGTATCCTTTAGCTAGTACTACTGCCCTGTCCCGACTCCTAAACGCATGTCCACTAGCAAACATAATGCCTTTCCAGACTCTGGTGTCCTCTACCAAAGCCACGGTCTACTTTATTGCTGCGTGTCGTAAAACCGAGTTCGTTATTGTTTATCTCTCTCTTTCGTTCTCTCTTTTGTGTATGTTCAAGGAAGTCGGAAGCTCTGATAAGGAACAGAGTAGAAAAAACAAATGATATTACCAGTAGTAAAGCTAGGAACTCTTGCTCTCAAAACAATCTGTAAGCCCATCGCTAATCGACTGAAGAAGGAGGCAGGGCTTCACCCCCGCTTCCGTAACTTGATAATAAACATTGCCCAGGTTCTCTTTCTCTTTCAACTTTCACACTATTTCATTCTTCGAGTTTTCTTTATAATTTCATGTTTTTCTTTTTCCTCTATGCTCGTTGGGTTGTATCGAGTGTGCGAGTTGTTCTGCCCATGTGCTTCTTTTCAAAGGATCATTCAAAATAAGTTATATATATATATACTTTACTGAAATCTGAACACATTCACTTGATTTCTGCTTCACTTCTGTACATCTTTTACACTCGAGTTCCGAGCAATGCATCATCTACTGTCATTCAAATTTACACAGGAAAATCATCGATTCACGACCAATTTGCAAAGACGTATATATGGACATGCGACCGATGTTGCAATACGTCCTCTGGATCAGGAGAAAGCGGTCCAAGCTGCAGCTGATCTTCTTGGAGAACTTTTTGTGTTTACGGTACAGTAATACTATGCCAGAAATTTGTCTAATAAATTTCTTTTTCTTCCCAAGTCCATTAATGCTAACGTTCAATATCTCTAACTGCTAGTGACAAATAAATGCTTTGTAAGTTATGGTGTATGGATGGTGGAGGCTAACAAGTTTTTAGGGATTGTAAAAAGGAATCTTCGTCTGGGATTGGGGAAGAAAACAAAATGGAAAGAAAAGGAAAGTTGATATACAAGTATGCTTTTACAATATTTGCACATCATATTGTATCTCCTTGATCCTGTCTATGTAGCCCTAAACATTACTAATAGAAGCTTGATGCTAATTCTGACTACTAAAAGCTGCATTTATGCCTTTTTGGTGGTTTTGCATCGCATATACTTGTAAAGTTTCTTGAAGCCCGTGATTTCTGTGACCCCACTGACATCAAATGATGTTTTAATTAATTTAGGAGTAAACAATGCTGTGGCACTTGCAAACTTACTTTTTTAAAATTAAACCAGAATTGTGGATGTTGTTTCTAAGTTCATTATAGGCCAAAAGTAGTGGAAGAAACCTTACTGGTTCAAAAGATGTTGAAGCAGAAATATTTATTGCATGAAATTCTTGATATTGATTGACCTCTCACATATGAAACCTTTGCTTAATTTGCATTTTCAACAAAATATACAAGAAGTATCCTGATAGATACTTTGATTGTGCTATAAAGTCTTTAGCATAATCCTTTTGCTATTGTCAGAGCCAATAAGAATGTGATGTCTTCAAGCAAGACTTGTGCGAATATCTTCTATTTTGTTGCCATTATGATGATCCGTATCCCATGTCTCCGTCACCTTCTCTTAAGTAAAGGTTGTTGTAGTACCTCCTTTTAAAACTCTTATGTATGATCAAGTGATCACTTTCCTTTGTATTGCAGTTGAACCTCTTTGGTACTACTTATGTTGCATACTGTAGACATCAAAGTTAATTCTAGGATTTCGATGATTTTGCATCAAGAAGTCTTTAGGCTTTTATCCTTATTTTGGTTAGCGGTTTACATTCTTCTGCATTTGTTAATATTTGAAAAATTAGAATTTGATCTCACTAGATTGGAAAAGAAAGAAACTTCGTACTATTGCCACCTTTAGATTCATTAATTTTCATCTCTTTTAGCAACTGGCTACCCAATTGTGAACTACGAATGAAAATAATCTAAGATAGAACGTCGTAATATCAAACTTGTAAATTCTTCTTGATAAAGCCTTTTACTAAATTTTTGAATATCAAGGCTTGTTGAAATTGTTTTGAATTTTGGTTAAAATCTATGTAATTTGACTTATCATTGAGCACAGTAGAGAAACATGTGTAATACTTCGTAGGTTTTGTATTAAATATCTGTTAATTTATGTCGGGATACAAGGAGGATTTAAGAGCTAACTAGGGGATTTGTTCTTTCGTACTTTTTTTCACACTTTGCGTTATCATTGGATTAGAAAGTAAATTGGTTGACCTTTTTAATATGCAAAATTGAACCTTAATATATGCCTCCTTTACTTATAGTGCTAATTGACCACAAATGTAAATGACCTTGTTAATTCCCACTTTCTTAGGTAGCTGGAGCTGCTGTTGTTTTTGAGGTACAAAGGAGTTCTAGATCTGAGGCAAGAAAGGAGGAATTGCGAAGACAAGAGCTACAGGTATATGAATAAAGTTAATATGAAATTTTAATAAAGGATTTTGCCAAAGGCCTCAAATATATAGTGGAAAATTAAAAATGAACATCTAGTAGGGAACTAATAACATGGCATAATAGATCTTGTTTTCCCATTTGTGTAATTCAAATTCTTTTTATAGCGTCCTTTATTCAATCTTAAGCACATTAGGAGTAATGCCTAGTTTATATCTTTTTTCTTCGTTTTTGATTCTGGGAGGTAGTGGGTTATGATCGCATAAAAAGGAACAAAAATGGTCTTTCTATAAAGTTCCATAGAAGGTATTAGATCTTTGTTTCATGTTGTATAAATGTGAATAAAAAATGTTGAAGCTTTTCAAGATAGGAACGAAGAGGTGGGTATGGAATTTTCTTTTTCACAAGAGTTTGACTCCCAGTGGACACTCGACATGGTTTTCATTTGTGGTGCATTTTCTTAAAAGTATATTTTTGTAGAAATAAACTTGAACCATGAAATAATTATTGGGCTCCTTTTAGAGAATCTAATAAGGTAAGGGCAATTGTTGTTTGGTAGCAATTGTGAACACATCTCCTTTTTTCTTAGCATGAACAATTTGCTTGTATGCCACCTTAGGCGTATCTCTCTTTCAACCCGGGATTCACTATTTTTTTAGCATATATTTGTTCTCGATTTGAGTTTCTTCATGAGATTGAAATGACTCTCGGATGAGAGTCATAGAAAAACAAACATGATGCCTTAGGAATGCTAGTGGTCACTTGTTTTTTTGATAAGTTTCATTTGATGAAAAAGTAAGCAAGCTTAGTGCTTGATACAAGGAGTGAATATAATGAACTGTAATTGTGAAAAGGTTGGAAGATTTGGCCAAAATGACCATAGCCCTATAGGAAGGTCTTGTGTAGCTATAGTAGGATCTAAAAACAGAATTGAGAAATTCCTCTTGAATTAGACTTACAACATAGCTTGCAAAATCGAGTGTGGATTTTAGAAGAATTGAATTAAGGAACAACTATTTCCATATTACGTTGGCATTTGACTTGTCTTTGGTAAGGAAAGAAAAAGAGTTGCTATAGCTTTGCTATTACATCCACCCTTTCTCCTAATGAGCAAGGCGACCCTTACAAGCTCATGATATATTTTATTCTTGACAAACCTTCCTTAAGAGTTTATTAGATTAGTCTTTTTAATCTTATAAAACATAATTTGTGTTGATATAAAAAAAAGCATAGAAGACAAATAACCTTTAATTCATTTAATGTTGGAATACCCAAGAAGAAAATTGAGACAAAAATTTGAGTTTGGTTTAACTATTAAGCATTGTGATGTTGAGAAGAATCATTTTAGGTTCTAGTATAGAAGACCTTGCCCTATAGAACCTTTCAAATATCTCAAAATTCTAATAACTGCATCTCAGTGGCTAGTTCACGAAGACTCCATAAATTGACTTAGCACACTTGTAGCAAACGAGAAATTTGGACGAGTAACAATCAAATAATTTAGTTTAATAGGTCTTCGATGTCTACTCAAATCTTCCAAATACTCTCCTTTATCAGCATTAAGTTTAACATTTGGCTCCATGGGACTAGTAACTGGCTTAGTTCCCAATAGACCTGTTTCCTCTAGAAGATCAGGGATGTACTTTCTTTGAGATAGACAAATCCTCGTCTTCCACCTTGCTATCTCAATATCCAGAAAATATTTTAGTGAACCAAGGTCCTTCGTTTGAAATTTGGTCTACAGGAATGACTTTAAAGACTGGATTCCTATTTTATTATCTCCAGTAATAACAATGTCATGAACATAACGTTCAAAAGAATTCTTCTAGCTTTAAAGTGATGATAAAACACGAAGTGATCCACACCACATTAACGCAGGCCAAATTCCATAACTATTGTACTGAAGTGCCCAAATCAAGCTCTCAATGATTGTTTCATATAGAGATTTGTTAAGGTGGTATACTAGATTAGTCTCTCCCTAAATAACAAATCCTAGTGGTTGCTCCATAAAATAGTCTCCTCAAGATCACCATGAAGAAAAATGTTTTTTATATGGAGTTTATGAAGAGGTCAATTATGTGTGGCTACCAATGTAATGAAAACATGAATAGATGTCAGCTAGGTACAAGAGAAAAAGTTTCAGTATAACCCATACCATACACCTGTGTATGATCCTTAGCTACCAATTGAGCTTTTAAATTGATCGGGCCATCAAGATTGACCTTAACATTGAACACCTAACGATAGCCCGCTATTGTTTGACCATGTGGAAGAGTAACCAAGTCCCATGTATTATTAGCTTGCAAAGCCACCATCTCTTCCTTCATAGCATCTCTCCATATATGATGATCCAAAGCTTTTAGAACAGACTTAGGTACAGGTATAGAAGATAGAGTGGAGACAAAAGCAGCATATGAAGATGAGTCATAAGAAACAAAGTTTGAGATATGAGATGTACAAGACTTTCTTCCTTTATGGAGGGCGATTGACCAATCAAGGTCATCATATGGTGGAGTTGAAGACAGATAAGGCAATGGTGACATTGGTGAATCTTCCGGTTGTACTTCATGATGAATGCATTGAGTACAAACCTATAAATTAGGATGAGATAAACATTCCAAAGGAGTAGGATTAGTGTTAGTAGTTGGAGTAACATAATTGGAAGCTGTTTTGGGAGGAACAAACGGAATAAGTAGATATTCATCAGTGCCATTAGAGAATTACGATGTGTAACATTAGCAGGCACAAAAGTTTGATAAAATGAAGGGTCGAAACATTTGTACCCTTTTTACAAACAGGAGTACTCGAGAAAAATGCACTTTATAACTTGTGGATTTGATTTATCTATGCCAGGTTGAAGCTGATGAACAAAACAAACACAACTGAACAGTTGAGGACTAATAGAAAAAGGATCTTGATAAGGAAAGAGCGTAGAGAATGGAGTTTTAATCGTTAACACAGAAGATGAGATTCGATTGATAAGAAAACATGTGAGTACAACATCTCTTTATAAACTTTTGGGTACATTCATGTGGATTAATAAAGTACGACTTGTTTCAACAAACTATCGGATTTTTCTTTCAGCTACCCCATTTTGTTAAGGAGTATGTGAGCAGGAAGATTGATGCTAAATATCCTGTTGTGTCAAATAGCTGGAGAATGAACTAGAGAAATATTCTCTAGCATTATCGCTACAAAGAATATTGATTTGAGTATTAAATTGAATTTGAATTGTAGCACAAAAGAATCGAGGATAGTGAATAGCTCAGAATGATCTTTCATTAGATATAACCAAGTTATTTAAGAGAAATCATCAACAAAAATTACAAAATATTGAAATTGCAACTTTGACTTGACACGACTTGGACCCCAAATATTGTACGGACCAACATAAAGGGTTTCTTAACTCTTTTATTGTCTTGAGTGAAAAAAAAAAGTACAATGATTGGTGCAAGACCTACAACTTGCAATAAGTTCTCCAAAATTATACAGTGATAGCAAATAAGCTATTGCAACATGATGTCATCAAACATGTCAAATTTGATCAAAATTTTATAAAGACAAAGATTGTCGAAGGAGGGATTAATTTATGCTACATTTCTACTCATGAGCAAGAAGCAAACATCTTGACTAAGAGTTTACTCAGGTTAAGGCTTGAAGATGTTCTTTATAAGCTTGGAATGAGAACTATCTATTCCTAAGCTTGAGGAGTATAGGAGATTCTTATTATCTTAGTGTAAATATTTATAAAAACTTTCTTTTGTTAGTTACAAGGTAAAAGACATAATCCTTGTAGTTTGAGAAACTTTAGAAAAACTCTCTAATCTTCAAAATTCTCAAAAAAATTCCTTTTAGTTTTTAGTTTTTTTAAAAAAAACCCCTTTGCTCAGACTTTGGTTGAAAAAGAACGACAAAACACATGTAGTATGAACATCGAATGTGAACTAATTGAATGTTACTAATATGATAACCTCACTCAACTTTTAAATATGATCCAAACAAATTAAATTGGATTTAAATTAATAATTTAAGATAATTATAATAAATTATTGAGTCGAATTTAGTTAATTGAGTTTGAGTTCTAGAGGAGGTTGAATCGTCATATAAATAGCATTTGATTGGTTCACGTATGATGTTTATACTGCATTTGTTTTGACCTTATTCTTTATCCAAAGTTTAAAATAATGAGTTTTTATGAAAAACTGAAAACTAGAAAATTTTAAAGATTAGGGATTTTTTTCTATAATTTCTTAAACTACAGGGGAAGTTTATGTCTCCTACCGTTACTTATATTAGCTGTTGTGGGAAAGAATTTTCACATATTCTGATATATTGAATAGGAAGTATACAACATTATATAGGACATTACGAGAAAGAAAATAGGAAATTAAATTTGAAAGGTTATCTAAAGCTATCTAATGGAATCCCTTAATTTAAGGGATTTCAAACTTATTCTATCTAATTTATTTATAGCTTATCTATATCTCAATATAATCTATTTATAGCTGATTAGTATCTCGACACTCCCCCTCAAGTTGAGGAATAGATGTCTTCCATTCCCAGCTTGTATAAGATCATGAAAACTTAATTGTTCAGCCCCTTCGTTAGAACATCAGCTACTTGATGTTTTGATGGAACATGGAACATTGTTAGAAATTGAAAGATTTAGTTTGATTTCATTTCCTAATCTCTAGTTGTTTCTATAAAGGATCCAAATCCCTAAATTGGGGGTTAAGGATCCTTAGAAATAAAGTAGCATATATTTTAGTTACTATATTGAGATTATTTCTGTTTGTATTAGGGTACAAAGTACCCTATAAATTCAATGTATTCTATCATAGATAAATTAGAGTGGAAGAAAAGTTTCTCCCTCAAAAACCTATATGTTATCAGAGCCATAGGGTTCAAGTCTGGAAAATGGCAAAGACTGCCATGACAGTAGCAAGCAGAACCCAAAACACATCAGAGGTTACCTCTGAAACCAACCCAGACAGCTCTCTCTATACTAGAGTTGATAATATAAACATCAGTTCTTCTTTACAAATTTTCGTTCAAAAATTGAACGGAAGAAACTATCTTGAGTGGTCTCAGTCCGTCAAACTTGTACTCAAAGGTAGACGAAAGCTCGGGTACATCACTGGGGACGAGAAGCAACCAGAAGAAAACGAGCCTAGCTTTAAAAGATGGAGGGTAGAAAATTCCTTGGTAACAGCATGGCTTCTAAATTCGATGGAGGCAACAATTGCAAGAACAAACATATTCCTACCAACAACCAAAGCAGTGTGGGACTCCATCCGGCAAACGTACTTAGACTTGGAGAATTCTTCACAGATTTTTTCATTGAAATCAAGGCTTTGGCAATTCAAACAAGGAGATCGTGAGATTACCGTGTATTACAATGAGATGGTGGCTATTTGGTTGGAACTAGATCAATGTTATGAAGATGAATGGGAGAATCCAAATGATTGTGCAAGGTATAAGAAAAGAGAAGAGAATGATCATGTCTATATGTTCCTTGTAGGAGTTAATAGGAGCTTAGATGAGGTAAAGGGAAGATTTCTTGGCAGAAAACCACTTCCGTCAATTCGTGAGGTTTTTTCGGAGTTACGGCAAGAAGAAAACAGAAGGAGAATCATGCTCAGCAATGCTGCACCACCAACCGAGGCTGAGAACTCAGCTCTTGTATCTCGGAACTCAGGAGGGACTGATTAAGACGGAGAAAAGAAGAAACGGCCATGGTGTGATCATTGTAGAAAACCATGGCACACTAAAGAAACATGCTGGAAGATTCATGGGAAGCCAGCATATTTAAAGAAAAAACAGGAAAGGAATGGCAGGGCACTTCAAACCACAACTGATGATTCTCAAGAGCAATCAATCAACTCGGATGAGCAACCTTTCACAA
>JAOTAY010000191.1:25294500-25319130 GCA_025629805.1 Erythroxylum baracoense | reverse complement strand
TCTTCATTTTAGTGTGAGATTTGTATGTTTGCAAAACAACACCGAGCCTCTTATCCTCCAAGACCATACAAACCCTCTAAACCATTTTCTTTAATTCATAGTGATGTTTGGGGTCCTTCAAGAACACCAATAATTCTTGGAAAAAAGTGGTTTGTCTCTTTTATAGATGATCACACTAGAATAAGTTGGGTATATTTATTGAAAGAAAAAATCTGAGGTTGAAGAAGTTTTTTAAAACTTTTATACCATGGTTCAAACACAATTGGATGAAAAATTCAGATCTTTAGAAGTGATAATGGGAAGGAATTTTTTAATAAGACTTTGGGGAGTTTTTTTATTGAAAAGGGAATTATTCATCAAAGTTCATGCAATGATACCCCTAAACAAAATGGCGTTGCGGAGAGAAAAAACAAACATCTACTAGAAGTATCAAGGGCATTACTTTTCACAAATAATGTTCCAAGGTACCTTTGGGGTGAAGCTATTCTCACAGCAACTTATCTTAGTAATCGAATGCCCTCAAAGATTTTAGATTTCAAAACTCCTTTACAAGTCTTTTCAAAAGAGAAATCCTTTCGGATAGTATCCGATTTACCCATTAAACTCTTTGGCTGCACAGTTTTTGTTCACAATCATGATCCAAAAAGTAAACTTGATCCTAGAGCTCGGAAATGTACTTTTGTAGCATATTCATCAACTAAAAAGGGCTATAAATGCTATGACCTTATGTGAGTATAATGTGCTATTGAAGTTTCCTGTTATCACCAAGGGGGTTGTTATATTAGTATGAATACTCAAGGTCATTCCATAACAAGCTTCTTTGCAAAGAAAAGTTTGCTGCATATATATCCTCAGAATTTTTATATTGTGGAACAATTTAACTCTCAGTGAATAAATTGAGTTGAATACCTAGTAATGATTACTCTTAACAGACATGGATTGCATGCCACTATGATTCTTCCATTGGCATGGTGCTGATGATTTGTTATAGTAGTCCAAGATTTCCTAAAAATCCAAAGGCTCCCTTTGAATTTACTTTCTTTTATTTTTATCTCAAGTAAGCCTACCAACATTGGCGTTCTTGTGTTTAAAAAGTCAAAAACCACTTGTTGTTTCTTGGAGGAGTTGATTCCCCTTACATTCCATGCTATTATGCACATTGGAGGAGTTTATTTTCTCAGGCTACTTTGAGCCTTGCCCTAGCTTTCCTTTGATGACTCCTGCTTTCTAGTGTGGCTTCCTCTTTGTAGTTAATGGTCTGATTCCCATCAGCTGGGTATATAACTTGATGATGTTTTCTATTTGGTGTTGAATTCTTCTCATGAGTAGGTTGAACGATCTCCCTTGCTTATTCCCTTTTCCTGTTGTTTCCTCCATTGGTTATGTAATATTCAGAATCATTTCTGCGAAGTTTAGGCATTGTTCATTTCCTTCCTCCTAAGGTGGAGTTTTCGAGCTCTTAGTTTCCTTTTTCTTTTTATTGGAAGTATTAACAGTATCTTGCTCTTCCTCTGATCTGGTTTTACTAACTTGTGTACCTATCCTTCCTTCATAATTCCCTGTTGTAAAATGCTTGCCTTTTGGTTTCCAAATACTCATTTCTTTGTTCTTATTGGATTTCCATTGATAAGTGACTGAAATTTTGTATTCCATTAAGCTCTCTTCCTCATTCAATCTTTTCAGCTTTAGTGTTTCTGGTAATTCCTTGCTACTTTCCACCTCAATGCAGATTCTAGCAAATCCAATCCTACTTAATGCATTTATATTCTCATCCATGCATATTGGCTTCGCTAATGGTGAATCAATACTCTTTAACAGTATATTATCAAAGTGTACTCAGATAGGGACAACTCTCTAAGTGATATTTATTCAAAACCATGCTCGATTTCTTTTGTTGAAGCAACATTGGCTTCTTATTGACATGCCATGGTCCCTCCCTACTCTAGAACTTTCGGTTCATTACTTCATTGCTGAACCTGAATAAAATCCTCCTCATTTATGAGCTTTTTATCTAGTCCTAACTTGTTTCTTCTAGCTTTTGCCCATGATTTCATTAGTGTATAAGAGGGCCTTTTGTCAATGCATTTTCCAATCAAAATGTTAGATGGTCTTGAAGCACTTGCTTGAAGAACCTCAAAAGATGGTGAAACCTCCTCTGGGTGCCCTCCCTTTGCTTATAGGATGAATTTCAGCTTTGCCTGTGGGACTGCATCCCCCACTACATGGGATCAAGTCCTTCTCTTGCCTGCTATTGTTGAGTATTGAGCAAGAATGTACTCCAGAGCCAATTGAGAAGTGGAGGAGAAATCTCCATCTTGGGGGTTGGAGTTGGGGAATATTTAGATTCTGGGTGATGAAGTTGCAAGTTCCAAAGATGACACATTGAGGCTAGGGGTGGTGGTTAGATGCATGATGAAAAGGCTGAACAGGCTGGTGGAATAATGAAGTTAGGGAGATTGGTCAGAGGTGGTGATGAGAAATTGTGGGTCGGAGGTGATGAGCTGTTGAGGGAACTCATTTTCAGGTAGGAAACAGGCACTAGGCAGGTGATATCTTCCACAATTTTGTTACCTGAAATGGTAATTGATTTTTAGGTGTTAGCGAAATAGTTAAATTACCAAAATAAGAAAGGGGAAAGGGGGCTGCTTTTAGTGAGAAGGGAGACTCCCTCTCACTACAATCTCAGGTGAAAAAAAGACGAGACAGTACATAAGTTTAGATGTCATATAGAATTGTCTAGCCATACATTGATCTCCTTGAACTTCGTTAGGGAATTTTATGAGGTGATAGGGAACATGATTGCTCTTATTGCACATAATATTGGCCTTCTTATTATGACATTGTATGCTGACAATCTGTTCACTACGTAGAACTGTCATTGTTATAGTTGTTTTCGAAGCCTACAATCTCTTCACTACATAGAACTTTGTCATCGTTGAAGTTGTTTTCGAGTTTGTTCCTAGTGCCAGTTGTAGGGAACATATATTTAATCTCCTCCAAATCTGACCAGAAGTGTGCCTAAAGGTTTCAATCTATTAAAAACAATGGTATTAGCCTCTGAGAGTGTCAATACTATCACATGCTCATGAAGTTGTATTAGGCGTTGCTCTTGTTTCTTCGAAGATGATTTCTGATACTATTTTCTTTTTTTCTTCTTATCTCCTTCAACATGCTATATTTATTTGTTAAATGGGGCCCTTTTTTCCACTTCTAAGGACTTTTTTTTTTTTTTTTGGAAAATACCTGCTCAGGACTTTGTCGTCCCCCAATGATCAATGGATTACCCATTGAGGAGGTCACGCATTATTTTATGGATCTCTTGTGTGACCTTTGAGAGACATCCCTGCTACTTTTCAGCCTCTGCTATTTTTCCCCTATTACCTTCCTTTAATAAATGATCGAGTGTACCCTAGCGTGCTAAGGTTATGATAACTCTCCGCAAATTTTTGTTGTGTTTTGTATCATGACCATGCCCACTATGCAAGTTACCATACATGTTGCATTTTTTGTATTCGTCCTCTTCGGCCTCTCAACCAAATCATTATATAATACTCATCATCCTATGGTATGATGTATTGAATTAGGGAAGGCTTTCCTCTTCCTACCTCCTGGCCTAGCTCTTGGAGTGGTCGGTCTTTTCTCAGCTTCATGTACAGAGAGACCTTTGGTTGGAATTGTTTACGTTTCTAAAATTCGTTTCTAAAATTTCAACCTACATCTTTTAGGTCTAAAATATTCATGAGCTCTTATCTGAACTTTCAATCTTCAATTTTTCGTATTAAGTTCCATGGGGGATGGCTTGGCCTTGGCCCATTTTTTGTATTATCTTATGTAATCAAATAAGATGATTAAGAATCTTATTAATCAAATAACAATTAAGATAAATATGCACCTATCAAGGATATACATATATTGGGCTTATCGACACATTTGGACTTTCAAATCCAATGGGTTCCAAGATTATTGAGGCTCATTTAGTATGTATTATCTAATCACTATTTTATATATTTAGTCGATTGTTAATTTTATTTTGATTTCAATTGCTTTTCTAGTGCAAAAGATTTTTTTGGTTCTTTTGTAGTTTTTATGTTCTTGTTATTCTAAGATTAGTCCAAGTTCTTACTTTTGATTATTACTGCTTGATGTTCAAAAACTTATTCCTCTAACCTTTTTATTTTTCTCCTCCTCTAATTTTAACTTTTTGATTCTTTTCTTTAAATTTTCTTTCCTTAATTCTATATTTTATAGAAATAGGCATAAACAGCTATTAGATGTACTATTGCTTTTTTATTAGCTATTTGTTTGACATTTTCGCAATGCTTGATACAAATAACGCTTTTCTCACGTTTATAGCATGTTTAACTCCTCTCTATTTTCGTAATTGCAGCAACCACTCGAGTAATTCGGGTCGTGTGCTTGTTGACAATAACATTCAAAATAGGTCATGCTTATTATTTCTATACTCTTTTTTGTCAATTGTTTTAGGCAATGAAGCAAAAAGATGAAGACTTGGGAAAAGAAATTGAGCTTCTCAAGCAAAAGATTGAAGAGATTGAGCAACTTGCTAAAGGACGAGGACTTCCAGGTTCATTCAACCTTAGGCATGGTCATGCCATTGAAAATGAAAAGATCAACAAACCAACTTGAACATTGAAAAGAAAATTCAGCATATCACCAGGTTTTATTGTAAGAAATAACTGAATTTAGTTACTTTTTTTTTCCATTTTTAATGAGGCATTTACTTGCAACACAATGTTGAGCTGAATATGTATCTACCTGAATGTTACTGCTCAAGTGTTCAGCCTCTACATGAATGTTACTGCTCAATTGTTTCATTTTGTAAGTACGTCACTCATTAACTATAACAAGTACAATTATTAATAATAAATATATAATGGTAATAAGTTAAATCTTACGAGGAAATGATATAGATTAGAAAGCCCCATAGTGAGTGATCGAGTTAGTAAAATGGGGAGTTTGAGGCTAAAAGGTCTTGTATTTGACTCCCCCTATTTATATAAGGTTTGTCTAATACAGAATAATCGGTTGGCGTGATTTGTAGGTTATTATATCAATCCGGAGGTTTATCGCGTGTGCATCTAAAAGGATAATAATTGTGGGTTCTTCTGTTTTTTTTTTTTAAAAGATATAGATTAGAAATTCTAATATTATTATTTAATCAAGGGATAAATACGAAAAATATGCTTTTTTGAGTTTTGAATAATAAAATATAAAATAAAAATAGAACCTAGATAATAGTAAGAAAATCAATCATAATATAATATTATGATTCAATTAACCTAAATTTGATATATGTTTTCGATTGCCAAGATTTTACAAATGTTAAATATGCTCTTTGGTTTATATGTACTAAGTCAACACTTTTTAAAATGCATTAAAATTCATGAAATTCTATAAAAAGTTTCACCTTAACATTAATAAGATCATGCAAGTCTTTTTCGAGCATAATGTTCAATTTTCTCTACCTAAGTCACAGTTCACTTGAAGATAAGCTCTTAAAAACATTCACAAGTAAATCTAAACAAGCTTTAGATGCCAACATAAATAAATTAGAATTAAGATCAATTAAAGGTAATTTACAAAATTTTAATATGATAAATTAAATTAAATTAATTTATAAAAATAACTACTAAAATTTTTATGTAAATCCAGAAAAGTAATAACTACTAAAATTTTTATGTAAATCCAGAAAAGTACTTAACCACAAAGTATGCTTAAAATAACAAAATCAGAAAACAAAAATAAAGAACTCATAATAGAAATAAATCCATGTGAACTACTAATTTTGTCAATATTTTGATATGTTGAGACTACGTATGTATTTTGATTCTCTAACGAAAAAATAACTTGAAATTGACTTTGTAAAGGTCTTGAAAGCCTAAGAGTGGCTAATCTTAATTTTCTATAAAAGTTGGTAAAAGCTCTATTAAAATTAGAGTTTTTGCTCTCAAATACTTTTTTTAAAATTTTAATTATAATATACGAATAAGAGGAAAAAGTTACATTCAAAAGCAAGACCCTTGGGTACGAACTTGCTCTGACTTTAAAAAAAACCCAAAGTAGGGCAAAGGTTATAATTGATTAAAACAGCTATCTCAAATTATTAACAATCGTGAACGTGAAAAGTGAGTTCTTTTGAAAAGATTACGTTAATGGCTTTGTTAGGATGGACTTGAGCAAATTCTAGCTTCGAGTAATCTCTAAAGAGCCTATTCTATTTAGGTTACAAACCATGAGTTGTTTTCTTGTTTTTATTAAAAATGGTTAGAGTCACAACTTCCTCCTTCTTTACCCTTTTGCCAAATTCTATTTGATTTGTGGAAATAATGCATGCACAACATTGCACATAGTTGTTTCAGGGATCTACCAGTTTTGGGTCTTTTTTTATTTTTGTTCTCATTTTTGCTAAACCAGATGAGTAAGTCCTTCCAGTTGTAACTTCCCAATTGCATGGTGCCTAATTATATGATATTCTTTAAGATTTCTTTAGAATAATCACATGCAAAGAATATGTGATATATAGTTTTGTGTTTCTAATCATGAAATACATAGTTCAGTGATATATTTATGAATTTGCACTGATGATCCTTGGTGTTGAACTTGCCTTTAATAAGGAGCCACGTTGTTATTGAATCCTGAGGACAAGTGCCCTCAAACCAAACTACAGTGTGCCATTTCATATAAGGTAGGTTGATTCTCAATATTTTCCTGCATGAAGTGCTTGTTAAGTTATCTAACTAATGATGAATCCATCTCATCTGGTCCTCCAGTTAAGGATTTAGGGCGATGAGTAGTTGATTAGCTTGTTCAATCATAGAGATGCTATTTTTATAAGAAAAGATTACATCTCTTCATGTGGCTTTATCATTTATTACATTCCTCAGAAATCCCAGCAGCTGGACCTCTTATAGTGGTCCTAGATAGGACCAACTGTCATGCCAAAATGAGGTTGTAGTGCAATCTCCAACTTTGCAAATAAAATCCACTCTATGCAATTGGTTGAGTGTCAATATATGCCTTAGGGTTCAAGAAGTCTCAATTTTAACTTTCCACAGCTATAGATTTCCTTGCGTTTTAAAATAGGAATGCACCCATTCCACCCATAACGAATCTTTTTTTGTTACCAATCTCCAAACCCTTTTCAACATTTGAACTTGATTAAAAACCTTAAGTGACATGATTCCTAATCCCCCTCCTTTTCCTAGTTATGTAAGCTTCCTCCCATGTAGCTTTAATACGTGATTTTCTTTCTTCTTTACCATGGCAGATGAATATATTCAAGATTATAATGATAGCTTTGATTAGTTTTTTAGGAAACTTAGAAGTGATGTCCAATGCACATACAAGTTGCTTAAGACTGATTTTATCACTTGAATTCTGTCAGCCAATGCACATCTGTCTTAAGAGATGGAATTCATGTTTGCTATGGAGAAAAGCAACAAATTTTTTGCAAAGGATAGGGAAGCAATCTTTTAAGTGTTGCATTTGTAGTGAAAATTGATCTTTCCACCATGTGCTAACTGCTTGACCATTCTTATTAGGACCTCTATGGATAGTGTGAAGAGGTAAGGGGATAAGGGGTCCCTTTACACCTTTAACTACTCTAAAGGGTTCACCATTGATTAGGATTCCGTAAGATGTACTAGTGACACACTGACTTATCCAGTTGACAAAGAGCTTAGGAAAGACATGGTATTAATTAGGAAATCCCAGTCAAGGGAATTAAATGCTTTTGTAAATCCACCTTGATAGCACAGTTCCTAGTTATTTTCCTTCTATTGTAG
Organism: Erythroxylum baracoense; assembly: GCA_025629805.1. Taxonomy (NCBI): domain Eukaryota; kingdom Viridiplantae; phylum Streptophyta; class Magnoliopsida; order Malpighiales; family Erythroxylaceae; genus Erythroxylum; species Erythroxylum baracoense. The sequence goes on along the minus strand of JAOTAY010000191.1, from coordinate 25,311,325 downwards.
CCCCTGAAAAGTTCTTATCCTAATAAGATGTTATCTCTAATAGATCTTCTCCTCATAAATGCACCTTAGGAGTTGTTACTTAAATATCCAACAATTAGTTTCAACCTCTTAGTAATCATCTTTGTTGTCACTTTATAGATGGCATTGTAGCATGAAATAGACCTATAGTTCTTGATAAAATTGGGAGATGGTACCCTAGGGATCAAACAAATAAAAGTTTTATTTAGTTCTTTAAGCATCTTTCCCTTACTAGAAACTCCAACATTGCATCAATAATCATACCATGTGTTTACTCTGATCCTATGTCTTTTATAAAATTAGGGCATTGAAACCATCAAGCCCAAGGGCCTTTTACAGGATTAGGAAGAAAAGATCTTCCTTTATGATGTGTGCTTAATTGTTTATACATTTGCCCTATAACACTTAGTGATTATTGTTGTGAAACACTTATGAAACTTACTTTAGTTCATATTTGATATTAGGTACAAGTTTGGAGCACAAGAACTAAAATGGGTTAAAACCATCTTCTTTAAGCTAACATTTTGATGTTCAAACTCAATTACCCTTGTGGAACAAGAAGGAGATGGATTGGGGTGAGGATTGGACAAGAATTCATAAGAAGAACAACAATTCAGTAGAACTTAGGAGATACACTACAGTTGTGTATATCCTTACACGGCAATGTAAACATTCAAAAGACTGTTTTGGACTTACACATTTGGATACACAGTCGTGTATCCAACCGTGCATCTTCACGAGTTTCACTTTTTTTGATGTATCAAACCGTGTATGTACCCAAAAACATAATTTTTACTATAAATAAAACATTTTGATGGAAAAAACAAAAGGAATCAACTTAGGACTTCGTGAAGGGGAGAAAACTCACTCGTTCAAGACACCCATGGAGGGCTAAACTTTCCAACCCAGTTTAGAGGTGAAGTCGACACCTAGGATCACGGTTAAGCATATCTTTTCATTGTGTAATGTTGAATCCCTCTCTTTTAGAATTGTTTTTGTTATTTTGTGCTTTCTGAGTTGGGTATTGTGTAAGAATGATCTGAATGTATTCATTAGATTGTTTATATGTAAACCATTGCTAGAATCTTCAATACAATACATAATTGTTGTATTTTAGGTTTGTTTGTAGCTACGAATGAAATTGAATCATCAGGAATAATGTGACATAGGTTAAATAACCCGAACTCGTGTGCTTACTGCTTAGATTGGTTTGTTTTCCATGTCCATAATAGGGTTACCAAATTAGACCTAGAAAGTTTATTTTAGGTTATTCGATAGTTAGGTTTAATTAAAGACCTTATTTTAAATTAATACTACTTAATGAAAAATTGGGATTAACAGAACTTCTTGTTAATCTACGATCAATACTAATAGAGGGGTAAGGAAACATTATAATAATAAAATATGCGTAATTGTGTGTAAACCGAGATTGATTCGAGAATCAAATTTTACACATGCATCACTCTTATCATTTTTTGATTGTTTGAATTAAATTGCTTTCATTGATTTTCTTTTACTTTACTTCCTTAATTGCATCAAAGAGCTTTAATTCCTTTTTAATTAAACTCGATTTCCTTATATAAAAGTATAATTTGGTAGCTAGAATAAAGATATTCAACCCCTTAGTAACATCCTCATCAAAACCTTCTAAATCGATTAGAAAGTTGTTAAATCTAAAAGGAAAGTTTCTTCTCTGTTGGCATAATAGGTTTTGAATAAGGATTAGGTAGTGATCTAAGAGAAGATTACACTTAAAAGAGGCTTTATGCTTTACGAGATGTTTTCGCCATGCATCATTAACTAGAGCTCTATCCAATTTCTTTTTAATGAGTCATTGCCCTTGATGTTTATTATTCCAAGTGAATAATTGCCTTTCCATCTGTAAGTCGGTAACCTATGTCTAATTTAAACAATCTTTTAGCTCACTAGTATGGTTCCTTAGGATGATGTTACTCCCTTCAGCTTCATTAGCATAAAGCATATAATTAAAATCACTAGTAATTATCAATGGATTCTTTTTACCGACTCCTAGTCTAATTAGGTTGTTCCATAAATCAAATTTCTTAAATCTATAAAAAAAACGTAGATAATTAAGATTCGTAAGCTTAGATTAGAAGCCTTACTCTTCACTTTGTGGTGGATTATTTGTTGCTCAATCAATAGTGGTTCAACTTCAACCTCCCTAGAGTTAAAATCCACAATAGTTATGCCATTGTAATGGGAGTTGTGGTTAGAGAGGTAGTCCTAGTTTTCCTTAAAAAATGATTAATGCTATAGATCTCCTTTATTCTAGTCTTTAGAAGACCTTACAAAAAGTTTCGTATTCTTGGATATAATCTACAACCATAATTTGTTTATTAGGGTTGTTAAGGCCCTATGACATTCCATGTCAAAAGAGACATTAGTTCTAGGAATTAAAGGCTTCTTCTTCCTCTTAGAGGTCTTCTTTGTCACTCTCTTAAATTTGGAATCTAGATCAATCTCTACCAGTACTTCTTTTATATTCACAGCTTCCTGAAATGGAGATTTAGAGCCATTTCCTGCTTCATTTTGCTAGGAGGTTATAGTGTGCATTGGATGTCTTGTGTGTCAGCATTCCCCTCCCTACTTCCTTTGGATTGCAACATTAATTCATGTGTTTTTTCCTTATTTAAGGTATCATTAGTTTCCAGCTTAGCTTTATTCTCTCTCTAAGATTCATTGAGGAGTTAACTCGCTTCTATCTTACCATCCAATTAGAATAGTCATTAACTTCTCCAATCTTGAAGATCCTTCAAATGGATACCTAGGTCTATTTTGGTGTAATGCTAGTTTCTAGTTATATGTGACTATCTTTTAGTCCTCGAATAGGATTCCCCAATCATCCATTCTTATAACGGGAATCATTTACAGGAGATCTTTGGAAGCCTCTACCAAAATGCATATTCTGGCAAAACTAACTCTTTTCATAATAGTTCTAGTTTCATCCAAACATAGGGAATTCCCAATAAAAATCCCTAAGTGACTCAATCCCCTTATAGTCTAGTACTCTAAGGGTATATTATGTATGCAAGCCCATATATGAATCTGCTTATGCCTTAGATCCTCAATCTTAATACTACGTTTTTGTCCTTGTAAAAGTATAAGTTTGTAATTGTAATGTCAAGGCCCTATTTCGAAAAATCTATTAGCTAGTTGAGCAAAACTGAATCTGAATAGGAAGATATTATTATCATTTAGTAAAACTTCCTAAAGTCCCATATTTTCCCACTCCTTTACAGCTCAGGAGTTCATGGTTTAAAAAGAGGGTCTCCTATCCATAGCCAATAAGAGTTTCTTCCCATTTCCTCATTCCTTCTTTAAGTATATCCGAATCCAGAGATACAATTATTTTTCCTTCTATTTTTGGAGGAAAAAATTGAAGCCTGAAATCTAATAAGTCATCATCAATAACCTATTTCCTTGTCTTCCTTAGAGGGCTAATACCTGTAGGTCTTTCCTTAGTCTTACTTTACTAAGATTCTTAAGAGTTTGTGCCATTGGCTTGAGTAAGGCTACTTATGTGAAAATGGTTGTTATGTAGATGGGAAAAAGTATTTGGTTTAGGGTTTTTGGTAGGGTCCTTTGGGAAGGGAGAAAGTCTTTTCTTATCAAAACTAGGTTTCTTGACATTGCTATATTAGTTAAGTGGTTAATAACCAGTTTATTGTGAATGCAGGGGTATAGATCAATGGTGGAAAAGGAGAGCAAGAGGAAAGATGAGGATTCAAGAAGAAGAAAATGTAGATGTTAGCAAAGAAGGATTAGTATGAATCAAATTTGAAGTTAAGAGAAATAATAGAGTTAAGGAAGCTACAAAAAGGAGTTAAGAAAGTGGGTTCAAGTCATAGATAACAACTAGCTTAGGTAGTGGAATGGTTAATGAGAAGGAAGGGCTCGACTCTCTAGTTTTGCTTTGCCTAAGATATGATTTAGGACATGAATGTGACCCAGACCATGGATGATATGTGTTTATATTTTGATTTATTTGATCTACAATACTTAGTGATTAATGCCTTAGAAATGCTTAGGATACTCACTTTGACTCATATTTGATTTTAGGTACAGTTTGGAAGTGAAGGAGTTAAAGTGACATGAAAGCATATGCATGAAGTCATCTTCTCGATGTTGACACTCACTTGTCCTTGTGGAATAAGAAGGAGAAGATTTAGAACAAAAAATAGAAGACTTGGAGAAGTTTGGAGGAAGAAGAAGAATGATGGAGTGCCACGATCATGGCATAATTGGTTGATCAGGTTGTTGGTTGTGTAAGATGTAATTATTAACCCTTGATAATCCGCAAATGCACAATTTGTTAGCGTAATACCGGAGGTGTTGATCCCACAAGGAGGGAATTAATCTAACCCTAAAATCTAAGGCTAGAAATAATAACAGAAATTCAAATTGCACAAAACTAATATGAGAACTTAATTTAATCGAACAAATTAAGAATCAAACATGAAATACTAATTATTAAACAATTGCAACATACCCAAGAATCAATCGAAAGAAATTAACAATTGAGAGAAATAGAATTTTACCTATCCTTAATGCTAACCTAACTAATTATGAATTATCGAATTGTTAGTTCTAGACTATCCTAGGGTTGATTACTTTTATTAAGTTATAACCATTAAACCTAAATTATAAACCTAATTAGATTATGAAAATTGCAATCTCTTAATTCACAACTTATCCAAAGCCCTAATTAGTTCTGAAGTTCTCTAATAAACTATCAGAAACCTATGCAAGATCTCTATTCGTAGAATTTCTCGATCTGATTTAATTCTTGTTCTATTAAATCGTCTAATTCTCGTTAGTTCAATTTAATCATTTTTATTCGATTCACCCTCTCAATCCATTACGGAAGTATACAATCGCATAATCAAATCACAACAAACCCAAGAAACATATAAATAATCAGTTTTCATTAATTCAAGAATAAAATTCCGAAGGTGAGTTTAGAACATCCTTGACATTCTAGATCCTATCATCAACTATTCAATCTAATTCTGTACAATAATAAAATTGAAATTAAATAGGAAATACAATTTAAATGGATGATGAGAGGCAGCGACATCGGGAAACCTCCTGATCTGGAAAGTACGTCGAGTCAGCTTCTTCTCCTCTTCTCTCTTCCTTCTTCTCTTCCTCTATATCTCGATGATTTCTCTCTAGGGTTTCTCAAGGTGGCTGAAGCAAAAGCTCCTTTCTCTACCTCCCGTTGTTCTTTAAATAGTCTTTTATGTTTTGGGTAATCCTCGGTGTCCAAAAAGTCCAAAATATCCCTTGAAATGTGAAGTTAGTAAGCATCTGTGTGTCTGCTCGACGTAGGCCACGATCATGGACAACGTCTGACCTTTTGTCACGATTGTGGGCTATCATTTCTGCTTGAATGTCTTTCGAAACTCCTTTGTTCTTCGATATTGACCCTAAAATACTAGCAAACACATCAAGATACCTTAAAAATATAATATTTAAGTTTAAAAGCTTGTATTAACTCATAAAACACTTTAAACACAAATAATTAATAAACTAACACAATTCTAACCTAAACATATACTAAATGATCGAATTAACAACTAAATACATATTAAAATATGCCCTAAAATACGATGCAATTTACACTTATCATTGGTCATTGGCTATGAATGTGATAAAAGCTTGTCACACAGGCCACGATCGTGGTCTACGCGACGACAACTTGGGGATAGCTTCCGAACTCAATTTATTGAGGGTCATTTAAGACATTTTAGGCTGGGGAAAACCTAGTTTTTTTAGCCTAATTGGAATGAACTATAAAAAGACAATAATGAAACCTTGAAAGGGAACCTCCATTCTTGCTACATTTGGGAGAAAATCTAAGGAAAGAAGAAAACGTGGAGAGAGAAAGATCTGTATTCCTCTTTATGTCTCTTCGATTTTTATTAGATACAAAAGCTTTCATTGTAGATTCTTGGAGATTGAAGAAGGAAATGGAAGGCTAAACCACTCGACGTTGGCTCGGAGGGCAATCAAGGCTTAGGAGCACATTAAGCATATCATTATTGTGTATCTTTTTCTTTCCCTCTTTACGGATTGTTTACGCTGTCTTATATGGAATGTTTGGGATTTCAACTTATGCATCAATTTTATCACTTTACTGCTGTTTAATTTGAGTAGTTTTTATAGATTCAATTTTACTTTGTTTTCTAATTTTCTTCAAACCAAAAACTCCCTTGTTTTACTTATACAGATAATTCAAGAATGCAATTGGAATTAATCTTTGTGAGATCGACTTAGACTTAGCGTTAGCTATAATTTTAGTCTAGTTATTTTGGTAGTATTATGATGTATGACCAATTTTGATGTCGTAGTTGAGAATTATGGCTAAAAGCCCAAATTAGGGCCAAACTTTTTAGGTCTGATTAATTTAAAACCAAATCTTTTAAGTTGCTTAATAAAGGTGTAATAGTTCACAAATCTGCTCAATATCAAGCTATTTTGGACGGAAGTTATGAATTGCCGTACACGCGCTGTTATGTAAAGTCAATCGATCTTTAAATGCCATCTCAAAAACACACGTAGCTTTCAAAAAACAAAAATATAAGCAAGCCCCTTTATCACACTCTCTTCACTTCACTCCCGGTTTTAACTCCCAGCAAACTCAGAGCCCACAAGCAGTGCATGGTTCAGTTATTAATGTCTTTCAAGAAGAAAGTGTAATACAGACACAGTTCAAGATTTAAAATATACTTGCAGTGGGAGTGGGTCAGTGAGAAAGAAAGAGAGAAAATGGAACTGAGTAAGGTTACTCTACAGATCTTCTCATGGCTTTCTCACTGCGAAACTGCTAATAAGACGCGAGTGCTCAGCATTGACGGTGGTGGAACCAACGCCATTCTTTCCGGCTCCTCTCTTATCCACCTTGAGGACCAGATCCTCCTCAAGATTGGAGATTCAAACATGAGAAACGTCGATTTCTTCGACATTGTCTCTGGCACCCTTATTGGAGCTATCCTCGCCTCCATGCTTGTCACTGACGACGGTTGCAGAAGACTCCTGTTTTCTGCTAGAGAAGCTGTTGCATTTGTTGCCGAGAACAACTCCAAAATTTTCAATGTTACGATAGCCGGATTCCTCCGATGGAGAAGGATACTCTCCGGCAGGAGCATGGATAAGGTATTGAAGGAAGCGTTTATGAGAGAAGATGGGACAATTTTGACCTTGAGGGACACGTGTAAGCCTCTCCTCGTTCTTTGCTTTGACCTCAGGAGCTTTGCTCCTTTTGTGTTCTCTCGCAGGGACGCGTCGGAGTCGCCTAGTTTCAACTTTGAGCTATGGAAAGTCTGCTGCGCCACGTCAGCGACTCCAAGCTTGTTTAAGTCGTTTAACTAAACGTCTACCGACGGGAAGACGTCATGTACCGCAATTGATGGAGGTCTGGTGATGAATAACCCAACGACAGTAGCAGTTACTCACGTATTCCACAACAAGCGGGACTTCACGTTGGTTAACAGTATGGAGGATCTGCTCGTTCTGTCATTAGGTAACGGTCCGTTGAGCAGATCACCACCTAGCGTGAGGAAGTTCTGTCATAACGGCGAGTGCTCGACGTCGTCAATTGTTGACATTGTTCTGGACAGAGTTTCGGAAACAGTAGACCAGATGTTAGGTAACGCGTTCTGTTGGAATCGTGCGGACTACGTTAGAATCCAAGTGAAAAATGTTGATGGATATTTGTTTGGTTACTAGGAATATTTTGCGAAAAGAAAATAAATGAATGATTGGATGATGGCGCATGGACATCATCGCTGTTGTCTTGGAGTCCAGCGGTATTAACAAGTAAGAAAGATCATAATTTCCATCATCTCTCATTAATGACATGTGCCCCATTCCCCGTAATCTTCACCATTTTAATATAACAGTCCAACCAAGCTATGCCTGATGAGTTCTTGTTCAATCATCGTATTCCATCATGCAAAACTAATGCCATCTCAATCCAAGATACGTTCATCAGTTCTTTCTCTTCTTCAACAAGTGATAATATATCATCACCAACCTCTACATCCATCAAAACTCGCCACCTTCCACCTCCCTTCTCATCCAGCGTAGTTTTAAAAGACATAGAAGGTGCAACTCTTCATCATCTAGCTTAACATAAGATTCTTACAATAGAAGATAAGATGATGCTCTCATCCCCGTACTTGATCAGTAAAATAATGTCAAGGTAACTGATTATTGTGCGAAAAGGTAATTGAGTATTGTGCAAACAACAGAAAAAGTCCCTACTACAATGGTCTCATTGACACAACTCTACTCTTTTCACTGGTGTGTGTGTGTGTGTCTATATATATAGTGAAAAGAGTATATATATATATCATAGACATTCACTCCCTCATTGTACCTCTTAAACTCACTAACCTAGGCTTGTTTGTAGGGTTGTGAATTGAATTGTATAAAAAGGTGCAGAGAAAGAAAGAGATAGAGAGTTGTAACTTTTTCGGAGAGGCTCGGATTTGAATGCTTGGGTATGTGTGTGGTTAACGAGCTTTGTATATATATCACAGACATTCACTTCATCATTGTACCTCTTAAACTCGCCAACTTGGGCTTGTTCGTAGGGTTGTTAATTGAATTGTATAAAAAGGTGCAGAGAAAGAAAGAGATAGAGAGTTTTGACTTTTTTGGAGAGGCTTGGATTTGAATGCTTGGGTATGTGTGTGGTTAACGAGCTTTGATGAGGAGGTTGGTCAGATTTTAGAAAAAAAAGCAATTCAAAGTGAGTAGAAGATGGTAACTTTGTAGATGTGCCACGTAATATACCTCATTCAAACTTAACGGCACGTGTATTACACTGTCAAATTTCTGTTTAAAATAGCCTAACATTGAGCAAAATTCGTAATGTTTAGACCTTAATTGAGCAAGTTAAAATGTTTGGCTCTAAAATGATCAAATGTGAAAACATTTGGCCCAAAATTGGACATTTAGCCCGAGGATTAATATCCTTTTCTTTTCTAAATTTATTTGTTTTATTTTATTTTTATTTGTGGTTAATTTCTTCTCTTGTTTGATTAGTTATAGTGCATGACATGATCTTCTCACACTAGTGAATTGATATTTGATCCAGAACTTGAAAGAACGTTATGCAGAGCGAGAAGATAAGTTGTACAAAGTTCCGAGGATCCATCATCATCTAACAGAAAAATTGACTCTTCACTAGGAATTCAAATAGCTTTAGATTTACTTTCTGATTTTTCTAGTGATTCCATTTCTGATGCTGATTCTAACATGGCTGAACAAAATAATAATCGCACTCTCAAGCAATTGGCTACTCCTAATTTTAATCACCAATTGTTGTTCATTGATTTTCCTACTATTGATGTTGTTTTTGACCTTAAATCTATTCTAATTCATCTTTTACTTACTTTTCGTGGTACGCTAAGTGAAGATCCTCACAAGCATCTTAAGGAATTCCATGTGGTTTGTTTTAGTATGAAGTCAGTTGGGGTATAAGAAGAGCATATTAAGTTGAGGGCATTTCCATTTTCGTTGGGAGACACTACCAAGGATTGGCTTTATTATTTACCCTCTGGATCAATTACCACTTGGAAAGAGATGTAGAGAATTTTTCTGGAAAAATACTTTCTGCATCTCAATCAACAAATATTCGGAAGGAGATTTGTGCAATTCGACAACATCATATGGAAACATTATATGAGTGCTGGGAGCATTTCAAGAGGTTGTGTGCTAGCTGCCCTTATCATAAAATTAGTGAGCAACTCTTGATCCTGTATTTCTATGAGGGGCTTCTACGAAAAGAACGAAATATGGTAGATGTAGCCAACGATGGTGCATTAGTGGACAAGACACCTATTGATGCTAAAAATCTCATTTCCAATATGGCCACTAACTCCTAACAATTCAGTATTCGAGAGGAACCCTACCCATTGAAGGTTAATGAAGTTAGTACTATTACATTGGAATAACAAATAGCCGGGTTGACATCTTTGGTTAGACAAATGGCTACAAATGGTGTTCAACAAGTCAAAGGTATGTTGATCGTGGTTTTTCGATGTATGTAAGTTTTAATTGATTAACCTCGATAATTCGCAAGCGTAAGGGTCATTCGCATAGTATCTAAGGTGTCGACCCCATGAGGAGGGATAAGCTAATCCTAAAATCTAAGGCCAAAATAAATCACAGAAATTTAAATGTAATGAAACTAAAACAAGAATTCAATTCAATCAATTCAAGAATCAATCACGAAAATATTAACAATTTAGTAATTGCAGCGCACACCCAAGAATCAATATAAGGAACTACCAGTTGAGAGAAAGAGAATTTTACTGATCTTTAATGCTAACCTGATCAATTATGAATTACTGGATTATTGGTTCTAGACAATCCTAGGGTTGATTACTCTCTCTCGAGTTATAACCTTTAACACTAATTTATAAACCCTAATTAGATTATGCAAGTTGCAATTTCTCAATTAACAACCTATCAAAAACTCTAATTAATGTGAAGTTGTCTAAGAAACTATTAGAAAGCTATGCAAGATCTCACTTCACACGATTTACCAATTTGATTTAATTCGTGTTCTATTAAATCACATAACTCTCGTTAGCCCAATTTAATTATTTTTCACTCAATTCAAGCTCTCGGTTTATCATTGAATTATGCGATTGCAGAAATTAACTCATAATAAATCCAATAAAATGTAAACAATCAATTTTCATTAAATCAAAGATAAAACCCCAAAGGTGAGTTTAGAATATCATAAACATCCAAAAATCCTATCACCAACTATTATTCCAAATCTATGCAATAATAAGATTGAAAATAATAGGAAATATGAAATTGATGGATGACGGGAGGCAGCGACGCTGGAAAACTCCTGATCTAGGAACTACGTCGAGTCGGCTTCTTCTCCTCTTTTCTCTTCCCTCTTCTCTTTCTCTATCACTTGATAATTCTCTATAAGATTTCTATGAAAATGGCTAATGCGAAAGCTTTCTCCTATTTTTTGTCTTATTCTTTAAATACCTTTTGTGTTCTGAGCAACCCTAGGATTTTTTCGGGGTCCAAAAGTTTTGAAAAATCCCTCAAAATTTGACATTTTTAAGTGTCTGCGCATCTGCTCGATGCAGGCCATAATTGCGGCCCTACATGCCATGATTTTAGGCCACTTCCGAGCCTTCTGTCACGATCATGGCAAGTAGGTCATGATCGTGGACCATGTCCTAGGCTTCTATCATTGATCACGATTTTTCAATATGTGTAAGTTTTAATATTTAACCTCGATAATCCGCAAGCGTACGGGTCATTCACGTAGTACCTAAGGTGTTGATCCCACGAGGAGGGTTAATCTAATCCTAAAATCTAAGGTCAAAACCTTTCATAGTAATTCAAATGTAACAAAACTAAGGCAAGAATTTAATTCATTCACACAACTCAATTGTAAGAATCAATTACGAAAATATTAACAAAATAGCAGTTGCAACACCCAATCAAGAATAATCCTAAAGAACTACCAATTAAGAAAAAGGAGAATTTTATCTATCTTTAATGCTAATCTAATCGATTATGACTTACTAGATTATTGGTTCTAGACGGTCCTAGGGTTGATTACTCTCTCTCGAGTTATAATCATTAACCTTAATTTATAAACCCTAATCAAATTATGAAAATTGCAATCTCTCAACTAAAAATCTATCCAAAACCCTAATTAGATATGAAGTTGTCCAAAAACTATTGGGAACTTTTATAAGATCTCTCTTCGAACAATTTACCAATTTAATTTAATGCTCATTCTATTAAATTACCTAACTCTCGTTAGCCTAATTTAATTATTTTTCACTCAATTCACTCGCTCAGTTTATCACTAAATTATGCAATTGTAGAAATTAAATCACAATAAATCCAGTAAAAACACAAACAATCAAATTTCATTAAATCAAAGATAAAACAACCCGAAGGTTAGTTTATACATCCTCAACATTCACAAAATCCTATCATCAATGGCTATCCCAATTCTATACATTAATAAAATTGAAAATAAATCAGAAACAAGATCTGAATGGATGATGGACGTGACAACGTTGGGAAACCTCCCTTTCCAGGAAGCACGTCATGTCGGCTTCTTTTCCACGTCTCTCTTCCTTCTTCTCTTTCTTAATCTCTCAATGAACTCTCTCTAAGGTTTCTCAATGGTGGCTGATGCAAAAGCTTGTTCATCTCCTTTGTGTTGATTTTTATATACATTTTGTATTTTGGGCAGCCCTAAGGTTTTTTAAAGATTCGAAAGGTCCAAAAACTCCCTCAAAACTTGGCTTTTCTGAGTGTTTGCGCATTTTCCCAATGTGGGATATGATCGTGGGCCACATCTGAGCCTTCTGTCATCATCATGGCAATCAGGCCATGATCGTGGGCAGTGTCCTGGGCTTCTGACACTATCGTGGCCCATATACCACGATTGTGAGCCATTATTTTTGCACGAGTGTCTCTGAAACTTCTCAATTCTTCGATGTTGACTCTGAAATACTAACAAACACATCAAGGTACCTCAAAAACATAATAATTAAGCTTAAAGACTTGACTAACCCATAAAAACAGTTAAACACACAAAACTAACACAATTCTAACCTAAACATATACTAAACAATTAACACTTACAAATTAGGCCTTAAACCATGATACAATTTACACTTGTCAACATCCCCCACACTTAAACATTTTCTTGTTCTCAAGCAAACAAAATAACAAACAAACAACGTATAATGTAGTAATGAGACAATGGCTTCAACTTCAATAAATTTAACTTTAAACACAATCATTCAAGTTATATCAAGTCATTAACATGCAAAATCTGCGACTAGAGGCTTTGAACTAAATATACAAATTAATCCAGATACAAGTGTTAATTTATTTACCCTTTTCAATTGCATACACACGTTAATAATTCTTTGGTCATTCAAACTCTGTAAGTCATTCAAACTCTGTAACTACTCCTAAGTAGGTTTTCATGAAAAGTCAAGCTATTATAAGTTCGGTAGGTTGTTATTAGAACATTTTTTTTATTTAAACAAAGACCTAGTCTTTTACTCAAAGGCAAACATTGGTGATGAACGTCGATCCGGTTGCTCGAATAAGTCATTTTTATTAAATTGCTTGGTTGAAACATCATTATAGCTTTTGGATGCGGAGGCGCACATTTGTGATGCTTATCGATCCAGTTACTTAGCTATATCATGTTCTCAACTGGATACCCCAAGGCTAGCGGAATAGTTATTTATTTAGAAAATAAGATTTTTTAATTATTATTATTACCTACCTTGTTGTTTTAGCTACTCGTTTCTATGAAAAATACTAGTAAATTTATTTAAGTCGAAAGGCCTCAAATTATGAACGAATGTGACAATTTAGAGGATGACAAACTCACACTAACTCCTACTTAAGCTGCATATTTAGCCAAAGAGTCCAATTCACTATTTTTGCGAGCTCATGATTCTTCACAACCTAATAGACTTTGTACAAAAATTAAATCAATTCCAATTCATTTGAGCCATTGACGCATTCACACAATTTACAAATTGTAACCTAACAACTATCATACAATATGCAAAATCACATTCAAAGCAAAACACATAACTCTCACTATACTTGAACAAAACATTGTCCTCAATGTGAGAAGGGGATGAACAAACACATAAGGAAAGAATGAAGAGAAATTAAAGTAAAGCAAAAAATAAAAATGAAGACTAAATTGAAAAAGAAAGGGGGCTAGACAAAGGCCTCATGGTGATAGAGGCGGGGATGGTGTTGGAGGTGGCAATTGAATGCCTTGAGCCTTAAAATAATGATGGATACGACATATGTCCTGGATCTAACGTTGTTGAGTTTGGGACATCTCCTTCATACTTCTGGAGTTCTCCACAAGTGTATCTGTAATTACCTTGTTTTTTTGCAGAGATTGTATCGAGTACTTTCTTCTAGCCTGGTTCTTCTATTTCTTCTTCCCCTCGGACTCTTCACTAGTTGAGTCCTCTTTTGCTTACTGAGGCAGTGCTGTACTTGAACTTACCTGACTAGCCCTGATCTTAATATGCATCTTTTGACTGATATCCCAGAATTTCATGTTATGAGACTTAAGGATTTCAGCACATCATAGATGATAATGATCTAGAAAGTTTGGGAGATGGACAGTTAAACCACTATAGTCCACGCTATAATACTTAGCAATGGTAGAAACTAAGTGCCCCATTCCTAAATTGTTGCTCCTCTTGCGCAGAGTCGCAATAATAGCGTTCAATACATATGTGGAGGTGCATACTGGAATGTTGTAATCCATACACCACAGTATAAAAAGTTCCTTTGTGAACACTTGCTGGTTTCGAATTTATCAAAAATCAGTTAACACATGAATTTGTGCAATAACAAGTGCTCATGGGTCCTTATGATGTTGTTGTGGGTATTTTTGGCATCAAGTTGCTCTAATCCAGTGAGCTCATTCCAATAGCGAGAAGCATGAAAATTGTCGTGCTGATCGATAATGGAAGCTTCATGGAACCCACACATATCGTACATGATTTCAATGTTTAGTTCATAAGCTCGTCCCCGCAATCTAAACCACTTTTTTTAGGGTTCCTAGGTTCATAGGAAAGGGAAGTAAAGAATTCTAGAGTGAGCTCTTGGTAAACAGAAAATTAGAAGTGTATAAAATTTGTCCACTAAATTCTTTCTGTTAAGTTTTCTACTCTGTCGCGCAGTTCTAGCCTATCAAGTGTATCAAAATCAAAATATTTAGGGACTAAAATTTGTTTAGCATTGAGGGAATGAAAACGAATACCTTCCTCCTCTGTGTAGATCAGGAAGGGTGCTCTGAAGTCCGCTGCTCTGTTCCTTCTCCGTAGTCTCGAGACTTAGTTTTATCCTGATGATTGATCTCGCTTGGCTGATAGCTTAATGCATGACATACTAGCTTGTGAGTAGGTAGAAGTTGGAAGAAACTAGAAATTTGAATAGAAATTTGAAATTTGGGTAGAGAGAAGTGAGAGTGTTTGGAGGTTTAAAGCTTAGAGAGATAAAGTAAAAATGAAAGTGAGAGAAAAAGTGAAGTTATAAATGAATATAAAGGTAATTGGACGGTAAAATGGTAAAAATTGAAATGACATTCGCATACCCCTATCTTTACCCTACTGCAGGCCACGATCGTAGCCTACAATTTTCCACCAATTTTTTATTTTTTATTTTTTTTCCTTTTGTTCTTCTTCATTTTCCTTAGTCACTTCTTAACTCTTTGTGACCTTTTCACCTCTCTTTGTATACTTCAACGATTATTAAATTTATATCAAAGTCGTATGCCTTCCTAATTTTATTTGGAAATGAAATAACCAAACTATGGAATTTAAACTATCTAAAAATCAAAGGAGTTAACAATCCATAGGTTGCCTCCATGCAATGTTTCTTTTAAAGTCGGCAGCTCGACACTCTTCTTTCATTAGAAACTCAGTCAGGATCAATTATGAGCAGCTTGCATCCATCCTTTTCGTTCAATATCAGTTTTGTAGCTTGTAAGTAAGGTAAAAATTGCAAAATAATCAGAAGGACAATGTTGATAACATTATGAAAACCAATTAAGCTCAATAATATCCTTCTTTCAAGTGAACTATTAACAAAACAGGGAATAACAAAACCCCCTGAATCTTTTATTGAATCCAATAGTTTGTCCTGTAAGAAGGTGAGTTGCTCTCTTTCTTTCTTAATCAGTTTCGGCTCTTCTATTTCTTCTGCTTTATAAACAGAGCCTTTCATAGCTTATTCAAACTTGATGTTTGTTGTCATATATTCTTCATCCTTTTGTTCTTTAGAAGATTCAAACACATCAATTATCATAAATGATCTACTATCCTTCGAATTCTTTAATACATCATTTATGTTGAATGTCACTTGGTCATCATTAATCCAAAGGATAAGGTTCTTTTCATGGACATCTACCTAATATTTTTCGATGTTCAAGCATGGTATACTAAGACCTAGCAGATAAGATGAGCGGTTTTCATCATTTTCCACTGGTTCTTCTTGTTTTTCCCCATTTCTAAGTGTGATAGCCTCATATTGCTCTCATCTTATAATTCCATATTGCTCAGAGAGTCTTCCATATTCTATTACAAAATTCATAGGAAAGTTGTCTTGTTTGAATCATCATGCTGTGAATAGAAGCGACAAGATTTTTCATTACTTGGTCAAATTGCTTTTCCAGTCTCTTCTGATTCTCTTCCATATCTGTTAGCTTATCCATGATTTTGTCCAATTTGGAATCTCATAAACTGGACTCATCTTGCTAAAGCCCTAAAAGGTCTTGATGTCCTAAATGATCCCTACATTATTGGGCCAACAGAAATTGGGTGGTTCTTTATCCCGGAGTGCATATGTTTTAATAAGGATCGTTACTTCCCTAAAAGGATTGTTACTTCCCTAACCATACTATGCCTCATTGTAATTCACAAAAGTTCCTTGTTCCCTATAATATCTTATTAGAGAAGTGATACACTCATATTTTCATATATGTTTAGGACTTAATTTAGAGTCGTTTATATTCATTTTACATTCATCTATAGCTGGTTTATCATGTTTTAGCATTAATTGAGGTTCATTGATGCAAAGTGTATAAATGAAACAAATAGACTCGAATTGTACTATTTTAGGTTTCTGGTAGACTTGACCTTTAGTCATTGTGGGATTTTTATCTTGAGATTGGTTTAGCCAAAAATTCTAAAATTTCATACTTAAATTCTTGACTCATTGA
>JAOTAY010000191.1:25234902-25245522 GCA_025629805.1 Erythroxylum baracoense | reverse complement strand
TAGGCCACGGTTTGGGGTGAACCAGTATAAAAATCGTATCGTCTATTCTCTACTCTTTAACTTTAGTTTACTTTATTATTAAAACTATTAGAGAAATAATTTGCGATTTATCTACGTAATAAGTTGTGATATTCTTATAATAAGAAAGAAAAGTTTTCTTTTAGAGACTTTATAGCCAAAAAAAAAAGATACACCATTCAACCCCCCTCTTTTGTATCTAGTTTCTTGAACTTAAAGTCTTTACTAACGTATGATTTACATCATGATGTTTTCCGGTATCACCAGATGACGGAAAATGTTGATAGGATTAGACTGTTCCCTTTCACACTTAGGGATAGAGCGAAAGCTTGGTATCACTCACTGAGCCCTGCTAACATTACAACGTGGGAGCAGCTCGTGCGTGCTTTTCTAGATAAATACTTCCCATTGAGGAAGACTATAAAGATCATAAAGGAAATTACTAATTTTCAACAAGGTGACGGGGAGTCAATTTATGAATTGTGGAAGTGATACAAAGACCTACAGAGGAAGTGCCCATACCACAACCTACTGAAGGAATTCCTTCTGTAGGCATTTTACAATGGAGTTAACCCACCTACTAAAGGCACCATTGATGCAGCATCAAGAGGATCTTTGATGCAAAAGACGGTTGATGAAGCAGAGGAATTGATCGAGGAGGTGGCCAGTAATAGTTGCCTATGGATGAGTGAGTAACAAAGGCAACCTACCACTTTTAGAGAGCAAAAAGGAATCGTTGCGGTCACTCAGATGACAGAGATGCAAACAAAGATCGACAATTTGACACAACAACTCAATGGTATGAAGGCATCATCCACTGCTCTGGTTAAGGCCATGTAATTGAAGTGTAAGTTATGTGGTCAAGTAGACTGTGATACTGTGGACTGCTACTTGATGAGAGAGGACAACCAGGAGCAAGTGAACTACATGGGGGCTCAATATGGATGAGGAGTGGGAACAATCCCTACTCCAACACTTATAACCCTAGGTGGAAGAATCACCCCAACTTTAATAGAGGCTAGTTCAGGCCTCAAGGGCAATCAAGCTTTTAGCAGGATAAAACAAGCTCGATGGAGTCAAAGATGGACAAAATTTTGGACAAGATCAGAGGCATGGAGGAAGCTCATAAGAGGCTTGAGAGCAAGTTCGATCAAGTAACGAAGAATCATGCTTCGTCCATACACAATTCAGAAGTCTAAGTGGGGCAACTCGCACAGACAATTTCTACTCGACATACTGGATCTCTTCCAAGCAACATTGAGTGAAACCTGAAGGAGCGTATCATGGTTATAAATCAGACTCAATAAGAGAAACTAGAAAAGGTAGAAGATAGAGGAAAAGGTTAAGTAGTTGAATAAGACCATTCGATTGAGCCCGTGATGGAGTTAATTCAAGTAACTCGACGGGTATTTCCGTTTCCTATTACGCAGCAGCGAGAGTTATATGTAAGGAGGGAAGTGGAACAATTATGGGAAATTAAGCATAACAAGATCGAGGAAGTGACAGAACAAGTATAGTCGAAGCTCAAACTGTAGGAGTCCGTCAAAAAGAAGCTTAAGGAGTAACCACTAGAAGAAAACCCCAACATAGTGATAAAGAAAGATGACCAGGGGACTTTTTCATCCCCTGTAGTATCAACAACATTATTATAGATAGGGCATTCGCGGACTTAGGTACAAGCATAAATATGATGCCCTATACTTTCAGTTTAAAATTAGGGTTAAGAGAGTTTGTGCCCACTAAGTTTTTGGTTAAGACGACTGATAGAACTTTGCATAGACCCATGGGAATCATAGAAGATGTGTAAGTAAAGGTCGGTAAATTTATCTTTCCTACGAAGTTCTTTGTTTTGGACATCAGCGAAGATGAGGACACTCGGATAATTCTTGGACGACCGTTCTTAACCACAGCGCGCTCAATTATTGATGTTGATGGGGGTGAGTTAACTTTGTGACTAGGGAAGGAGAATATAACCTTCAAGGTGACCATTAGAGAATACGGAGCTCCTTCGCCTCTAGTGGATCTCAAAGAAACCGAGCCTCGAGGAAAATGGGAGGACATAGAGGATCCTGTAAATGTTTTCTGAAAGAAGCGCTCGCGAAGGAGAAAACGAGGCAAAGAAAATTGCAAGGACGATGGTAATTATAGTATGGTAGCTAAGGTACAGGCTTTGAGATTAATGATGACGCTACCATCGAACCATTCATTCCAACCACCGTGAGCTTCAAGGAGCATCGAGCTAATGACGTAAAAAGAAGCACTACATGGGAGGAAACCTATGGAAAAAAAAGAGAGAGTTTTGTTGTTTACTTTTGTTAGAATAGATGAATTCCGTAGTTAGGTTTATTTTTGGTTTTGTTGAATAAAAGCGAAGAAAGAATAGGATTTCGGAATTACGGGAAGATTGTGCAAACATAAAGAGAGAAGTGAAAAAGGGCTATAAAAGAATTATGAAGTGAAAGAGTAAAGAATTGGGAAAAGAACAAATTGGAAGGACATTGGAGTTGGTGGTATGTCGCATGCGATGATCGTGACATATCAGGCCACGATCGTGGCCTGCGACTATGCAGAAACTGGGTAGGCGAGATTTTTAAATGAAAATTTTACCATTTTACCCTTTTACCACTTATATATTCATTTCTAACTTCTTTTTCACTTTCACTTTCATTTCTATTTTATCTCTCTAGAATTCAAGCGACCAAACACTCTTACCTCTCACTAGAAAGTTTAATCTTACAAAATTCTTCCACACTCTCCTTAATCATGCCACCTATTAAGCAATCGACCTGACAGGAACCTTATGGAAGACAACAGGGGAGAAGGAACCGAGCAGTAGACTTCGAATCACTATTCCCTATTTATACCGAGGAGGAAGTTATTTGTTTTTGATCCTTTCATTCTAGGCAAATTTCAGCTCCTAAATACTTTGATGTTGGCACGTTAGATAGGCTAGAATTGCGTGAGCGAGTAGAGAACTTAGCCGAGAGAATCCAGCACGGCCAGTTCTGACAGTTCCAATTCCCTATTTATGAGGAACTTACATTGGAATTCTTTACTACCTTAACCTTTGACCCTAAGAATACCAAAGAATTGTGGTTTAGATCGGGAGGACGAGCATATAAACTGACTATCAAAATTATGTGCAAGATGTGTGGATTCCCTGAATCCACCATTGTTTATCAACATGAGGACTTTCGTCCTTCCCAATACTAGCATGAGCTAACTGGAATTGAGTGATTCCAGGCTAAGAATACACACAATAACATTATTCGGTCCCATGAGCACTTGTTGTTGCATAAATTTATGCTGGTTTTTGACAAGTCAAAAACCAACAAGTGTTCCACTAAGGAACTTTTTATATTATAG
Source organism: Erythroxylum baracoense (assembly GCA_025629805.1). NCBI lineage: Eukaryota > Viridiplantae > Streptophyta > Magnoliopsida > Malpighiales > Erythroxylaceae > Erythroxylum > Erythroxylum baracoense. The sequence goes on along the minus strand of JAOTAY010000191.1, from coordinate 25,242,138 downwards.
TGCATGAACCATAGTATTCTAGTATGCATATCCACACATGTGCTGAATGCCATTGTTGCGTCTCCACGCAAGCAGAGCAACCATCTTGGAATGAGATACATAATGTCTGCCATTGCAAAACATTTTGGTATGGAACGGAGGGCGTTAAGAGTTCACCTCCCTGACTTCCTCAACCATCATCACTTATTTTGGGCAGAGATCATCCATTCCATAAATATAAGTCTGCAGGATATCCATAAGAAGACACATGTGAGGACCAGGGTAGGTAAAGCGAGCTCGAGTTTAGTGCCACCTCGATAGGAGGAATCAACGAGTGAAGAATCAGAAGAAGAAGAAAAGGAAGAGCAAGGTTATATTATGCAGTGTTAATCCTTTCTCCCTAAGGCTTATTATGAAAGTCTTCAAGGAATTTACTAATATATTAGGGCTAAAAGTCAATATATAGAAGAGTAGAATCTATATACCTAAAATTGTTTAGAATCTATAGAGATTAAACTCCATCTTGGGTCTTAGTTCACATCAGTTACTATTTAAATATTTAGGGGTCACTATTAACATCAAAGAAGCCTAGGTTTGATGACTGCTGTTCCCTCTTAGAGATGTTTAAAAAAGAGATAAGTGCTTAGTAGAACATATTTATTTATAATATTGGAAGATGTAGATAACCTCCTCAATTTTGAGAAATATGCACACTCATTGGAGCTTACATCTTCTCTTGCCTCGAAGGTTGAAAAAAGAGAAAAAATGTATCAAGAAATTTTTATGAACTGGCAGATCTAATTGTTATAAAAGGGCCAAGATCAAATGGGATGAGTTATGTTTAACTAAAAAGGAAGGAGGTATTAGACTAGTGTCTTTATAGATGATGTAGAATGTTTTAGTGGCCAAAAGGTTATAGAGATTGCATAATGATAAAGAGGCTTTATAGTTCAAATCGGTGAATTAAATTTATCCTATTGATAATTGCTTTCGGCAACTTACGATAGAAAGAGAACATTCTTTAAGCTTTATACAAATGCTAAGAAAAAAAGATCTAGTTTATTTACACATTAAAATCCTTGTAGGAAATGAGAACTCAACTAGACTTTAGCACAATAATTGGTCAAGGCAAAGCCTTTTAAGTGAAGCTGTGGCATTGAGCCAACTAAGATTAAGAATTCCTCCAAATTCTAGAGTAAGATAGTGATTCAAGCAGGTAACTGGAGCTATAATTTTATAGGAGAAATTAGATTGAAAAATTACCTCCCTAGCTACTAACCAAACATAATAAAGGAGGACAAAGTTATTTGGTTTGCTAAAAACTCCAATAAGTTTACAAACTCTTCTTATCTACAACTCTTTAGGCATTAATCTCTAAGATTGCAATGGTATAACAGAGTCTAAAATAAAACCTTAATACCTAAAGCCTCAATTATAAGCTCAATTGTAGCCAAGTAGGCTTTATGGAAGCACAGATGGCGTATATGTATTTTATGAGACAACTTCTGAGACTATTCCACACCTCTTCTTTAAATGTCAATTCTTTAGTACTTTTTGATCTATCATCCAACACTTGCAAAATTTATATTGTGGAGAATCAGTTTGGTGTGAAATACTAAAATGGGCTAATGGTATGACTTAGAGGATAGGAAAAGATAACACTTTCCTCAGAACTTTCAATTTCTGCATTTACTTAATTTAGAGAGAAACTAACCGTGGATTGTTTAGAGGAATTACATTGGAGAAGCAGGTGGTTTCATACAATTCCATTTGTTGGATCAGGGAAGTACTATATACTCACAAAGCTTATGTAGATGCTAACTTATTAATAAAGACTAAATGGAACATGTAAGAAACAAATTCCTTTTAATGTCAAAATAAGAAGTTTGATTGTAATCTTTTATTGGATCTGAATAGCTTGGAAACATTTAAACAGTAGTAAGAAAAACAATTATTCCATTGACCATTTTTGGGATAATTTAATGAACTCTTTTAATTTTAAAAAGAAATGACTAATCTTAGGTTGATTGATTGAAATCTCTTTCCAATTAAAATCCATAGAATTGTATTAAACAATTTAGGAATTTTGCTATTAGGTTTAACCCTAATTTGAAAGATTTTTGTCGACCTGACTCTAGGTTTATATAAAACTCCTTTCAATTATGCTAGATCTATTCATAAAATAATTTCACAATTTCAATTACATGAAATCAATAAAACACACTAACAATATTAATTCAAGAATATATAACTAAACCTAAATAAAACTAAAGAATAAGTTAAAATAAAATAAAATCACTACAAGTTCCATTTTGAGGTTCATCTAATACAAATAAACAAAAATAATTTAGTTACTAATCATATCAAACATAGCATCAAAACTTAAAAAAATAGAAAATTAAGGATAACGTGATGAAATGCCTTCAATATTTAAAAACTTCACTCTAGATTGATAAAAATCCACTCCAAAAAGGGTTTCCTTAGTTGTTCTTTCTACTTTTTGCCATCCTAAGGTTTCCAACTATATTTCTTGAGCCTCCCATCTCTCTTTTCCTTTAATTTTGACTTTTAAAATTTGAAATTCATATTTTGGGAGATACACAGGCATTAACAAAGGCTTATTGATGGCTATGTACTTTAAATAGATGCACAATGCTTTTCGAGAGGTAACACATGCACAACCTACCATCACTCAACAACGGTGTGTTCCTCATCAATATGGGTGTGTTTTGCATAAATCAATTAGCACATTTTCAAACTCTTAAAACATAGCCATGTACTTTTCATGTAATCCATATCTTAGTCAAAATCACTCCAAATTCCTACAAACTTGTTTGAGTTTGTTCTTTTTTCTCTAATTAAGAGAATTAGACCCTAAAGAGAAAATATGACAACTTAAATACTAGAAATAATAAAATAATGAAATAAATAAGCAAAGTGCATTAAATATAAGCTTAAGAGTATGACCAAATCTATACTTATTAACTTCCCCATACATATACATTTGATTTTCCTCAAGCAAATAATAATTCAAATTCATCAGCCTTTAAAAAAATTTGTTGACAAGTTTTATAATACAAAACTTTCAATACCATAAGTATACGGATTGTATCTCATAGTATCAGGTTTCATTCCCACAAGGACTAATAGACACCTAAAAACTTGAATAGAACTTTTTCTAAAGTACTAGAGATTGATTTTAATCAAAATAAATAATTGAAATTAAAACAACTAATAAAACAAAATAAGTAAACAATAAACAAGTGAGCTACTAATAAAATTAAGGTTGATCAAGGTTGAAGACTTAGGAACTATTCTATCCTTATTTTGTTTTCCCTTTATCTTATTGATTAAATTTACGTTTGATCCTAGATATTCTAAAGTTTTGATTACCGCCTCTCAATAATCTAGTCTAGTAACCCTAATTGAATTTGATAATCATAGAGTTGTAATCTCTTGATTCATAAAACTACTTCTAACTATTCAATTAGATTTGAAACAATCCTAAGGAGAATTAATTCATAATTAAGATCTCTATTCAATTGTTCGGTAATCTGATAGTTGTAGGTCTATTACTCTGGTTGCACACCTTAACACATGTAACTTGATTCACTCTCTTGATTTATTACCAAATATAAGCATAACAATTATCACAAAGCATTGATAGATGTATTGAATTCAACAAGAATAAAGTTCATCAAGAACAATCCATGATATGGATTTAGAAACCCATAATCATGTTAAACATCATTGTAATCCAAACAAACATCCAAGAAAATGGAAGAAATAAAGGGAAAGAAATAAAAACTAGTTGGAATCTTGATATAGAAATCTGAAATTCTTTGAAGCTCTTTTGACGTCTCCTCTTGGTCTTCTTTTGATTTTATAGTTGTTGCTTTTTTCATTTTTTCTTGTTCTTTTATAGTGAATGAGGCTTCTAGGGTTGTTTATAAGGTTTTGTTATTTAATTTGGTTTTGAAATTATCTACAAAATGTAAAAAGTTGAAAAATCTCGCTAATTGGAAAGACAACTTGTCACGATCATGCATCCTAAATAGTTTCAAAGATTTTATTTTGTAGATGTTTATGAATTTATCATTCCTACAAGAAGGTTAGTGGGAGTATGTAAAGACATACTACTAATTGAGAACAAAATTCTTATTTTCAATTGTTGACTATATGATTATCTAAGTAGAACTTTTACTAGATATGAATAAGTAACAAGTTAATTTTGGGAATTTGATCTATAAAGATAGACGTGGAAGTTGTTTTACCTATTTTAAGTCCAAGTATATAGTTAATGTAATAAAGGTATTTAGTATTTGAGATATTTGATAATTGTGAAGTGTCAGAGATATCCATTATTTTATGCATAAGTTGATATTTAAGTTCAAACTTATAAGGATATTAACTTTAGATGTAAATCCTAGTTAAGGTATATTTTACTTCAAATAATATTATTCTGATATTGGAAAGGTTACAATGTAGCATTGATTTCTAATAATGCCATAATACATTTTTCATTAAGTGGAAATGATTAATTGGATCTAAAATTTCTTTAATGGAGTTAGTATTGTTTCTTATGTTGTTCAGAAATTAGTATACTATAGAACATTAAAGCTATTAGGCATAGAAAATGAGCTAAGGTTTGATCAAAGATCTAAGTACGTATTTAGATAGTTTCTCTTAATTATGATGATAATTAAGATGAAAATTTTAAAATTTAAGCAAGTATTTACCATAGAGAATCTTGTAGAATTCTCTCACTAAACCACTATCCCTACGGCCAATATGTTAGTTATAAAATAGGAAACACTCTTAGAATATTTAAGGAGTTATTAGGTTTGAGTGTGAATTATAATAAGAGAAAACTAATACTATCCTTAAGTGAAATGGAAGAAGCAAGTTGGCTGTCAAGTATTTAAGGCTTTAGAGTAATAAACCAACTTTTGAACTATCTTAGGTTGTCTATACCTATGTAGAGACTAAGAGTTAGAGAATATATTCCCCTAATAAAGAAGATACGTAAGAGGATCAACCATTGGTGTAATAAAGATCTATTATATGAGGGCAGATTAGTGTTGATAAAATCAATAATTAGCTCATTTCATATCTATTAGTCAACATATATAATGGTATCAAGAGGTGTTGTCAAACCTATTGAGAAAAGCATCAGAAAATTCTTATGGGGAGGTAGAAATGAAAGTAACATAATGAAAAAACTCTAATGGAAAAGTACTTGCTTGCCTTATTATAAATGAGGCTTAGGAATTAAAACTATCAAGCTAAGTAATCAGGTTTGAATTGCCAAAAGGTCGTGGAGATTACTCAATGATGGAAGCTCATTGTCGGAAAAATAAATGTACAATTATATACTAAGAGGAAGGAATTTATGGGAACTAAGCAACAATACAAACTGCTATAACTTTATGTTACACCTAATAAGAATGAAAAATGCCATATCTAGCTCTATTGAATGGAAAATAGGAAATGAGATGAAAGCTTCATTATACTACGATAACTAGCTAAAAGAGAGTCCTTTATACCTCTTAAATCTCATAAAATATTGCCAACATATATTTCAACTAAGCACTAAGGTCCAAGTATGGATTATAAAGAACTAATGGTCTAATTATCCACTAGAAATAGAAAGAGTGCTCTCAGATTATAATCCTCGAGAGAATGCTGAAGATAGACATGTATAAAAAGCTCACGCCTCTATGTTTTTCACCAATTCTTTATATAGAGAGTTACAAAGGAGGTAAATGTCACAATCTTATTTGGAATAAGCATCAGTTTCTAAAGGTCTCCTTCCTATTATAGTTAATCATTAAACATGGCTAAAAACATATTAAGATTCCTTTTCTTCCAAGAAACATATTTTCTATATAATTCAGCAAAAGGGAATATAACTAAATTACTAGCTATACAACAATGACATTAAAGATGACTCAACTACAAATCTGTAGCCTCCTTAATAATAAGGCACCTAATTGAATCTTTAATTTGTCATTGTTCTCCCAAAGTTTAACGATTACAGCTATACTTTTTCTTATAATTTTTTCTTATGCCACATAAAGTGATCACATTTTTTATTTACTCTGTAAATAACATGTATAACATAAATTTAGTAATTAATCAATATAGAATCCATTTTAAAAATGTAGATATATATTTAAATTTGACCCTAAATTGAGCACATCCATATAGTTGTCTTCGTAGGTTGAACTTGGTCCAAAAAATCCTTATAGGTGTTACCAAACTATAATCACAATAATGTAAGTGGTTTTCAGCCTTGTTGGTTAAACTATCAGTAAAGCTTTTAATTTTAATTTCTTTAATTAAGAAAACAAGCAAATACAACAACTATAAATTAACCTTAAAAATAGATAGAATAATTAAATTTTAAGATTGCGATGAACGCATTTAACTTTGTTTTTAACCTACTTCAACTTTTCTATATCATTTGCATTTATTTTTTCAAGCAAGTTTAGTCACAATTAGAACAATAAACCATAAATATGAAGAATCCAAAAATTGGAACATATCCAATAATTAATATTCTTATAGTAATATCAATGAAAATTACTACAGACATATTGATAAAAGCTAAATATGAGTTCATGTGGAATAATAAGCCTATAGTGATATCAAAGCTATTAATTAAGAGATATTAAAAAATATAAAAGAAGCTATAAAATGAGTAATCAATAATGAAAAATTAGCTTTAAATTTAGACTTAGAAATAAATCTATAAGGTAACCAAAGGAGTCAGAACAAATCATAGCCAGATATACATAAAAAATGCTATAGGATTATATATTAATAGATACAATTTAGGTAATAAGAAAATGGATTCATGTTTTGAATATACATTATACCCATGATTGAAGGATTTATGTAAAAACTAAAGGAGCATTTTCTTTTATTCATGTATGCAAGTAGTGAAAAAAAGGAGATAATCACTCGAGAGTTAAGAGTCATAAATGGAGGCCAACCATAATTTTTTTGAAGTATAAATGAATTTATTGATAAGCCTTGTAAAGCAACAAAATGTAGTTTTACAAGGCTGAATCGGCAAATATGAGATAAAAGACAAGTAAAATTACAACCTATCATCTTTACAATTGCCAGAAATATGACAAGTAGGTCACTTCAGGTTCCATCGTCTTTTGAGAGGATATGTAACATCCCCTCACCTATTGGAAAGAGTATTTTGGTCTTTTTGGTAAATTGGAGTGTTTTAGGATTATTGAA
>JAOTAY010000191.1:25224636-25234802 GCA_025629805.1 Erythroxylum baracoense | reverse complement strand
TAAGTAGACAAAAGGTTTTGAAAAGGAAAAGTGGGCCCACATGAATGATAAGTGATAAGAGTTTTCAAAAAAAAAAAATTTATACCGAGTTTTTAAATGTTAAGTAATGTGACACGCCACCCTTGAGGGGCACGGATTCGGATATCACTATCGGTATCGGGTTCGGGTCCAGCGGGAGTGGGGTGTTACAGGATATCTCCAATCTTCAGTGGCTTGGTGTGTAATAAGTACTTTTTTAATTCAGCAATAGGTTCTATGTGCGATTATATGCTTTTTAGTTGAAGTATTCTTAAAGATTCTTTAGTTTCTTTCATTCCATACAGAATAAACATAATAGTTCAAGAAAAGGCTTAAGCATTTTTATCTTTCCTTCTTTTGTATTGATTTTTAGTCCACATTAGAATACTTTCCCAATAAGCTATTGGAAAAACCAGACTCATGTTGTATCCTGGCCTATATTGTAGCTGTGAAGTTGCATTATAAGCAAAGATAACTTATAATTTCAGGCATCATATTACATAAGACATAAATCTAATCACTTATGCCCTTAAGTCTATCCTTGGTTTTCAGTCTGCCTCTAACTATTAGGCAGGTAACAAAGGAACTTGGGGTCTAATAACCTTCAAGTAGGAAGAGTTGGAGAACTCACCATTCTTACTAATAAGCTAAGTGGCTTTGTCCATAATAGAGGAGTTAGGCAAGTAGTTGGGATAATAGTTCAACATTTTATTAACTCTCATTCCCATAGCTAGCCAAGCATTTTGTGTAATAACTTTAGAAACTTTAATGTGAATTAGCATTCTGGTAGTTAGTACTAACATATGTTCTCTCTTGATCAGTGGACTTTGAGAAGCCCAATTATCAAACCAGAATCTTCTCTATTGCCAATCTTCATTTAATAAAAGAATATATGATATGTCTGTACCTCAATATTTGTATGAAAAGGCAGGATAGTTCATGTTTTTTTTCCCTATTTGCTAGAAACTAGAATCCTTCAAGCAGTATTCATTTGTCCTTTTCATCTAAAGTGCCTCTTTATCATTGAAAAGCCTCTAAATTCTCTTAGATACTATCTTTTCTGAATCAATTAAATTGAGACAAAACCTAGTCCCCCCTCTTATTTTCCCCAGAGCAAAGGAAGTTCCTCATGCATTTTTCATCTCCTTATTGATCTTCTTAGGAATGAATAAAAAAGAGCTCCAATGGTTATTAAGATTATTAAGCATGGAGATGATAAGCTGGACCCTTCCTGGTTAAGATAGGGCTTTATTTTGCAAAGAATTAATTTTTTTCTTGAATTTCTCTAACAACAATAAGCAATTATGAAACTTTAGCTTCTTAAAAGAGATAGGAACTCCTAGTACTTGAAAGGCAAGTTTTGAATATTTGCGTAAAGATGTTCTTTAGGTTGGTAGAATTAGAAACATCAGAAGAGAAGTAAATTCTACTTTTCATAGAATTAACACTGAGACTAGAGATATTGCAAAACTCTATGAGTGATTTATGCAAAAGTGAGACGGATTTATAATCTGCTGCACAAAACAACACTAAATCATCTCCAAAGCTAAGGTGAGAAAGTTAGAGCTCCTTGAATTTGTAACAGAAAGAGAAATCTAGAATACAATTACTGTTTAATTTGATAATTCTATTAAGGATGTATATAGAGATAGCAAACAAGTATGGAGGGAGAAGGTCTCATTGCCTTATCCCATTTGAGCCTTTAAAAAGTCTAGTTAGAATCCATTAATAAACACACTATAAGATGGGGTTGAGAGACATTTTATAATCTAAGAAATAAAATTTATAGGGATTCCAAGCAATTCAATACTACTAAAAATAAAATATCAATGGATACTGTCGAATGCTTTGAAAAAATTCACTTTAATAACACAACATTTAATAGATCTTTTGGATTTATAGTCCTTCATCAACTCCTACACCATAAGAATATTATTTAAAATGGATCTACCTTAAATAAAAGCTCCTTGGGAGCAATGAATCATTTTATTTAGAGGCTCCTTTGTCCTATTAACCAGTAGCTTGGCAATCACCTTGTATACAGTGTTACAACAAGAAATAGGTCTGAAATCATTTACAGAGCTTGAATTATGAACTTTAGGAATCATGAAAATGTAAGTAGCATCGATCTTCCTCAATAACTTCCTAGAGTGTATGAATTCATGTATGAATTTAACTAGTAACTTGATAGTAATATTCTAGGTTTTTTGAAAAAGTGTGCATTGACCGTCTTACATTTTTCTTTAGGTTTAGAAAAAACACAACTCCCTTGATTTCCTAGCTAAAAGCTAACTGTTAAGGCAACTCTAAGTTTTCTTGTAATGTGGAAGGGCCAGTTAACTCTATTAGATCTTACATAGAAAACTGACCAGAATTGCTTGAAGCTAACAAGTAAATATAGAAATTAATAACCATATTTTTAATTAAGTGTTTATCAATCACCAATTGGTCATTATTATTTAGCAAGCAATGGATCTTATTAGAATTCCTTCTTACCAGGATATAATGATGAAATAACTTAATATTAGAATCACCCTCTTTTATCCAAATAGTTCTTTCCTTTTTTAAAAGCAAGGAACTATGATCTAAAAGGGCCCTGTTGTGGTTCTCAAGTTTCTTAATCTATTCAGTTTTCCAAGCTTAATCATAGGGACAGAGGTAGCTAGCATCCTGTACTTCCCTTAACTCTTCCTTGGCCTTTAGAAGCCTTTATGCAATAGGAGGACCTCTAGAATTAAGGAATTGATTTAATCTTTTTCTAAGAAGATGGAGTTTCATAATTAGCTGATAGGATTTAAATATAGTGATATAACTATCCCAAACATACTTAATCAACTCTATGAATCCCTCCTTGTTAAAGAAAATACTGAAAAATTTGAATGGAGCCTTGAGCTTCCTCATAAGGCAAAAATCCTAGATTTCTAGGTAAGAATGATTTGAGCATAAAGGAGGCCAACCATAACATGAGAATTAGGGAAAAACCTCATACAACTTTGATTAGTTAAAATTTTGTTGAGTTGCTTCCTGATTAAGGCTCTACCCATTTACTTATTGCTCTAAGTGAAAAAATTTCCAACAAACTTCAAATCAATGACATCCAACTTAGTAAACACTCTATCTAACTCCTTACCCAAGCTGGAAAGGTTTACTCTGTCACTTGAGCTTTTGAGGGAAGCAAAACACAATTAAAGTCACTTGCTATAATCCAAGGCCTTGATAGTGGGTTTCTATTACTTAAGAGATCTTCCCATAATTTAATTCTTTGAAACTTAAAGTTAGAAGCATATATAATGGAGATATCAAAACAATGGTTTCAAGTCTACAACTAAGATGAAAAAATGGATTTGAACTGCCTTGAAATGTAACTTTTACTTTCTCCCCGTAATAAGCATAGACAAGTCTACCATTGTAATGGTGTTCAAGATTAGAGCCAAAATCCCAACCAACTTTTTTCTAAGAAATCTTATAGAGTTTTGTAGTTTAAGAGCCTTTATTCTAGCTAGCAGTTCTACAATGATAGGACGTTTCTCCAAAATGATATCTTTGACAACTTACCTTTTGTGGGCTTCATTTATACCTCTTTATATTCCAAAAAAATCATTGATTAGATGAGGGGAACTATCAATCAACCCTTGGGTTTTCTTCTCTTCCTTCTGAACTTCTTGATAACAGTTGGAGATAAATGCTCAATTTTCTCTAGATTTGAGTTTCTTGGGTCTTAAAAATTAGGAATCTCCTTTTTATTTACATTGTAGCTTGAGCTAATTCTAACCTTTCTTCCTCCTTTGTTACATTTTTCTTTCCTTCAAATACTGAGTTGTAGTTTTGTGCAGATACATGAACATCCTTTGATAGGTCTAACAACATAGTTATTTGTTTATTTATTGAAATTTCCTCTTCTACAGGTAGTGCTGAGTCTTTGTCAATCCCATAAGTTTAAAATAGCACCTAGAAGAAATTTTTTTCCTTGTTGGTTTCCATTCTTTCTTTCTCATTTGTGGTTTCTAGTTATAAGAATTATGAATTTCATATTTGGTTAATTCACCATCCAGATCCAATATCATTATATGCAGTACCTCACGTAATTCCTCCTTTGGGTTCACCTCCACATAAATTCTAACAAAGCAAATTTTCTCTCGCTTGGTAGTAACTGAATCAAAAGTAATTGACTTCCCCGTATAGCTTGCAAGAAAACTCAATCCATCTAGAGTCCAGTATTCTAAAGGAATATTATGGAAATTAATCCACAATGGGAGTTTCTATTCTACATATGTCTAGTTCCAATCTAAGGGACCATTTTTGGACAAACATTGGTTGCCCCTTAATGTGCTAACGTCCAGCTTCCGTTACCTTGTTAAGGTTGTCATTATCTATGAATTTGAAGAGCAACGTTTCTTGTTCAGTGAGCAAGACCCTGTTCAACCTTTTATTTCTCCATTTAATATGTTCCTAATTTTTAACCTAAGGGAATGTAGGCCTTTTATTAAGAAAGTAGCCCACCATAACGTTTTTGCAATGTTTTGCACCCTACTGTAACATCTTCAGAGGGGAAGTAACAATACCTTGGATTACAGTTGAGTGGAAATGCTTAGGCTTCTCCCTTAAGGTATTAGAAATTACTACACTGCTCTAAGATTTGCCAGATCTTTTTACTTACTGTTTGTATTAATGACCCTAGCCTCTTGTGGTGTAGGAAACTCTCTAAGTTACCATGAGGAGAGTGGGAAGTTGAGGGACTCCCCCAGATGCCTCTTTTGTAGGCATCTATAAAGTTGCCTAAAAATAGTAACTTAATAGCTACTTTAACAATTGCGCACACCTAAATAGAAATTTTCAACAAAGCCCTTCTTTAATGTCGCCTCTGAATTGCCTTAGAATCGCCCTTCTTTATTGATTTTGACAAAAAATGAAACAAAAGCCATATATAATGGAATTAGTAGTAAATTTCTTATAAAGAAGATGGTATTAGCACATAATAAAATGAAGTTAATTAAATTTAATATAAAGAAGTTACAAGTAATTCACAAAGTTCTTCAATTCAAGATTTTTTACTTCCTTTTTCTCTATTTTGAAAGCTTTAGTTCTGGAGCTATAAATTAACTTTAGAACATAGTATACACAATCTGTAAAAACGGTTGAATTTGTTACCACCTTGAGAGAATACTGAAACATGTTGATGTTTTAGTGAATTGGAGATAAAGTGGGCCATTTTCCAAAGTTGTGATGGCAAAAGTGCTTTTGAGGAATTTAAGAGTATATAGGTTAGTATCTTTCATGTATTAGTTTTATACTACAAATTAAACATAAGGGCTAAGTAAAGAAATTAGATGTTTTGATAACTCGAGGGCTATAGAAACCAAAATCCAAAATCTCCTTAAAACAAAATATTTGTTCTTAAACTTGAGGGCCATAGAAACAAAAGGCCAAAGAAATTCAACTTGAGGGCCATAGAAAGAATAGTTGAACGCCATTGAAGAGCTTCGACCATTTTGTTCCTTTCCCTCATCACAAGATACTTCCTCCATTACTAAAATAACCTTGCCCATCAAAGGTCAATTACTCTTAAAGTTATGTACATTAGCCATAGAAAGAAATCCCTAATCACAAAATTTTTTCATCTCACGGAAGATTTTAATAACAAAGTATGATCTAAGTAATGAGATGTTAATAACCGAGACGTAGAATAAGAGAAAAAGAAGGTAATATCAAATGAAGAAGAAACTAGAGTTAGTAAGCAACAGACAATCGATAGCAAAGTAAACGATGAGAGGAGATGACAAAAAGAAGGCTTGAGAAGAATCAAATCATTGGCGAGGAAGATAGTCAAAATTGGGGGAAAATTAGGTTTGGGTGATGAATAGGTATTTGAAGAAATTTGGTAGTCGGGTAGGTTGGGTGTGGGATATTTCTAGATTAGGGTTGTGGAAGGATCATATTGAGCAAAAATAAGATTAGGCTAAAAATAGGGTCCAAATTACCTAATTTTTATTAGTTTATATGAAACAATGTTATAATGTCAAAAGTTTCATTTCTTTTTTTTAACTAAAGTCAACTCCAACAAAAATTTGAGACTTTTTAAGATAATTGTAAAGCATTGAGATTATCCAAAATTTTCCCAAGCATAAAGGAGGGGCCTTTTGTCTTTTATCCGGTGGTTGTAAAACTTATCTTGGAAACGTACAATTTAATGGACTATTGGAAAGCCCAAACCTAAGGTTGAGAAAATGCAAGACCCAAGCATTAATTAGACGCTTATTTTTTTTGGCTCAATTAGATGCTTATTTGATAAAACAAAACACTCCCAATATGTATGACATCTAGTAGAAATATGAGATTTTATACTACTTATGAAGTCAAGTCAATATTTTAAGTCTTTTTTTCTATAAAATTGTTTTAATTTCTAATGAGACATCAGTAGTATAAATCTTCGGATTTTCAAGTCAAAAGCAAGAACAAAAATTTAAGTTGGATGTCTGAAATTCCAACGAAATGAGTGCACTAAAATTCGTTTTCAGTATAATGCAATGTATCACGGAAATCTCTATATGGTTGAAATAACTTTCACAAACTTATTTAGTGATAACTTCAGTTTTGATTACAAAGCAAAGATTGAACTGTAGCTAATTGACACTTGCCGATTATCAAAGACCAATTCTCAATCATTCGAGTCAGATAAGTCTAACATGGATTTTATTTAACTAATTTTTTAAACCTAATATTGAAGTCCTAAATATATATTTATCGGTAAGATAGACCAAAAAATAACATGCAGTCAATGGTCCTACACATATTATTACCGATGATTATAAGAAAAAGAAAAAAACAGAAAACGGAAGACTTCAACAGATCGCCTACTGTATCTGAAAGGAAGACGACTTCTAGAGGGAATGAATGAGAGAGATCTATACAAAGCTAAAGTTCACCAAGCCCAACCACCTAAACATTGCAACCATAGACAAAATTTCCAAGTCCTCTTGTAATCATCACAACTCGCAAGATAGTATGTTAATGCAAAATTTCCGTTGACTAAACATAGTAGTAGGACGCTTATAATTTCCTAACATATTACGATTATATTTTACTTTTATGCAAAGTAACCGAAAATGCTAGGCAATTACTCAAATTTGTTAAGATATACGGACATAAAAGTTTCTACAAAGATATAATTTTTTCTTTCTCAGCTAAAAAGAAATTAGAAATGAAGTATTTTTAAAGGGAATGAAAAATCACTCTACAATGGCATTAGGCCCACGCTGCTCTTCCTTTCTAAACTGCCTTCCTGCTCCCATCACTTGCTTACCTTCCGGTTGTACTTTTCTTCTTCTTCTTCTTCTTTTACTATCCCTCTTCTGCACTCCCTCTCCTTTGCAACCATAACCACTACTTCTGTTTGATTCTAGCTAGCCAAATTATATTGCTCCACCACAGGGGTAATTTTGAGTTTTCACAGTTTCCCTTCAAAAAACATTACTATTTGTGGTAACTGTTTTTCAACTCGCGTGTCCCATCCTTAGATATTTGCCCTGCATGGAAACTTTAAATCCCACCTCTAACATTGTGCAGTACACCCTTGAGGATTTTCCTTCTTTATCCTTTAACTAGCCTTTCTCCTCTACGTAGCAAAAGCCCTCTCCTTCCCTATAAACCAACCCTATCACCCTGCTGTTGTGCCTAAAAAGTTCTAAACATTACCTAGGTCATCCTACTTGCAAGTATACGAGATAGTTGTAGTGATTACTAAGGTCGTTTTCCATGGAGGTGAAATTGGTCAAGTAAAATTAATTTTGAATTAAAAATAAAAACAATGCAATCCTAAATACTCTATCCTAAATTGTTGAGTAAAAGACTTATAAAGCAAATCTTACAATTGAACTAAAAAGTAAACTGAATCGACCGAAAGCAAAAACGAGTAGAAATTGAAGTGGAAAACTCTTGAGAATTAATTTCACTAATTTAATATCCTATGTATGATTAAGGGGAAATGATTAGACAATTGCTTTACCGAAATTAACAGTTTGGCCCTAAGATCAACTCTAATAATTAACTAATCTAACTTTCATATTCGATAAGTTATCACCCGAGTTAATTATAGAAACCGGACTACTAATTACTACCTACATTAATATATTTTTAATTCTTAACCTAAGCGTCTATAGTTTCTTGTTCCATATTAAACCTCTCCTCTCGATCCTTTGTTTAATACCAAAATGATGCAAAGTTTGATGATGCTATTACATCCATTCAGTTCAAAAACTATAGCAAACATAAGACAAAAACATAATCCTTCAATCATGCATATTTGACTAAAATAGCTACATTAATCCTCGAGAAAAGAGATCAGCCCATCACAAAAATTACAAGATTCATCATCTTTAAACACTTCAATCTCATCTTGATCCGTATAAAATAAGTATTAAGGCAGCAAACCAAGTAAATAACCCAAATAAACTATCAAAAGCTAATAAGGTATGGGTCGGTTTAAACATAACAGGGCATGAGTCTATAACAAAGAAGTAAATGTAGCAAAACAACAAGAAATAGTAAATAGAAAGAGCAAACAATAGTAGGTGAGGGAGTTGCTCTTGCAACTCTCAAGCTTTCCACATTAGCTCTCGCCCTCTCATTTTAGTTGATGTTCAACCAAACGACCGACTGCTCACACTGCCTACCCCTTTATGCTATTCTTCTCCTTCCTTCTTCAACTGAAGCTCTCTCCTTCTCTGCCTCCACACTTCTCTCTATCTCCTTTTTGTCCCAACCGAATGAGTGTGTCTGTGATGTGTGGAATGAAGAGTGAATGAAAGATGTCGCCGCCACTCTCCTATCCTTTCTATTTGTAGCCTTGTCTAGGTTTAAGTTTTCATGCCCCTTCAACCTACAGCTGCCACGTAATAAAACAGACGGATTAACGAAGTGCATGAGAATTTGCGCAGGGTGACTATGTTTGTCACCCCCATGAGGGCCTGTCACAGTGGTGACTAAAGATACAATTGTCACCACACCGTTCAAGTGGTGGCTAATGAGTCACCACCTATTCATAGTGGTGACATTTTAGTCACCATCGTGTATGCCAAAAGAGTCACCACTGTGCAGGTGGTGACATCTTTAATGTTATTTTGTTTTCTTATGCGAAGTGATGTGAACTTTAATTTTTCATGTAAAATTCACAAATTAATCCAATCAACATGCATACAATATTCACGCCATTTTCATTCAATTTATCTCTCGTTTGGATCAACTCATAAGAATTTGTAACCAAAATTAAGATATGAAGGCAATTAAAAGTAATAGAAACTACACACAACAATTCTCCCACACTTAAACTATGCTTGTCCTCAAGCAAAATAAAGAACACTAGATCATACAAGAACAACAATAGAAACTACAAAATTTCCAAATAATAATCAAAGATATCAACGATCATTTCAAAAAATACAACTTAAGATATTAAGCCAAAATCAACAAGTAATTCAATTCAAATAATCATTAACAAGTGTGATAGACATTCACTCCACTCTTCATACTCTCAAGCATTCAAAGGTAGGATAATATATTCACTCATCGTTTATTTCATATAAGGCTTCTACCGTAAGCTTGCTTACTAATCCAATCTCCACCACTCATATTAAACACAAACATCAATATGAAGGTCTTTATTTTGGTTGTAATAAGGCTGGGCTAAGGGTAGGAAAAAGGAAAATTGCAGTTTAAAACCACAACACAAATTGAGCATTTAAAATAATACAAAATAATGAAATATAAAACACTCAGTTACTTCCTCTCATTTAATAAAAATAACACTTCCCTTTTGTATGTCTCTCCTCTTTCATTTCATTTTTTTAATCTTCTCTTCTTTCCTTTTCCTTTATGTTTCTTTTCCTTTTTCTTTCCTTTTTCTCTCTTTTTTTCCTTGATTTTCTCTCTTTTTATATATATTTTCGCTCATTTATCTAGAACAAGATCAAGTTTATAAGAGAAAAATGTAGAGGAGAGATACAAATTATTACAACCATACCCATTCCTAATTCGAAAACTAACTAGATCCTATAATTCCCCCACACTTGTTTAAACAATAATTCCCTAAACCTAATCATACACATTCAAATGCTCAACTTGCCTTATGGTAGGTACAAGGAAGAGGATAAATA
>JAOTAY010000191.1:25207018-25218111 GCA_025629805.1 Erythroxylum baracoense | reverse complement strand
TTACAAATGCAACATTTATATTTCACAACCTAATTCAGGTCTCGCACACAAACAACATGAAGCATATACCAATATGAAGGAATCACTCGTACAATTGATGACAATACATTGAAACTACAAAAGAGTTAACCTTCCAAGCCAACATGTACCTTATATTCAACATACTCCAATAACACATTCATTACAACTCTAGAAAGATGCATTAATCATGAATAACTTTGCAAACTCATATGCATTTCCTCCTTGATAAATTTATTTAAACAATTTTTTTCATTCCTTTTCTTTTTTATTTCTTTCTTTCTTTTCTTGTGCTTTTCTCTTTTCTTTCTTTCTTAAACTACAATAACATGGGGGTTTCAATGATATCACATAATAAAACATCCCAACATTAACCAACTCACACATATGTATACCCCCATACTTACACTTTTGTACATCCACAAACTCACCAATCACAAATGCCCCACTAACTTTATGACTTGCGTAAGACATTTAGTTAAGTTTAAAAGCATAAAATGTGGTTTATACAAAAAGAAAGGTATATAGCTTAAAGGGGGCTTAATAAGGGAAAATTCATGTTAATGGGGTAGGCTATTCGGCTAATGTAGCTTATGAAACAAAGAATACCTAATCATTTCCATATTAATGCAAGTGATAAAAATGCAGTCTCGAATAGAAATTCAAGACAAAATCAGGATGTACATGTCACGAAGGTCACACATTATCAAAAGACAGTAAGACTGATATGAATGTGTCAGTCTAATAAGGCTCAAAATCTCACCGGCTTTGTCTAGCACTAGTCACTACTCTTCTAAAGATAATGCATATCGACCAAGCAAAAAAGTAAAAGCACATGCTAAAGTTTCTATCAAATTCTCTAATCAACTCATTCTCTAATCATGACTATATAGTCTTAGAAGCAATAAAAAATGAGAAAATGTTTGTTTCATTTGTTTTATTCTTTCTCTCAATTTGATTGAAAACTTAAAAACAAGCAAGAAAAAAACTAACATAGAAACACACATGAAAATAAAAAGTAATGTAGAAATGTAAAGAAAAGACCCTTGGGTTGCCTCCCAAGAAGTGCCTTAGTTTAAAGTCGCTGGCTCGACTCCATACTTTCCTCACGTGACAAAATTGTGATCTTCAGGTATTATAGTTAGCACCACTTCAATGCGAGGTTGTTCCGGATAGGGCCTTAGTTGATCATCATTCCCATTTAGCATCCTCCCCATATTCAGATTCGTCATCTCTGCTGAGTCCTCACTCTCTTGAAATAATTCGAATGACTCTTCACCTTTTTCTTCTTCATTTAATTCTTCCAGCCTATTAGGTAAAGGTGAAGAGTTAGTCTAAAAAATAATCAAGAACTCAGTATTCACCTTTGAGCTAAATGATATGTTTTTTTTTGGTTCGAACTCCTCCTCAACTTCTTAGACACAAGCAATTCCTTGTCTATTGCTCTCAAAATTCTCAAGATCCTCATCACTTTGTAAGATTTCTGCACTGACGT
Source organism: Erythroxylum baracoense (assembly GCA_025629805.1). Classification (NCBI taxonomy): domain Eukaryota; kingdom Viridiplantae; phylum Streptophyta; class Magnoliopsida; order Malpighiales; family Erythroxylaceae; genus Erythroxylum; species Erythroxylum baracoense. The sequence goes on along the minus strand of JAOTAY010000191.1, from coordinate 25,216,598 downwards.
CCATAGGGTATGCCTCGGGTTGATATGACTTCTCCTCTTCCATTCTTGATCCTAGGCATTTGATCCTCGTTGCCATTTCACCTATTTGGCTTAACAAGTTCTAGTTTCTAGACATTATATGCCTCATTTCATGCTGGAATTGCTGGTTATTCTGCTAAAGTTGTTGCATACTCCCTTAAAGTTGCTACATCCCCTGTTGAAATTAAAGATTGTTAGCAATCACAACATTCATCAATTCTTCCAATGATATACCTGAGTTTTGACAAGAAGCTTCTAGTCCACATGGGAATTGCTGTGTGTCCTGCAAACTATCATAGAAGTAATTATGATGGTTATTCCATCCATAACCAAAGCTAGGTTGATCAGTCCAACCTTGGTTATAAGATTGAGACTAAGAGTTAAAGAAAAAATTACTTTCATCCATTATTTTTTTATTTTATAAATCACAAACACGAAATTGAATAAAGAAAGGATCACGGAATAACTAAAAAGAAACCAATTACGAAAAAATATATACAAAACACCAATTAAAATCACATATATTAACTAAAACACCACACTCCTTGGAAACAACACCAAAATTGACAACGTGTCGTAATACTAGTCAAAATAAAATAACTAAACCTACTACTATAACAGTGGTGAGTCTAGGTCAATCCCACAGAAAGTGTGTGTAAAGTTTCTGAAATGAAAGTAATTGGTGTTTAGGTTTAGTAGGGGGTTTTGGATTTTGAAATAAGAAAAAAAAAACGAAATTAATGAAATCAAATTAAAGAAAACATACAAAAATGATAAAAGTGGGGAATTCAGTAGGGACTTGATTCTTTGATTCAATCTCAACCTACACCTAATTAAACATATTTCATTGATTTGTTATTCTTAAACCTCTCATAGTAACTATTAATTGTGAGTTAATAATTAACCAGAGTTTTCCCTTAGGTAGTGTTTACTCAAGATACGATCGTTAATTAAACCTAACCACTAAATAACCTAAGATACGTTCTCTAAATTTAATTAGGCAGTAGCATTACGAATTAGGAAAACCAATTCATCAAGGTAACAATCACATACGATGTGTCATTTAACCTAGGTTATATTATCCCTGATGATTACGAATCATTAGTTGCTATATATGAATTTCAACATAACAATTACGGATTATATCAAAATTCTAGCAATGGGTTTGCAAATAAACAATTCCATGAATGAATTAAAATCATCTTTTCACAATACCCAATTCAATCAACACAAGATAACATAATCAATTCATAATGAGAGAAAGAAACAACAAAAAATAATGAAATACACCTAACCTGGGTCGTCGACATTGATGTCACCTCTAAACCGATGTTGGGACATCTAGCCCTTTATGACTCTCACCTAAGAAAATGCTTCATCCATATTGAAATACCCCAATTAAAGCCCCGTAGCAACGCCTCCCTTTTTCTGCACTCACTATTATTCTCTCTCGGCCCTAATGTTCTATGGATTTGACAAATTAATTATCTGGTCCATCGTCACCGTTTTTTACCCCCTTATTACTGTGAGTTCCACTCTTTAAAAACCTTACATAACATTTATGTAAAACACAAATTTTGTCTGTGTTTATGCACGTCTGCGTGAAACCCATACTTGTTTTTGTTTCCTCTCCTGCATCTAGCTATGCGTCTGGTCATCTGCTGCTTCCCTTCTTATGTTGCGTTGTTTTCTTCTAGCGTAGACTGCTCCATGCCTTGTATCCTAGCCATTTGCTATGTTTTCTTCATCTTGCTTTGCCGTTTTTGTCTCTTTTTCCAGTTTCCATCTTTATTCTCTCTAGTAGCCATGAGATTAATTAAATTAATTTCTTGCATCCATGTAAGACATTAATTTCAGGTTGAAGATTATTTTCATGCATAATCCATACAGCTCATGTTTTTTTGCATTTTTTCTTTGAATTTTCTTCTTCTTGCTCCGTGAAGACAAGTGAAAATTAATTTTTGAAAAATGACCAAAATATCATGCTTTCGACTCACTTTAACTTCGTTGCTTCCGAATTATACCTAAAATCACGTATGAGTCAAAGTAAGTACCTTAAAGCAATTTCATGTAAATAATTACTAAGTTTTATGAAATAATTTCATAATCAATTAAGCTCCTATCAAATACGAACAAACATTAGCTCCATGACCAAAAGTTGCATAGATACCGCACACCTCTTGATTGGGAACATTCTAGGGTAGTCTCGTAGTTAGCATCTTTACATGCCTCGTTAACCCAGCTAACTGCATAGTCGATTCTTGATTCGAGCTCACTTTATGAACTCCAGCTCTTCTTCCCTTCACACTCTTTTGTTAAGAATTATCCCCTAACATTTTGAATATTTATACGTTTATTCAGCCACCCTTTCTCATACAGCTCCTCCTGTTGCGTTGTCCATCATTTACTGGCACTGCTGCATCAACCTATCATAAAAGAATTGATTTAGCATATGAAGTGAAAAATGATGGTGTGGACATTGTATCAGCAAGAGCCTAAAGCATTCCCACACCTTGTGGAATGACTCTCCCTCCATCTGAGTGAAGGTAGTTATCTTGGTGCACAACTCAAGTGTCTTTTGATGGGAATAGAATTTTCCCTTGAATTTGTTGTACACCTCCTCCCATGTGGTCAAAGACTCGGAAGGAAGGGTCATCAACCATGCCTTAGCCCGATCCTTTAATGTGTATGGGAAGTACCTCATCCTAAGTTAATCCTCATTTAGGCCATCTAACGAAAAGGTTGGATAGTGGTATAGAATTCATGAATGAAGTTTAAAGGGTCTTTATTGGGAACCCAATAGAATGATGGCAACATGTTATAATGGATGCTCTTCAATTCATAATTGCTAGCTGCCTCTCCTAAACGTATAGACAAAGTGGCAGTACCAATCACCGGTCTAGCATACTCCTTCATCACTAACTGCCTTTCACCAATCTTGTGCTTATTCACTTGATCTTCACACTTGAGTTCCTTGCGACTGTCTTCAGAGTCCCCTTAAGGTCTTCGTGTTCGATATATGTTATCAATAAAAGGGACGGGTTCACTATCCAAAGATCTCCTTCCTAGTATAAACCAAACAAATTCACCACCTAAAGTTCTCCGATCTAGCATAAACTAACTACGAAAAGCACTAAATTAATAACAAAAATTTCAAAAGATGTTAACAAAATAACATAATAAAACATCCATACATGAACAAACACAAACAATCAAAATCACTTAAGTAAATAAAAATAATCAAAATTAATTCAAGTTCAAAATGCTAAATACCTCCTCAAGAATGAAATTAAAAAATTATTGTGCCCAAAAAATTCTAAAATTTACCTAGGCCATCCTACTCATAAGTATACGATATAGTTGTAGTGATTACCCAGGGTCATCTCCTACGGAGGCGAAATTGGTTAACTAAAATTAATTTTGAATTAAAAATAAGAACAATGCAATCCTAAACGCTCTATCCCGAATTGTTGAGTAAAAGACTTTAAAGCAAATTTCATAATTGAACTATAAAATACACTGAATCTATCAAAAGTAAAAATGACTAGAAATCGAAATGAAATACTCTTAAGAATTAATTTCATTAATTTAATCTCTTATGCCTGATTAAGGGGAAATGAATGAACAGTTTTCTTACTGAAATTAAAAGTTTGGCCTTAAGATCAACTCGAATAATTAACTAATCTAACTTTCGTATTCGAAAAGTTATCACTTGAGTTAATTATGGTAAGCTGACTACTAATTACCACTTAAGTTAATATATTTCTAATTCTTAACCTAAGCGTCTATAGTTTTTCATTCCATATTAAACTTCTCCTCTCAGTCCTTCATTTAATACCAAAACAATGCAAAGTTTGATGATGCTATTACATCCCTTCAGTTAAAAAACTATAGCAAACATAAGAGAATAACACAATCCCTCATTCACACATATCTAACTAAAATAACTACATTAATCCTCAAGAAAAGAGATCAGCCCATCACAGAAATTATAAGATTGTTCATCTTTAAACACTTCAATCTCATCTTGATCAGTATAAAAGAAGTATTAAAGAAACAAACCAAGTAAATAACCCAAATAAACTATCGAAAGTAAACAGAGTATGGGTTGATTAAGCAAAACAGAGCATGAGTCTATAACAGAGAAGTAAATGTAGCAAAATAACATTAAATAGTAAATAGAAAGAGCAAACAATAGCGGGTGAGAGTTGCTCTTGCCACTCTCAAGCTTTCCACATTAACTCTCGCTCTCTCCTTCTAGTTGATGGTCACCCAAAATGAATAACTGCCCACGCTACCCACCCCTTTTTGCTATTCTTTTCCTACCTTCTTCTCAACTGAAGCTCTCTCCTTCTCTGTCTCCACACTTCTCTCAATCTCCTTTTTGTTCCAGCCGAATGAGTGTGTCTGTGATATGTGGAATAAAGAGTGAATGAAAGATGTCGCTACCACCCTCCTATCATTTCTGGTTATAGCCTCGTCCAGGTTTAGTTTTTCATGCCCCTTCAACCTACAGCTGCATGTAATAAAACAGATAGATTAACGAAATGCATGAGAATTTGCACTGGGTGACTATGTTTGTCACCCCTGTGCATGTCACCACCTAATGCACAGTGGTGACTAAAGACACAATTGTCACCTCCTAATGCACGATGGTGACAAGTGTCACCACTGCGTAAGTGGTGACTAATAAGTCACCATCTATGCATGGCGGTTACTCTTTAGTCACTACCATGTAGGTGGTGACGTCTTTAATTTTTCATGCAAAATTCACAAATTATTCCATTCAACATGCATGCAATATTCACACCATTTTCATTTAATTTATCTATCGTTTGGATTAACTCATAAGAATTTGTAAGCAAAATTAAGATATGAAGGCAATTAAAAACAATAGAAACTAGACACAACACCTGCCAACCTTAACACTAACGTCACTTACTATGAATTTTTCGAAGAAACTTGTGGAAAATGGAAACTTACAGGAAAGAATACATCTTAAGCATTTCCCTGAAGCAACAACTGAGAATGGAGTTATTTAACCTCCCTTATAACTTCCCTAAGCCGGAGCTTTAGCCTGGTCTTTAGCGATTGTAGTCTTCTTTCTAGATAAAAGGCTATTATTTCCATAAGTTTAGGATGGGGTAAACTCCAAGTGGAGAAAGCCTATATTAGAGAAAACACTCCTTATGGGTGACAACTGTTTGATATTCAAATTCCATAAATTTGATGATATTAACCAAATCTTAGAACAATCCTTGGCATATAGTAGGTAAGCCACTTTTTCTTCAATAATGGAGCCCTAAAATGAAGCTTAATGGAGAAGAGATTGATTTATTTCCATTTTGGATAAGCTTTCACATTCTAACACTTAAATATTATTCAACTAAAGGATTGAGCTTTGTTGCTAATGCTATTGGTAGACTTATAACTCTTGATTCTCAAACTACTACCCCAGAAATGATAAACTATGCATGAGTGTGCATTTAAGTGATAAACAATGATGAAATCCCCTCCTCTATAGCTACCAGAAGGCTTACAGCTGAAGGAAAACTTAGGGATCATCTAGTTCATCTCTCACATCCTTATAAATCTATGCAAACTAAGATATGGAAGTCAACTAGAAAGAGTTGGAAAATAGGAACATATAATGATCTAATGGGTGAGCTAGAGAATGATCAAACAATCACTCTTAAACCCAGAATTAACCCCTTAATGTCATGAAACACTTTGTAAGCATGAAATTGAACAACAAAGTGATCCAAAAGATATAACAATAACAAAGCTATTCAGTAAGGATTCATTGAGCAAATTAGTTCATAAAATCTCAACTCTAATAGACTCCGCTAGCATTACAAAGGAGAATAACTCATAATCTGTTTGCACTTCAAATGAGGGAAACTCAAACCTCCCTCCAAAGGAGAACAACAATACAACATCTGAAAATAAAGATACTTTAATTCCAAGTTTAGAGAACTCCCAATTTTTTAGCAAAGTCAACAACATTTTTCCTAGAAGAAAATATAGCTGAAAGAAGAAAGGAGGGGGCACCCCTTCAATGAAATAAATTTCTATATTGTGCCAGAGTATTAGGGGACATAATAACCCCCCAAAATTTTTTCCATCATCTATGCTTCTAACTTGTGTTTCATGTGAAGCTCCCTATGGAAAGACTAAAAATGTGTAGGAAAAACAATTCAAAATGCTTGGGAATTTATTGGAGACCTCAATTGCATACTAAATTCTAATGAAACAAAAGGTTAGAGAGTGAACAAAAAAATCTTAGGAACATAATTAAGCTCCTTTATAAAAAAAAAAGGAACAGACCTGAACTCTACTGTATCTCACTTTTCATTAACAAACGAGCAATCATGGGCTTACTTCATAAGGAAAATACTTGACAGAGCCTTAATCAACAAAGGATAGCTTCTTAAATTTCCCTTAAGATTTACAAAATCTAGTCCTCCATTATGTTTAGACCATACTACAATAGAAATTAAAGGTCTAAATACACTCCAACCTATCGAAACTCCATTTAGATTTTATAACTTTACGTTTCAGGTTGAAGGATTATAGGAGTTGTTGAGTGAAATCACGAACACTCTAGCTCAAGACCTTAAAGAATGAATTAAAGATGCTGACGAAAAAGAAAATATGAGAAATATAGGCATATGTGGAGATAACTAAAACTTTGTTAATAACCTATAAGCATGATCTCTATAAAAATCCATTAGACATTATAATAAAATAATTGGAACAACAGGCCCTGCACAAATATACACAAGCTCTACTGGCATATAACTCCTATGTAAGTAAAAAGAAAGGATTTCCTGGCTAAGAGAGGGGGATAAGTGTACTAGATTCTTCAACATCATTTTAGTACACAGAAATAACAACATAATCAATACTCTTATAGATAACTAAGGCAATATTCAACAATACCAGAATGTGCTCAAATCTATGGCTTGTAACTATTTAAAGAGAATTCTGGGTACCAAAGGCCAATGTCACTCCATAGTTGAAGTGTTGCATCAATTCATCAATCTTCATATCAATTATCTTACTAGAACTATGTTGATTGTACAAGTTATAGCTATGAAAGTGAAAAGTGCTTTATTCAACCTAAAACCAGACAAAGCATTAGGGTTAGATGGCTTTAATGTAGCTTTCTTCCAATAGTCTTAGAACTTCACAGGCAATTAAGTAACCTATTATGTACAAGAATTCTTTATCAATAGCAAAATTCTAAAAAACTTGAATAAAAAATTCCTATGCCTAATCCTTAATAAACAAGCCCCCAATATTTTGCAAGATTATCATTCCATATCTTATTGTAACATAACTTACAAAATCATTGGGATAATTCTTACAACTAGGCTAAAAAAGGCCTTAATCCCTCTATAATCCTTTTCAAGGAGTATTCATTAGTGGAAGAGATATTGGAGATAACCTTCTCCTATCTTAAGAACTATTTAAGGATTGCACCACCAATCCATTTATCAAGAGTTGTTCTCTCAAAATGGACATATACAAAGCATTTGATACACTAAACTGGTAGTTTATTCTCAATTTCATGGAAGTATTTGGATTTCCTAAGTAATTCATATCCTAGATTGAAGCTTGCATAATAATAACCACTTTCAGTGATTTGATTAATGAAGAACCAACACATCTTTTTCATGGTGCAAGAGGGATTAGGCAAGGATACCTTTTATCCCCATACATTTTCACTCTTACAATGGAAGTTCTCTTTAGAACTCTATAGAAACACATCAACAATTTGGGGAACTTTAATTTCCATTACAAATGCAAAAACCTTTTGCTTTAATGTTTACAGAAGATCTGCTTCTATTACGTGGTAATGACCCTAACTCTTTCTCAACCATCATCAATTTAGGTTTTCTAAAAATTGTTAGGACTAAACCTCAACTCAGGAAAAGAGAAAGAAAATAACTTCAACTGGGATCCCTGATGTCAATTTCGTAGTACTAATCTTTGGAATGAAAAGGTAAGAATTACCTTTTACTTATTTTGGATTATCTATCTTTATAAGGAAACCAAAGGCAGTAGAATGTCAACACTTAATAGAAATGATCAAGAAAAGAACAAATGCCTAGCAAAACAAGACTCTCTCCTTAGTAGGAAGGATTGGTGAAATTGGTCCTATTAAATCTCCAAACTTACTGGTTTTTACACCTGATGTTGCTGAAAGGAGTCATTAAACATGTAGAGAGAATTATAAAAAATTTTATATGTACTGGAAACCTAAACAAGTTCCATAGAGCTAAAGTTAAATGGAATAAAGTCTATACCCTAAGAAAGAAAGTAAACATTCATCAAACTAAAAAAGTAATTGCTAATTGAAAAGAATATTGGAGAGTACGCACTAATGAGGAAGCCATATGGATCAAATGAATGAACTCACATTACTTCTCATAGTGATACTTTTTGAAATTCAAGGAAAATAAAAACTAGTGATGGCCTCTCATTGAGGTGTTGAGATTAAGAAGCTCCATATATCCTCTGTTCAAAGAAAAGAGTTGGAAATGGACTCAACAATTGGCTACGGTATGAAAATTAATGTGACATCAATCCTTTATATCAGTAAGAAGAACTAAACCCATTAAAAGGAAGATTCCTATTGAATACCACAGTGGCTGAGGTATTCTTTGGGGATTCTTAGGTTTGCAACTATAAAGGTATGTCTCTAATTGTAGACAAATGACCAAATTATAGACTTGACATAACAGAGGATGATACACTCATCTGGACATTAGAGAAATCTTGAACTTAACTCTTGAACTTCTCCATTATTGTCTGGTGATATCCAAGTTGATGTGTCGTGTACTTTATGCCCAGCTTCTCTCTTTTTTTCCACAAAAGATAGTGAAAAAGCCTTAGATTGTAAGAATTAAACTAATCTACGCCTTCCTGGTAATGGCGCTAAAAACTTGATTGGGGTTTGGATGTGTGTAAGTTTTAATTATTAATCCTCGATAATTTGTAAGCGCACGGTTTGTTAGCACAGTACCAAAGTTGTCGATCCCACAAGGAGCTAACTAATCTAATCCTAAAGTCTAAGGCCAGAAGAAAATAATAGAAATTCAAGACGTAATGAAACTAATACGAGAATTTAACTTAATCAATCAAATTAAGATCCAAACACAAAACTACTAATTATTAGGCATTTTTAACAAATCCAAGAATCAACCGAAGGAAATTATCAATTGAGAGAAAGAGAATTTTACCTATCTTTTAAGTTAACCAAATTGATTATGAATTACTAGATTCTTGGTTCTAGACTATCTTAGGGTTGATTACTCTCTCTCAAGTTATAACCATTAACCCTAAATCATAAACCCTAATCAGGTTGTTGAGTTTGCTATCTCTCAATTCACAATCTATATAAAAACCTAATTAGTTCTGAAGTTCTAACAAACTATCGAATACCTATGTAAGATCTCTCTCTGCACAAATTATCGATTTGATTTAATTCTAGTTTCTATTAAATCACCTAACTCTCGTTAGTCCAATTTAATCATTTTTCATTCGATTCACCCTC
>JAOTAY010000191.1:25189573-25206918 GCA_025629805.1 Erythroxylum baracoense | reverse complement strand
TATTGAATACCACAGTGGCTGAGGTATTCTTTGGGGATTCTTAGGTTTGCAACTATAAAGGTATGTCTCTAATTGTAAACAAATGACCAAATTATAGACTTGACATAACAGAGGATGATACACTCATCTGGACATTAGAGAAATCCTTAAACTTTTCTAACATATCCTATCTAGATTTCTTCAAGCCACATTCTCCTAGGGGCCACTAGCATGAACTCATTCAGTCAAAAATCTTGATACCTTCACATCCTAAACAACCATTAAACATAGGATTTAAACTAAGGACAAGTTAAAAGATCCAAATATGTGATGTGTACTATGCAACTTCATGTTGAAACAGTGCAACAACTATATTTTGATTGCTCTTACAGATAATCCATCTAGTCAGGATTATAGCATATACGAAAAAATTCACTACAATGCAAGGAGCTGGGAATATATTATCAAATGGGTGATCAAATGGATCAAGAGGTTGGATAATGACTCAATCGTGCTAAAGACTACATTCACCTATTGCATTTACACAATTTGGAGGGAAAGGACTACAACCAATTTAATTAGATAAATACAACTTAACTCAAAGACCTATACATTAGATTAGGGAAATTCTTATATCAAACAATTGAAGCACCAAAGTTAGTAGTAATGTAAGGAGGGAGTGGATGTTATGACTTTAATTTTTTATTACTAGCTATTTCTAAATAATTCTATTTAATATTCAACTTATTCAATTGTCAGCTTTCCAGCTTATAAGTTAGCACTTTTGTGAGGCTTTTAGCCTATCTATTTACCAATATAATTCATTTAACTTTAAAAAATAAAGTATCCACACTACTGTAGCATTATGTTGTGAATTCATTCCACCATTAATTTATAAGATAATAATTAGAATTTGAATATCATGTCATTATATTAATTTAAATAGATTCAATAAATGATTATGTATATATTAAAATTAAATCCAAAATAAATTGTTGATAAATTAAAAAATCCTTATTATCTTTTGAATAAGATATGTATTTTTTATTTTTCCTTGTTTAAGAATAAATGGAATTTAAGTAATAGAATAACTAATACAGTAGTTAGTTTAGGAAAATAATAAATCTTTTAAAGAATAAAAATTAATTGGTATAAAAAGGAATATATCCAAGTGTTTAACACCATTTGCAAGTCAGGGCGAAAACTTGAAACCAAGGATTCCTTAAGAGATAATTAATAAAACTTAGACACCTTAAGCATTTTTAGTTCTCTATAAATCATAGAGATCTATATTACAAAGTTAGGATTCTGGTTGATATTAAATTACCTAAGCATTCCTCATTCCCTTAGTTGAAGATGGCCTCTTCTTGCAACAAATTACCCCGCTATTTAGTTCCATAAATTATGAATTAAAGCTTCTACGTTACATAATTTTTACTAGAATGTTCAATAAAATTATAAACATTAGCTTAATAAAATTTTCAAAAGCTTCAAGTCTTCTTTCATTTTGATTCAAACTTTACTTGCCTTACATATAATGTCTGTCCAACGTTCTTCCATGCAAGTTAGTTTCCACCATCTCAAAGCCTGCTTCCAAATAAATGCTGAATATCGATATTTGAAAAATAAATGCATTATTGATTCTTAGTGACACTAATATAAGCTACATATGTTAAAAGTTGAGGAGCCTTTGAATCCATCTTGGATTTGGAGTCTCTACTTTGTTATCGGCAAGTATGGATCGGTCACACGAGGATAGTGAGCACTAGTAATTACCTTTTGTCTATTATCTAGCCTACAGATTGATTTTGGATTTTTAATAAAAGAAAATAAAATTAAATCAAGTAATATAAATGGGAAATGATATTGAACAGAGGATTAAGGAAGCACTAAGAAAATTATTGATATTAAAAATTAGTTTCTATGTTTCGAAACACCCTAAACCTTTAATAGATTGATCTTTTATTATGTAATTGTTTTGTTGATATAGCTGACCCTGAGTCTACTAATAACTAATTCTAAGGCTTCCAATCAAATTACTCAGGTTAAAGTTTATAGGATTGCATTACTAATTTATGAGTCCCTCTATTAAATTTGACCATAATCTGGAAGATTTATTCCATCCTATCTCTAGGGATGCAATAAACTTCTTCCAATTACGGTAAATCTATTCAAACCTAGGATTTTTCAATCTCTATGTATGAACTCAGATTATGATCTAATATTCTCGAGGCTTTAGAACATACATAAACATGTAATTAGATCATAATATAACAATCAAACTAATTGCATTAATAAGAGAATCAAATCATATCAAAATATTAATATATGGTTCATCTAACCTAAATACTAACAAGACATTTAGTTACACATTATCAAACACAAAATCAAACACACAATGAAAAAAACAAATTGAAAGCGATGGGTTCGTAATTCTAAATCTCCTTGATTGTCTTCTATAGAATACTCTTACGATGTAAAGGTTTGATCTTGTATTTTGATGGATCCTTCGATGAATTCTTTGTGTTTGCCACTTCTTTAGACCAAAATCACCGATTAGCAATGATATCCATGTCTGGAATCGCCTCCTAATGTCTACTCCCTCAGTAAGTCTCTGTTCATGTCCTTTTATATGAAATTCTAGTGGTTTTGTTCGATGCATGGTCTTGTACACGGCTGTGCATCACCAAGTTCTTGGAAAATAACAAAATTGCATGGCCTCTGAGATGTGTATGGGCAGATGAACAGTTGTGCATCCCATCTATGCATCAAACATTTGTTTTATGTTATTTTTTCATCCGAATTCTTCTCTTTTAAGTTTATGAAGGCAATTATACTCTGTATACATACTTGGGGCAAATTAAGTACTAAATATATAACAAAAGTATCAAATATCAAGCAAAAACATACGAAATATGAGGTAAAATTATAGTCAAATATGCATCTATCACTTATTGAGGAGGAAAATCGTTGTTTTCCAAAGTAATTCACGTTACCTTTTCCTATTAAAGTTGTATGAGATGGGTGATTTGATTACGATGCAAATGAAGGAGATGTTATTTTCAAGAGTCACTCCTTATGGTTACAATTTATAGTTTATCATCAAGTTTTGTAAGTGATTCCTTCTAATCCCTTATGCTTAATGTGGTTTATAGTGTAAAAGCTTAAGTATAAGCTGTTAAACATAGTTTTGAATTCATCATAACTGATGGGTACCTAGTTTTTAGTGAATGTTAATTTTTGCACTTGATATTCTATTGAGTGCTTTTCTTGCTTCACTAGCTTTGATAGTTTTTTCACTAAACTATTGAGATCCATCTCACCTTAACCTTTGCCCACATTACAACCTTAAAAATTCCTTTGATTTGTGAATATGCATTTGAATCCTAGTGGTGGAAAACTAAAATGATATGCAAAGTTGTAGAATGTCTTGATCATGAATGGTGTTTGAGTGTACCAATAGATTTATCTTATTTAATCACATTTTGTCAAAGTCTAACCATAGATTACTCAGTTTCTAAAGGGAATGGTTATTGATTAATCATAAGCAAAGGCATTTAATGTTTAGTTCTTACCATAGTTTTGAAGGTTATTCCTTTTTTCTCATGAATATCTATTCTTAGGAAATATGGAAAATATTGAAATTTTTTAGTTTGTGACTTTGATTTTGTTGTTTTGCCTGAGGATGGTTGAAAGCTAAGTGTGGAGGAACTTGATGTATAGTTAATTGATTATACATTTACTCCATCACACTTAGTGATTAATGTTATGAAATGCTTAAGATACTCATTTTGGTTCATAATTGGTTTTAGGTACAAGTTAGAAGCGCAGGAGCTAAAATGAGTTAAAAACACATTCCTTAATCCATCCTCTTGATGTTCAAACTTATTTGTCTTTGTGGAACAAGAAGGAGATGGATTAGGGTGAATATGGGATAAGAAAATGTAAGAAAATGAAGAATTCTATATGACCTCTAAGATACACTATCGTGTATCCACTTACACAGCCATGTATAATCATGAATTGGGTGTTTTTGTGATGCATGATTGGCTACAAGATCGTGTATCCAGCATTGTATCTTCCCACAAACTTAATTTTTGCTATAAATAGATATTTGAGGGCCAAAAATAAGATGAATCATTTTTGGAACATAAAAGGAGGCAGAACACATTCTTCTTCTTCCTTCTGATTCGTAGGGAAAATCAAAATCAAAGATCATATTTGAACATCTCTTCATTGTGTATTGTTGACTCTTTCTCTCTAGAGATTGTTTATGTTATTCTTTGCTTATTCTTTTGGGTATTTATGTAAGAATGATTTGAATTTTTTCAATAAATTGTTTCTATATAAACTCATTGTTATAATCCGAAATACAGTACATAATAATTGTATCTTTGATTCATTTATGGTAACTAATGATGGTGAATCCTTAGGAATAGCATCATATAGGTTAAATGAGTCAAGCTTGTATGGTTGTTGCCTATATTAATCTGTTTCTTAATTTGTTATTCTAGATTGTTTGATAACTAGGTTTAGTCAAAGAGCCTATTTTGATTAAACACAGCCTAAAAGAAAATTAGGGTTAATAGAGCTTACTGTTAACCTACAATTAATAGTCTTTAAAAGAGGTGTAAGAACAACAAGATGATGAAATATGCTTTTTTGCGTCTAGGCTGAGATTGAACCAAGAACCGAATTCTAACTCATTCATCAATCTTATCACTTTTTAATCGTTTGATTTAAATTGCTTTCGTTAATTCAATTTCATTTTATTTTATTTATTGATTGAAAACAAAACCCTATATTTCTTAAACATCGATTCTTTTCATTACAAAAGCTACACGTACATTCCCTGTGGGTATGATCTTTACTCACCATTGCTATAAATTTTAGTGTGCAGAGTTAGGTTTCGTTTTATGGTATGATCAACACGCATCATGGGTGAATGAGTACTATTTGAATAACTCATATATTTGGCAACTAGAAAGTTAGCAGGGAACACTCTTGAACCTTTATATAATTGTTAAAGGGAAGAGGGATGATATACCGTTATATAAACATAATGGTAGGTGATGGTTACTCCACAACCTTTTAGTTTGATTATTAGACTGACTAGAGTCCACTAAGTGAAGTAGAATCTAGAGCCTACTAAAGTCTCGAATCTTTCTTAGTTCAAGAGCGAATATGGTGATACAAGGTGGCAGTTGATTTTTCTAGTCAAAGGTGCCAGTAGGATGGTGAATTTATGTCCTAATTATCTCCCTATTCTATTGAAGTAGGATAGTAGAATTTAGACATTAGAGCCATCAGGAGTCTCAATAATGCATTTTGCCTATCACTTCTTAAACCTTAAGCTCCTAAGGTAGTATGAAGTTGTTTGCAAAAAAAATGTTAATTCTTAAGACCTCATTTATTACCTAATGATTGGGGTTTGGTTGTGTGTAAGTTTTAATTATTAAACTTCAATAATTTGTAAGTGTAGGTTCGTTAGCATAATACCAAAGGTGTCGATCCCATGAAGGGAACTAATCTAATCCTAAAATCTAAACCCAGAAATAAATAACAGAAATTCAAGATACAACGAAACTAATACTGATTATTAATTATTGGATTGTCAATTCTAGAATATCCAAGGGTTGATTACTCTCTCTTGAGTTATAACCATAAACCTTAATCATAAGCCCTAATTAGATTATGGAGGTTGCAATCTCTCAATTCACAACCTATCCAAAACCCTAATTAGTTCTGAAGTTCTCTAATAAACTATCGAAAACCTATACAAGATCTCTCTCCGCACAAATTATCAATTTGATTTAATTCTGGTTTCTATTAAATCACCTAATCTCATTAGTCCAATTTAATCGTTTTTCATTCGATTCACCCTCTCAGTTTATTATCGAATTATGTAACAGTAGAATGAAACCACAATAATATCCAATAAACACATAAACAATTAGATTCTCATTAATTCAAGAATAAAATTCCGAAGGTGAGTTTAGAACATCCTTGACATTGTAGATCCTATCATTAACTGCTCATTCCAATTCTATATAATAATAAAACTGAAAAGAACAGGAAATACAATCTAAAATGGATGACGGGAGGCAGCGACATCGAGAAACCTCCTAATCCGGGAAGTACTTCGAGTCAACTTCTTCTCCTCTTCTCTCTTCCTTTATCTCTCGATGATCTCTCTCTAGGGTTTCTCAAGGTGGCTGATGCAAAAGCTCTTTCTCTGCCTCTTTTTGTTCTTTTTATATCCTCTTGTGTTTTAGGTGACTTAAGGTTTTTTCGAGGTCTGAAAGGTCTGAAAAATCCCTTAACTTGACGTTCGTAAGTGTCTGCGTGTCTACGTGTCTGCCCAACACGAGCCACGATAGTGGGTCACATCTGAGCCTTTTGTCACGATCGTGGCACGCAGGCCACGATCATGGGCCATTCCTTAGGCTTCTGTCACAATTGTGGCATGTAGGCCGCGATCATGGGCCAAATTTGGAGCTTCTGTCACAATCGTGGCCTAACATGCCACGATCGTGGGCCATTGTTTTGACCCAAATGTCTCTAAAACTCCTCCATTCTTCGATATTGAAACACTAGTAAACATATCAAGGTATCTCTAAAACATAATATTTAAGCTCAAAGACTTGTACTAACCCATAAAACACTTAAAACATAAATAATTAACAAACTAACATAATTCTAACCTAAACATGTACTAAATGATTAAATTAACGGCTAAACACCTATCAAACTATGCCTTAAAACATGATGCAATTTACACTTATCACCTAATTTGCTGCCAGACTTAGACTTAATACCAAGGATAGACTATATGGTGATGTGAATGGTTTATGTTTGTTACGTGGAATGGAATTTGAAAACATTTATCATTTGTTTTTACAATGTTAGTTTTCCAACCCACTCTAGCTATTTAGCACTTATTTAGACAAATTTGTCCATTAAAAGACTGGTGATTCTATATTGTATGGTGAACTAATTGATAAAGAAATTGGGAAAAGATTAAGACTTCCTAAGAATAAAATTCAACTGCTATGTCTATGCTGTGCAGAGAGATAGAAACATGATATTTAGGGGTAGTGGATTGGCTAAGTAGCAGGTGGAACACAACATTGTCTAGGTTAGGTAGATTTTACATGCTAATAGGGCTCACGATTTCATTAGCCCTTCTAAAATATCAAGATGGAATCTCTAAGATTCTAGGAGGCTTATTAAGCTCTTAATAAGCTTGATTAATGAGCTGGTAGCCAAAAAGCATGTGATATGGTACTCAAAAATTCCTTCTAACTTGGCATGCATTAAGGAGTAGCAGAAAGATTATAAAGAAACACTTACCTATTTAGTTCCTTGACAAGTGGATAAACATGAGTATGTTACAAGTAGGTAGAGGAATACGCCAACACATGTCTCTCTTGTAAGGTCTTTCATCTTTAGGGTAAGTTTGGTAACTAGGAATGAAGAAGTGGGAATGGGTATGCAACCTACATTCCTTAATTTTTGTTTGTTTGTTGTTAATAATGGATAAAATAAGGATTCACATATCTCGCATGAATTTTAAATAATCCTGAATTTTTATTCCCAAGGTAAATGTGAGTATAACTCGGAATCAGATATCAGAAATAACAAATAAATGTAGGAACTAAAATTCTTTTTTTCTTTTTATTTATATTTCATCTCAACTGAAACTCTCTATTTGCTCTTTCTCTTGGTTACTTCTCAATATTGGACATAAATTTATTTAATTTATTTAATATTTATTTTTTATTTTTTTCAATGATTTTATATCATAAAATAAGTTCATTATGATTTTTAATTTTATTCTTATAAGAAAAATCATACACAATTATTTAAAATTAATAATCAATTGAATAATTAAAATTTTTAATTTATTAAATACAAAATTTTTTATTAATTAATAATAATATAAAATATTTTAATTATTTATCTACAAAATCAATCATATATTAATCAAACATAATTAAGAAATTGTCATTATCATTCTTAATATTTGATACCAAATACCGATATAACTATTAACTTCCATAATTATATTTCTAGTGCTTTCATACCAGACACACATAATCAGTAATTTTATTTTGATTGGGATTCCCACTTTTTATTCTCTTTCTTGTTTTTTAAATCCGATTCCTTCATTACTGGTTAATAAACAAGACTTTAGTGTTAAACACCGTCGCAATAGGAATGAGATACTCTTGTCTAATTCTTTCTGTAAAGTGTTGTACTAATTTCCACCATCCTCAATACAATTTATTATTACATTATTACTGATCTAGATGACTATAAGGGGAGGGGAAAAAAAAAAGTAAACGGAAGACTTGAAGGAAAAGAAGGACGACTTCTATAGGGAATGAATCAGAAGTAAACGGAAGACTTCAATGAAAAGAAGACGACTTCTAGAGGGAATGAATGAGTAAGGGATTTATATAAAGGTAAAATTTACCAAACCCAACTACCGAAACGTTTCAGCCATAGACAAAATTTCCAAGTCCAAGTCCTCTTGTAATTATCACAACTCACAAGATCATAAATTACTGCGAAATTTCCGTTGACAAAACATAGCAGGAGGAGGCCTCAAAAATCATTCAGAAGTTGCTATCAATAACAAATTACGATTATATTTTACTTTTATGCAGAGTAATCGAAAATTCTACGCAATTACTTAACTTTGTTAAAATATGCGGACATAAAAGTTTCTCCAAAGACAGTTTCTTTTTTCTCATGTAAAAAGAAATTCCAAACGAAGTATCCACGTTACTGTAGCATTATGTTGTAAATTCATTCCATCTTTAATTTACTTAGAGCTTGAATATCATGTCGATATATTAATATGAATAGAATCCATACAATATTATGAATAGAATAAAATTATCCTCCCTTCCGAAGATGAGAAACCTCTCTAATGACAATTCCAAGGTCCATTACTTATCACTTCCTTTACCTAACTTCAGTTGGTATAATAAGTTTGAGCTTGTGAAAGCGTGGAAGATTGAAAAGAGGACCAAAAGCATGGAAGATTGAAAAGAGGACCAAACTTGTGCCAATTGCCATACTAGAAGGAAGTGCAAATCCCATTACCAACTACGCTTTACTTCAGCTTTTAAAAAAAAAGGGTTTTAGCTACTATTGACCAAAGAACTGAAATTTAAAGCAAGAGGCTTTATATTCTCTCTAAGATAGTTACACTTTTTCCCTCAATTAATTCTCTTTAAAATTTGGTTTTTAGTTAAGAGACTTAGGTTTTTGCCACTGAAGTTGCTAGATAAGGGGAGGGGGGAGCCCCATGGTAACGCCTATAGTGGAGGGTCGAGAATCACCAGCCGGCCTAGATGAGAGTCGATCGGTGAATTTTCAGAGGAAGTTTTTCCAAACTTTAATAATATCACGAAGTAAGATGAATTTCCCTATTTAGCTCAAGCAATGGATAGGGCGAGAACTAGAGAAAAGTTGGACTATCGTAACAAGGTCATAATTAATTTCCCTTTAGAAAAGAAAAAATTATGGGGTGAAAGTGTTGTAGCCTGTCTAAGAATGGATAAATTCACTCATTTTCAGGGCCTAGTCATCAATAGGTTATTTCTCCCTCGATAGCATTCCTTCAACCAGGTGTGTCAACTTGGTCTTCTTCTCTTGTAGGGAATTTCATAGGAAAAATAACCCCCTTCCCTCAGATACAACTCTAGGCAGTAGCGAGGTAGGGGGAAAGGGTCTTAAAAAAATCTTTACTAAATATGATACCTTTGTGTTTGAATTCACTAATGATGTTGGTTAATGGAGATCTCTGAGCAAATACCATGGAACATAAGGGGTTAGGCTATGATTATATAGAAATAGGGGGCCTTGTTTACAATTAGACAAGGAAAGAATTTAACCAATACTATTTTGGATAAATTTAACCACTGAAATGTTTTGGTGTTACATTCCTAGTGCCCTAGGCAAGCCTGTGAGCTTTGATTCTCAAACTTCTAGAATGGGTGGACTCTGTTATTCTGTGATATGCTTAGAGGTGAAGAATGATGAGGTACTCGCTGAAGCAGTTTCAGTTATGAAGTTGGATGATAATCGAGAGCTAGCCAAAGTAGAAATTTCTTTTTCATATAATTAGAAACTTATGTGATAGACTTAGATCAAGACATGGAAACCCACATGTAGGAAATTTTCTACAAGTGATTACAAGGAGCTCATAGGGCAAATAGAGGATAATCTAAGTTAGGAGATACAAAAGGTGAATGAATAGAATCCTAGCAAGGCCAGTTCTAAGGAAGCAATAAGTAACGATGAAAAAATTAAGAACTAAGGATCTAACAAATATGTGGAATCCATACCATAACAATTGGAAACAAGCAAGAATAATAATATGGATCCATAAATGGGTACTCCTCGAACTGTAATAACTCATTTAAAAATTAGGGAGCAAATGGTAAGGTTTAGCTTATCCAAGAATGTTGATGGAGCTTCAAAAGATATGGATCTATAAGGGATAATAGAGAGTTCCATAGGTCAGGGTGCTATCCCAACAGATTTGAAAAAGGACTATAAAGATGGGTTCCCCCTCTAGCAGAAAAATAAGAAAGAGGAAAGGTAAGGCAAGACTTAGGTTTTTTAATCTAGTTTTAGTATATTATTCTCTTAGTAACGTCAATCCTAGTTTGAAATATCAAAGGGATAAACAACCCTCAGAAGAAGCAAGTTATCAAGGATATTATTACGAAAAAAAATCCATAGATTGTGATGCTCTAAGAGAAAAAAATAAAAGCAAATAAAATGAAAGACATTTTAAGTACTTTGGGTACTATCTAGAAGATTTTGTCCAACCACTTACATCACTACAATGGCAAGATTATAGTTGTCTACAATGAAACCTCATTCAGGTTTCTAATAGCATATAGAATAATCAATTAATACATCTCACATGCACTCTAGACTAATCTATAGATACTTTTATCCTATCTTTCACATATATAGTAAACATTGAATTTAAGAGATCCAAGCTATGGAAGGAATTGAAAGCTATCTAAGAAACTATTAGTAGACCATAGATATGCACAAATGTTGTTACTTAAGCTTTACTTATTATAAATCTTTCATTCATTAACTAGGTAAGTGCAATTATCATTGGTAAGAAATATAAAGGTAAATAGGGGTTGAATCTTATGAAGAAGCGACTTGAATTAGAAAACCTAGAACTATTAGCAATCCTAAGGAAATTAAAAAAATAAATGATTTTTAAAATTTTTAATAATAAAATATAAATTAGAACTAAATCCTAGACAATGGTCATGGAAATGAATTATAAGACAATTTATCAAAAGATAATGTAGTCAAATATTTATGTACAAGTTAATAATTTGCCTAGTAGTAATTTTAATTTTATAAATCGACTAACCTAGATTAAATATATTATTGGGACCAAAAAAGACCTTATAGACATTAAAACTCATTCCCTTGAGTTATATCCATCTAATTTCCAATTGGTTACTTTGTATCTTTATTGTGCTATCACCCTTTGAATAAATTAAGAATTATGAAATCCCATAAAAGATTTCACGCTAACAAAAAAGGAAGATCCCATAGGTCTCTTTTGAACGTCCTGTTTCAACCCCCTTTACCTAAGCATTGTTCAACTTACAAGTAGGCTCTCTCAAATTATCCACAAATGAATTTAAATTAGATTTAGATGTCAATATGAATAAAATAGCATTAAAATTAATCTAAGGTAATCCATATTAATATAACCTATATCAAAAATTAAATCAAATCAATTCATATAAAAATAAATTTGGGATTTTTCTTTCATATGGAAAATTATTTAGCTAAAAAGCATGTTCAAAAGAAAGAAATCAAAGGAAAAATAGAGAACTGATGATAAAAATAAATCTAGACAAAGTCCGGTTTTAAAAATAGTTTGATTCATTAAAATAATGTCTAAATCTCGATTCTCTAATGAAAAATAAATCATAATAGACTCTCTAAGAATTTTGGAAGGTTGTTGATGGTTAACCCTAGTTTTTGGAGAGGGATAGATGTTTCTAGTATGTGTTTTCTTTAAAAAGATTCTCTGCCTACTATATGATTAAAAGCATGACTATAACTAGACCATGTATTGAATTCCGTATCGTACCAGGCTAGTATCGACTAATATTTACGATCGGTATTTTTAACCATTATGGTTAAAAATACTGATCGTAAATATCAGTCGGTACCAGCCAATTTCATCTGGTACCGACCAGTATTTAAAATATCGGCCGAATACTGGCTAATACCGGAAATTTTAAAAAGTATGACTTTTTTTCAAAATTTTAAAAATATGTTCTTTTCAGGTTTCATTTCTAATTAGTTGTTTTTTTATCATGAATTCTTGTTGTAAATTGTAATAATCAAAACGTTAAGGATGTTTATTGTTATTTTTATTTGATGTTTTAATGTAATTATTATTTATTATATGATAAAATTGTAATATTTCAAATACTTTGTGTTGTTATTAATTTTATACTTGTATGATAATAATTGCCTTTTTTCATATTAATTGTGGTTATTATTTACATGTGAAATATCTGAAAATTATTGTTATTTCATATTGATTGTAGTTATTATTTATTATTGTGATTTTTTGAAACATGGTTGATGTAAACTTATAAACTATACACTATAACTGTACAATATGACAATAAATTATTTTGTAATTTCTAAAAAAATTTAGGGACTATTTTATAAATTTAAAAAATTACCCGAAATGGTACCCGATATTGACTAATACCGATACAGTATCATATCAAAATCTAATCTAGTATTAAATTCGGTACAATATTCGTAACATTGAGTGATGCAGTAATCAAATGTGTGAGAAATACGAAAACTATTCAAGTTAGAAGATTAGGCTTCTCGTTGAAACATAATACTATTTACAAACTGTGTAAACTATATAGTAAGTGATTCTATATATCTAGCGAAGAATATATCATGTACACAGAATTCCCACTAACTATACGGAAACTAAAGCTTAGACAATTTCAATGCATGAAACTATATTTGAATGTAGCAAAAGTTAGTGGGTCGTACCTAAATTTATGACCTGGGAATAGAATGAATGAAACCCTGTGCTATAGTTTACCTTTCGGCCTAGACATAGTGCAATGTAATATATATATATACATGCAAGTTGTATATTTATCGTGAGCAATGGGTTTAAATGTCTAGAAGATAAAGGAAAAGGGAGAGATCCAGAAACGGTAGACTTTGAATATGGTCGTGATATATGAGATGAAGGCCAGAGGAGAATCGATAATGAAACATAAAATGGTAAAACAAAGGTAAGTTGTCAACAAATGCGTGCATTCCTGGTACCTATTTTTCTGTTTTAAACTGTTAATAAAGTGACGGGAGAGAAAACTAACCTTTGCGTGCATATCACCAAGGCAATAATGCAGACATAGTAATAGTCAAAGTCGAAAGGTTGAATTCAAGTACAAAACATTTAAGAAATAAGTGTGCTGTAGCTAACTACGGCCAACTGGATATATTTATGTATGTAGAAGGAAGAAGGGTTTGGTGTAGAGATGTCGATGGGTCAATGGGTCGGCCCTATTTAAGAAATAAGTGTGCTGTAGCTAACTACGGCCAACTGGATATATTTATGTATGTCGAAGGTTTTAGGTTAGAGATATCAATAGGTCGGTCGGTCAGAATCACAGAGGCCCGTAATTCGGTGGGCTAGAATAGGTTAGCCTGTAACTTGACTTGTCGTTTTCTAAAAAAAAAGTTTCTAAATAACGTCGTTTTTGACAAAAAGGCATTATTTTAGAAGTAAAGGTCAAGACACGATAAGCAGGGCTAGGCCTTTTTGACATCTCTAGTTTAGCGTTTTGTTACCCACTACAAGTCCGAGGCTCATTCTGTTTTCAGAAATCAGATTTTCTGTACCAATTATCTTATTTTAACCTAATTTTGTCTTCAAATAATTTCGTTTTAAATCTATTTACATATAAAGCGGCGTAATTTTATGATTACAATAGGATTAGAACAAAGTGTCGAAGACAAAGGATCTGATGGGTTGAATCTAAGGTTATACATCTACTAATTATTATGTGGTTCAAGTGGTGAACCAATCTTTTAAATTAAATATTCTGCCATCCAAGGAAAGAAATTAACGATTCACTTTAATTTATTATTTAATTTTAAATTATTAATTTATTAAATAATTTAGGTAATTTGATAATTTATTTAATATATATTTAAAATTAATAATTATAAATTTTACAGACAAAAAGAGTTACTGGAGGTATAATAGTATAATTTAAAAAGAGTATAATTTAGAAAGAGTCGTGTAATAATTAAACTAATATGACCAAATTTGAATATAAATTTTACAAATTAAGAATATATTTTTTAATGTGTTGAATATGTCAATTGTCATATAGTAATTTTTTTTAGCCTACGAAATATTTTAAGAGGGTCTCAATTATGAGAAGGTATCTTTAAATTATCTATATCCAAAATCACTGCTAATATCGGATCAGTCTGTAAAAAATAAAATACTAGCTAAATAAAAATTTCCATTTTTAAGAGCAGAACTTGAGAACTCTAATTAAGGATAAGAATACTCAACCATTCGCACCGATCATGCTTATGTTTGGTGTACAAAGAAAAATTAAAACGGGTATCCTAGGTCCTACCCCTACAGCTTTCCGTATCTACCCACGTCTCTGGGTTAGTTGTAATGCTTCGAACCCAAACTTGGTGGTCTCTGACTTTCTGCCAGTTTGGCATTTTGGCGGCTTTTACTTGACAAATGTGTTTTGTATTGTGTTGACCATCACCTGAAGTTCCAATCAGGAGAGCTTTTGGCTAGTAAATGGAAAAAGCTAGCTTATAGCAAAGAGTGATTTTTCTTCTCATATACTCTGTCAAAGTTGGCTCGGCACTTGCCAATCTTCAAACTTCACCACCATTGCAAGACCCTCATCAACCTATTAAATACAAGGCTCTTTCTCCTGCCACCTACAACTAAGGAATCAACAAACACCCTTCATCATTTTCTCTACTTCCAGTTATCCAATATTTCTTTCAGACAAAGATCTTTAGATTTGTTGTGCCTTATGGAAGATGTAGACATTCCTCGATATTTTCTGTGTCCCATTTCGCTTCAGATCATGAAAGATCCTGTTACAGCTATTACAGGCATAACCTACGACCGAGAAAGCATCGAAAAGTGGTTGACGGCGGCCAAAGACATCCCTACATGCCCTGTAAGCAAGCAACCTCTCCCTAGAGACTCCGACTTGACACCGAACTCCACGTTGTTGCGGTTGATTCAATCATGGTGCACTTCAAAAGCTAAAATGGGAGTCGATCGAATTCCTACTCCGAAAACTCATCTCAGTAAGGCTCATATATTGAGTCTTATCAAAGATCTTGACGACCCTCTTAAGTGTGTGAAAGCTTTGAAGAGAATGGAAGGCCTTGCCTCAGAGAATGAGAGAAACAGGAGGTGCATGGAAGAGGCAGGTGTAAACAAAGCTATGTGTTCTTTTATCATAGGATGTTTTAAAGGAGGTAAAACAACGGGTCTTGAGGAAGCACTGAGGCTTCTCTATACTGTGTTGAGCTCATCCGAGGATTTCAAGATTTTTGTCAAAGAAAATCACGATTTTATCGATTCGTTGACATGGGTTTTAGATTGTGATGAAATTGATAATCAAGTTGGTGTGAAGACACATGGAATGCTAATCCTGAATAAATCGGTAGAAATCGCATCGACAATACTGTTGGAGAGGCTAAACTCAGATTTCTTCAAAAGAATTGTGGGGTTGCTAAGAGATCACAAAAAGTTCTCTCAACAAACTACTAAATCCGCCCTGCAAGTTCTGATAGATGTCTGTCGATGGGGGAGAAATCGAACAAGAATCGTGGATGCAAATGCGGTGTTCGAACTCATCGAAATGGAGCTAGAAAAGCCAGAGAAGAGGATCACGGAGCTGATATTAACGCTCCTGGCACAACTATGCTCCTGTGCAGACGGAAGAGCGCAGTTCATGAAACATGCAGGAGGGATCGGCATGTTAGCGAAGAGGATCCTCAGAGTTTCACCAGTATCAGATGATAAAGCACTACACATTCTTGACTTGATCGCAAAATTCTCTGCTAAAGATAAGGTTCTGATGGAGATGTTGAGTGTCGGAGTTGTTTCAAAGCTTTGCATGGTCATGCAAGCAGATTGCGCCACCAACTTGAAGGATAAGGCAAGAGGCATCCTTAGGTTACACTCTAAAGTGTGGAACAATTCACCTTGTATAGCTGTGTATCTATTAACAAGGGACCCAAGGTAACGAAGACTAAGAAATTTTAAGGTTATAAATTACAACTAGCTGATGCCATGTTCATAAGCAAAGGAGCTGATCCATAAATCAGTGGTATGTTTACCTTTCGTATAAGCTTTGTTTGAATCTATACAAAAGGAACTATATTCAATACAAAAGAAAAATAGAAAATATGCGTAATTCTATAATATTCCTGTGGGGTTTGATGAAGGGAAGTCGTAAGTTGATTATTTTGAAGATTATGAAAGGAGAGGAGAATTACAAAATAGCAAAATTTGGAGCATTGACTCGCTATCTTCGTCTCACCACCGTCGTTAGCTCGGACTCCGTAAAGGCCTATCGTTTCGTCTTGTCATCAGGTAATCAAGTGAATAGGGAATGTCAGGCAAAAAATAATTAAAAATAAACATGCATTAAATGTGATCATCACAGCAATAAAGCGTTTACTTTTGACTTTCGAGAGAGAGACTACTTTTTTGGACTATTCCTTCCAACTTATTACAAGACGCAGACATATCAGACCATCTTTAAATTGACGTTCGATAAATTAATAAATTCTTTAAGTTAATATTTTTCTCCTGTCTTAAGTTAAGCCAGTTAAAAATTTAACAAATTTCGATAACATAATACGATAATATATTTTTAAAATACTTCTATATAAATATAAGGTCCCATTAATATCATAAATTAATAATTATATAAACTTACACGAACATAACTAAGACAATTTAATGAAATATGATAATATAGTAATATAAACTCTCTGAGATAATATTTTTCTTTGCGTATTTGATCCGTCATTGTTAATTTCGTGACACCTTTTAGATGAGGAGCCATTGTTGGGTGTAGTTTCAAGAAATTTTCTATCTTGTTTATAAAATATTTTCTATCTCCATTATACGTATATAGATTGAATGTTTTTAGTAAAAATACAATCAATAATACTTAATTATTAAGAAACAATGAACATTATTTATTAGTTTTCATTAATATTATGTACAATGAATCTATGTT
>JAOTAY010000191.1:25178080-25189473 GCA_025629805.1 Erythroxylum baracoense | reverse complement strand
AAATTATGAATTACATTAATTACAAATTTTTAATTTACTTAAATTATTTATTAATTATTTTAATAAATAATTAAAATGAAAAGGCTGGTCAAACCGGGCTAAAACCGTTGACCGTGGGTCGGGCTAGGCCCAAATTGACACCCTTACAAGAGGCGGACACAATCACTACTTGGCATATAGTTATTGTTATTCATAAATGCAATCATCAATAATCACAAAGCTAATATCTACATATTATTTAGATCTTCATGTTAAAATAGCTAAATAATAGTTGTTTTGTCTCAAATAATAAATTAATATTATTAGAAGCAAGCAGAATGTCATCAACATATAGTACCAGAAAAATGAAACTGCTCCCACTGAACTTCATATATATACATTGATTAACTACATTCTCCTTGAAATCATTTGCAGTGATAATCATATCAAACTTGAGATACCACTATCTTGATGCTTGTTTTATCTCTTAGATAGACTTCTTGAGCTTGCAAACCATGTGTTTTTTACCAGTGATCTCGAAACCAACTGGTTGAGTCATATAAACATTTTCATATAGATCTCCATTCAAGAAGGCAATCCTCACATCCATTTGATTGAGTTCCAAATCAAAATGAGCAACTATGGCCATGATGATTCGCAGTGAATCTTTAGTAGAAACTGGTGAAAAGGTTTCTTTGAGATTAAGCCCTTCTCTCTAGATATAGCCTTTAGCCACACGTCTAGCCTTATACCTTTCTACTTATCCACTTGAGTCATGTTTGATTTTGTAAACCAACTTTGCAACCTTTAAGTAGTTCAACTAACTCCTAAACTCCATTTTGTAACATGGAACTCAACTCATCTTCCATTGCATTCATCCACAACGCAGATTGAGAACTATTCATGGCTTCTTGATAATTGACTGGTTCAGTATTATCTCCCATATCAAATTCATGTTCCTTCAAATAGACAATATAGTCATAAGAAATAACAGGTTTACGTGTTCTTTATGATCTCCTGACAACAACTTCATCATCTCCAGTATCAATTATATCATCTTGTGATTGATTCTGAGGTTCATCATAAGATTCTACTAGAATTTTTTCAATCATAGGGTCATCAGTAGGAGTGGGAGCGACGGGGATTAGAATATGTTCTTCCTTAAATACAATTTCTCTTAACCCTTAACTTAAACCAAATTCATCTTCAAAATAGACAGTTCTACCTGATTCTACAATTCTGGTCATATGAGATGGGCAATAAAACCTAGATCCCTTGATCCGACGGTGTAGCCTACAAAGTAGCCACTAATAGTTTTCGAATCAAGCTTCTTAGATTGCGGATTATAAGGCCTCACTTCTGCTTTGCATCCCCAAACAAGACAATGGCGTAAGCTTGGTTTCTTACTTGACCATAACTCATATGGAATCTTTGGGACTGATTTGTTAGGTACTTAATTCAAGATATAAGCAATTGTCTCCAACGCCTCACCCCACAAAAATTCAGGAAAACTAGAATGAATCAACATACACCGCAACATTCAAGAAGTGTGTGGTTTCTTCTTTCAGCGATTCAATTCTATTGAGGTATTCCTAGCATTTTATATTTTGCTTCAATACCACATTCTTGCAAGTATCTAGCAAAAGGATCTGGATTCCTTTCACTCTCATCATAACGCCCATAATACTCTCCACCTCTGTCAGAATTAACTACCTTGATTTTCTTCCCCTTCTGAAACTCAACATTTGTCTTAAAAATCTTAAACGTATCCAAAGATTCAGATTTTTCACGAATGAGCTCCACATGACCGTATTAGGAAAAAGCATCAATAAAAGTGATGAAGTATTTATAACCACCCATAGCAGGTGGAATAAATGGTCCATATAAATCAGCATGAATCAACTCCAACAATTCTGAGCACTTGTCTGTTTTGCTTTTTCTAATCTTGGCAGTCAACTTTTCTTTAATACAATCAACACAGGCAGTGAAATCTAAAAAATCAAGATCCTAAAGTACACCATCTTTTACCAACCTCTCCATTCTATTTCTAGAAATATGGTCTAAACCTTTGTGCCATAACTTGAAAGATCTCAAATCCAACCTCATATTTTTGGAACCAACAACAGTATTAAGAGAAGAGGAAGAAGCAACAGTAACAACATTATTCAACTCAAGTTTGTATAAATTTTCACATAAAATTTCATTTCCCACCAATAGAGAGTCATGATACAAAGTTAGTTTTCCAATTCCAAAAAGAAGACTATAACCTAGTCTATCCAAAATGGATATAAAAATCAAAATCTCCCCAAATAGAGGGTAAATAAGTTACATCATGTAACACCAAAAGATGTCCTATATTCAACTGTAGTCTAACTGTCCCAAAAAATTTAACTTTGACTTTGGTATGGTCTCCTATGTACACATGTTGCTCAGAACTAGTTGACCTTCTTTGGCTTGTCAGTTTTTGCAAGGAATTGGTAACGTGAATTGTTGCTTTAGTATCTAATCACCAAGTATTAGAGGGGATATTAATAATATTGGACTCTAAACAAATCATCACAAGACAATTACCTTTCTTCTCTATATGAGCTTTGAGCTTTCGGCAATCAGCTTTCTTGTGCCCAAAATTCAAACAAAAGTTGCAATTCCCTTTGAAAAACTTATTCTTCCAACCAACAGAAGATGAGCCCACTTGTCCATTTCCTTTAGGACTAACAACTTTCTTCTTGAAAGGCTTTTGGTCACTTAAGCTATTAGAAGTAAACTTTCTCTTTTGCGAATTGTTGTAGTTTGTCATCATAAAGATGCTTCTTGCCCTTCCCTTTTTTATGTCGTCCTTTTCCTTGGCAAGAATAGCAGTCATCTCCTTAATAGTCCATTGCTCTTTCTGAGCATTATGGCTTGATGTGATCGAATCAAATTTGGAAGGAAGAGTCCTCATCACAAACTATACCATGTAATCCTCACTAATGTCCATATCCATAGCCTTAAGCTTACGGTAACAACCCATGAGCTCATCGATGTGAGCCCTAATGTCACTTGCACTATAGATAATAGTGTGATGAAGCATATTTAAGTACTCATTCTTCTCATTCTTTAAGAACAACTTCTTAATGGCAGCAAGAAAATCCATTGCACTATCAGCCTCGGGAATACTATCACTAACGGATTCATCCATGTGATACCTCATATTCTTCAAACAACATCGGTTAGAGTATTCCCACTCCTCATAGGATTTCTTTTCCTTCTCAGTAGCATCATCAGCAGGTTTACGTGGTGCAACAATTCTCAAGGCCAAGTCCATTCGGATGATAGTCAAATTCATCATAAGAGATTCAACTCATTGCTTGTGATTCGTTCCATTCAACGTCCAGATGGCAAAGGATCTCGAATTGCTTAAAGTTGAATGAGAACCAAGAGCAATAACCCTAATATGCATATTAAAATATAATCATGCAATTTGTGCTCTTTTTCTGCAAGTTAATTATATCATTCATGCTAGAGTTCTTCCTTAAACAAATATAAAACTCATTCACAAGTAAGAACAATTTATTAAATATTACAACCAAATTATCAATGTACTATTGAAAGGATAGAAAAATTGTGCAATTCATAATATTTCAATAAAATGGCTTCACCATATTAACCATCCTACTAAGTAGTAATTATCGACAGGATAATTAATTACGAATATGGATCTTAATGTTATTTTAGAGGAAAAACGTAAAATTTTAAACATATATTAATATTTAAAAAATTCCTCATCATAAATAGTTTCACATGCTCAATTTTATGACAGGTAAAAATAAGCATTCACTATTGTGAAAAAATAATCATGTTTATGCCACAATAAGATTAAAAGAATTAGAATTATCAAATAAAAATTACTAATTAATCTTGTGCATAAACATATGGAAAAAAATAATTAAAAGATGGAGTAAAATGATGAAAAAAATGGTCTAAAAAGGACCTCACACATGCCCCCATGCACACTGTACAGAAAATTTTTAATTTTTTATATTTAATATTTTAAAATTTATATATATATATATAAAAGGACTTCGCACACGCCCCCATGCACACTGTACAGAAAATTTTTAATTTTTTATATTTAATATTTAAAAAATTATATATATATTGTTAAGGGTTGAGACAATGCTGTATGGGTTGTCCTTGACCCTAAGTCAGGTCTGTGGGTCGACCCGACTGCAACTTCGTCTCCGGCCTTCAATTTTCGATGATTTTTTAGGGGTTTTCTTCCATTTTCTATGGATTTCTCATATCCATTTCAGCCAAAAGTGCTCTAAAACTAGAAAGCCTCCATCCTATTTCGGCTATTAACGAAAACACCAAAAATTTCAAAATCTCACCCAAAAAATTGTGATTCATTTGTCCAAAACAAAGGTAAAAGGCAACAACAACAACCAACAACATTTTTTGCACCTCAATGCATCATTTCGAAGTCATTTATGCGAAAAACTGATTTGAAAAAAAATAGGTTTATACCCAAATACAAGCCCTACAATCAAATGACAATGGAGCTATGATACCAATTGTTATTCACAAATGCAATCATCAATAATCACAAAGCCAAGATCTACATTTTATTTAGAGTATTAATTACATAATAAGGTTAACATACCTCCAATGTTTGACATGAAATCTTGGTGTATTCTCTCCATTTTGGATACCATAACCTATCAATATCAACAAATATTGTGCAAGAGAGGAAGCTTATGGTAGAAGACCCAATTTTACCACAACCAAACTACTGTCTTTTTCCATAATCTCACCATATGTTTTTATTTATAACATGTTCTACCCTAATGGGTAGAAAAGGATAATTGTGTCATTTCAAGGATGTGATGAACTATAGTTTAATGGGCCAACATATAGTTATTAGGTTACTACCATGTGCCTTAAATGCAATTAGTAAATTATTAATCTTCCCATTATGGTTATTAAACATACATTAGGCAATTTGATTAATGTTCATGAATATGGAATTAATGTTGTGATTATATTAGTCCACATATTTCTAACATTCTCCTACTTAGACAATATAATCAAACCACCATACCAATCTCCATCATCCAAAAGCAGTCAAATAAATTATATGCAATATCATATCGATAGGACATATATAATACATATGATTAGGCGCTGGAGATGTTCAAATACAACAATAACCATAAAAAACAACATGCATGTAGTACAACAATTGAGACTATGCATTTGTCCCCTTTTGTACCTATCATTTCGTTAAACTACATATATACATTAACATATATATGTCAATATTAACAAAAAGTGACTGTAAACATCATTATGCATTTTTCATATATATAATTCATAAGCAATCTGTACAAAGTACTAATATTTTTCAATACAAAATAGCAAACTCCCACTAATCTTATCAAGCTAGGCTCTTAACAATCCCATGCGAGAGACATGTTCTGCAAACACACATATAGGTAAGCCTTTTGTAAGTGGATCTGCTAAAATGTGAGTTGTAGGCGTATACTTAGCAGTAAAGAGGGATTTAACGACTTTCGATCTCTTTAATGAAATAGTATTTTATATCAATATGCTTTGAGCAAAAAGTACTTATAATATTCTTAGAGAAAACTACAACTACGGAGTTATTACAATACAATTTTAGTGGACTCGAAATAAAGTCTACAATACACAATGTAGACTATTATTCTGCAGCTATATTACTTGGCAAACTGCCCCATAGCATGCCATATATTGTGCCTCCATTGTAAAGGACGTTGTGAGTGTCCGTTTGACACTTTTCTACGATACAACTCCTCCAGCCATCATAAAGATGTAGCTTGAAGTAGAATTTTTATCATCTACACATCATGCATAATTAGCATCACCGAACCCAACTATATCAAGAGTGTCAGTTTACCGATAAGTCAATATATGATCTTTGCTACCCTAAAGATATCTCATGACTTTCTTAGCCGCTTTCCAATGGCTAAGTCCAGGATCACTTAAATATCTTCCCAACACGCCTATAAAAAAATGCAATATTAGGGCGTGTGCATACTTGAGCATACATTAGACTACCTATAAGTGATGCTTAAGGAACGAATTTCATTTCAACTCTCTCTTTATCATTTTTTGGATATTGGGCCTTTGACATTTTGTCACCCTTCACTATTGGTGCCTTTTCAAGAGAACATGAATGTGTATTGAATCTTTTCAAGATATGATTAACGTAAGTTTTTTGAGACAATCGAAGAATCCCATTAACTCTATCTCGAATAATCTGAATTCCAAGTACATAAGAGGCCTAACCAAAATCCTTCATATCAAAATGGCTAAATAATAGTTGTTTTGTCTTAAATAATAGACTCGTATCACTAGAAGCAAATAGAATGTCATCAACATATAGTATCAAAAAAATTAAAATGCTCCCACTATATATACATTGATCAACTACATTCTCCTTGAAGCCATTTACAGTGACAACCGTATCAAACTTGAGATACCACTGTCTTGATGCTTGTTTTAACCCATAGACAGAGTTCATGAGCTTGCAAACCATGTTTTCTTTACCAGTCATCTCGAAACGAACTGGTTGAGTCATATAAACATCTTCATATAGATCTCCATTCAAGAGGGTAGTCCTCACATCCATTTGATTGAGTTCTAAATGAAAATGAGTAACTATAGCCATGATGATTCACAGTGAATCTTTGGTAGAAATTGGTGAAAAGTTTATTTGAAATCAATACCTTCTCTTTGGCTATAGCCTTTAGCCATAAGTCTAACCTTATACTTTTCTACTTGTCCACTTAAGTCATGTTTGATTTGTAAACCCGCTTGTACCCAATAGGTTTGCAACCATTAGGTAGTTCAACCAACTCTCAAACTCCATTTTATAACATGCAACTCAACTTATTTTCCATTGCATTCATCCACAATGCAATTAAACAATTCAATGAACGCACTAAAATCATCTTTTCACAATCCCAATGGTTTCATGCACAAATAACCAAACAATAACAAAAATTCGATTATCCATACACAAAACCCAAATCAATTAACATAGGATAACACAATCAATTTTTAATGAGAGAAAGAAGCAACAAAAACAAAAAAATACACTTGACCCGGGTCGTCGGCGTCGATGTCACCTCCGAATTGGTGTCGGGACGTTTAGCCCTCCATAGGTCTCTCCCAGAAAAATGCTTCAGCCCCCATTAATATCCCTACCGAAAACCCTACGGCTCTTCACTCACTACTAAGCTTCTTCTCCTGACTACTATGCATCGATGGGATCCATCTCCACTATTCACCTCCACTTCACGCTAGTCACTCCTCTTCCTTATGTTTCTCCATAAGCCTCCAAGCTGCAGCTCCCTATCTACTTCACGCCAGCCCTCCTATCTCTACTGTAGCTCGATGGGACTAATAAAATTGAGGATTTTTGGTCCACCTTAACTATTCATGTTCTTATTCACTTCACCCTCCAAATGCAACTCCTGCTTGCGTTTAACGTAGTTGTCTATGTTAAACGCAGACTACATTTTGCTCTCCACCTTCTGTCATTTTGGTGCTGGGTTTCTTTTCATGCACTGTCGTTTTGGACAACCTCTTTGATGCTTCTAATGGCTTTAAAACTTCATGCTTTAATCTTGTATTTGTATTTCATCATTAAATCTACATGTAAAATCAATAGGAATACAAAATGAGCAATTAAAAATTAAAAAATATGAATGAATTCAAATGAAATAACATATAAAAATATAGCAAAATCCATTCATATCAAATACCCCCACACTTAGTTTTTGGCCGTATTTGAGCAAAACATTAAAATTAAGCTCAAAAACTCAAAAAATATTGGCTCATTTCCCGTATTTTCTAAGACTATATAATCATAAACAAAAATAAATGACTTTCAAAAATCATAGAAAGAACTCAACATTCTGAGTTTTTACTCATAATCAATCACTAAGCATCATCTTCAAAAATCGAGCAATCTAATGGTAGACTCGAAAAATGTGTTTAACTACACTCAACACCATTCATGATTATGACAATCCTTAACTTTGCTTATCATTTCATTTCTCCATCATTATAATTCACATGCAAAATCATAGATTAGAAGACTTTTCAAGGTTATAATGTAGGTGAAAGTAAGGTCAGATGTGTTTCGGTCAAGTAGCATGAAAATCATCAAAGCTAGTGAAACAAAAGTAACACTCAATCAAAAACTGGGTACCATCAGCTATGACGAATGTAACATTTATATTTCACAACCCCATTCAACTTTCACACACCAACCACATGAAGCATATACCAATCCAAAGGAATCACTCGTACAATTTATGCCAACAATACATTGAAACCAGAAGAGTGCATCTTCCAAGCCAACATCTACCTCATATCAATATACTCAAATAACCCATTCATCACAACTTTAGGAGAATGCATTAATCATAAACAACTTTTCAACACATATACATTTGCTCCTAGATACATTTATTTAAACATTTTTTATTCTTTTTCTTTTTCTCTTTTTTTCTTCTTTTCTTTTCTTATGCTTTTCTCTTTTCTTTTTTTTTCTCCTTTCTTTTCTTTTTTTAACATTAACTGCCTGTTTGGATCAAGGAATGGAATAGACAAGGAATAGATAGTTATTCTTAAGAACAGAAAAGATGAGGAATAGAATAGAATGAGTATTACTTTGTTTAGTTTAAGAAATGAAATAAATAAGCAATTTTGTCAGTATTTAGTTTGAAAATATAAACTGGGAATGAAAAAGGAATAACTATCAAAAAGACCAAAATATCTTATTATTATTATTATAAAATTTATTATTTTATTAATTATATTTATTTTTATGATTAATAAATTCCTTATTACTATATATTTTGTTGATTTTATTAATTTTTATTTTTTATCAATAATAGTCTTATTATTAAATTTATTATTCTTCTTCTTCTTCTTATTATTATTATTAAATTCCTTAATTATATTAGTATTATTATTATTATTATTATTAAATTCCTTATTATTATTATTAATTTTCTTCTTATTATTATTAAATTTATTATTCTTATTAATATTAATTATTATTATTTATTTTCTACTTATTCTTCTTCTTCTTCTTACTAATTATATTAATTATATTAATTACCATTAAATTCCTTAATAATAATAATAATATTATTATTAAATTCCTTATTATTATTAATTTTATTCTTATTATAATTAAATTTATTATTCTTAAAATATTAATTATTATTAATAATTTTCTACGTATTATTATTAATTTTATTTATTATTATTAGTAAATTCCTTATTATTACTAATTTTATTTTTATTATTATTAATTTTATTATTCTTATTATTATTATTAAATTTCTACTTATTATTATTCTTCTTATTATTAATTTTGGTCATTATATTTATTATTATTAATAAATTCCTTTATTATTGTTATTATTATTATTATTATTATTATTATTATTATTATTATTAAATTTCATATTATTATTAATTTTCTTCTATTTTATTAGTTTTATTATTCTTATTATTAATTTTGTACTTACTGGTAAAATTATTATTGTTAATATTAATTTTATTAATTATATTATAATAATAATTATTAAATTCCTTATTGTTATTAATTTTATTGATAATATTTATTCTTATTATTATTAAATTTATTATTCTTATTATTATTAATTTTCTACTAACAAATAATAATAATAATAAATATAATAATAATAATAATATTATTATTATTATTGTTATTATTATTATTAAATTACTTGTTATTATTAATTTTATTATTGCTATTATTAATAATTTTATTATTTTAATTAATTAAATTTTTTATGTTATTATTCTTCTTATTATTTATTATTATTATTATTAATTTTCTACTTATTATTATTCTTATTATTATTAACTTTGGCCATTATATTTATTATTATTAAATTCCTTAGTTATATTTATTGTTATTATTATTAAATTCCTTATTATTATTAAATTTATTATTCTTATTAATATTAATTATTATTATTAATTTTCTACTTATTATTATTTTATTAATTTTATTGATTTTTATTAAATTCCTTATTACTATTAATTTTCTTCTTCTTATTATTATTAATTTATTAATTTTACTATTTTTATTTTATTACTTATTATTATTATTGTTAATTTTATACTTACTATTATTCTTATTATTATTAATTTTATTTTATTTTTATTATTATTATTATTATCATCAAATTCCTCATTATTATTAATTTCCTTCTTCTTCTTAATATTAATATTATTACTGTTATTATTATTTATTTTCTTCTTATTATTATTATTTTATTATTATTATTACTAATTTTTAATTTTCTACTTATCATATAACTTTTCAATATTTTGCAGTAGTTAATTTTTCTTGGTCCGACTCATGTTAGCATTCATTGCATAGTCGCAATTGTAATGTAAAATAACAATGTAACGACATTGAAAATAAATATAACATAAGACTTTAAATTCCTAAAAAGTTATTTAGTTGAACAAAAATTAAATTTAAGCCCTATTTGAAATAACTAGACAAAATATATTTTAACATTTGCTTCAATGTGCGGCAAGAAACTTCCTCACCCACATTACACAACTGCAACTATACAGTCAAGACAGTCACAATCCTTTTTGTTCTTTCTGCATTTCTACGTAAACTCAAACTGAAACAAGTCATGACTGCAAAAAAAAAACTAATGTATTTACATAAATTTTTTCAAACAATGTATAATGTAAGAGAACAACCATGAAAAAATTCAAAATAGTTTAAGCCATAAAGTAGAATAAGAGAGAAAAAAGAAGATAACATTTCCAGAGTTAAAAAGAATAGATTATAAAAACTCAATTTCCCATTCTATTATCGTACATCACAAATCCTTCTTAAAATTAGACCATTGAATGTTATCTGTAAATACGGATGTTAAACATTCCTAAGGCCCAATTATGCAAATTTTTCTAGCCCAAATGCTTGAAAATCTGCATTACTTAAATAAGTCCTCACTACCTTCCAATATCCAATTTCTGGACTTGTCTCTTAATTGCAGAATGATACAACTTTGGAAAGATAAGCTAGTGTAAACTACTCATTTGGTAAAGCAATGATGGATACAATATTATGAATAGAATCCATACAATATTATGAATAGAATAATATTATGTCCGTATATTAATATGAATAGAATCCATACAATATTATGAATAGAATAAAATTAATTCCAACATAAATTGTTGATAAATTAGAAAAAGATATTTTCTATTTTTCCCTGTTAAGAATAAATGGATTTTTAGTAATAGAATAACTCAATACAGTAATTAGTTTAGGAAGATAATGAATTTTTAAAAGAATAAAAATTAAATTGCCATAA
>JAOTAY010000191.1:25155637-25172491 GCA_025629805.1 Erythroxylum baracoense | reverse complement strand
CTTAATCATCACCTTAACCTTGTGTAATGTATCCATGACATATATTGTGAGACTCGAGCCTAACATTAATACCTTAAGTCTCTAATGAAGACAATAAATTCCAATTCTCTAAGTATAATTCATTAAACCATAATTTAAGATATATACAATACATGTTCAATGAAACATTCCAACTAGGATACAATTTAGGACCTTACAGTTTTCTCCCTTTTAAAAGAATTTCGTCCTCAAAATTCATACCTGATCAAAATAGTTGATGATACTGAGCCCTCATGGTCTCTTCTGGTTCTCATGATGCTTCCTTGAGTCTATGGTATTAACATAGTACTTTTACCAAAAGCATTTGCTTGTTTCTGAGTTGTTCAATTTCTCTGGCTAAAATAGACACAGACCCTTCTTCATACGTTAAATCCAGTTGTATTTGAATTTCTTGCGTAAGAATCTTATGTGTATTATCATATCGATATTTTCTCAACATCGAAATATGAAACACATCATATAATTTAGCCAATTCTTTAGGAAGCGCTAATTGATAAGCTATTGGTCCAATTCTATTCGAAATTTTCCTCTTCAGGATGAGATAAAACTTATCTATTGTTTAAAAACAGTGATTTATTGATGATGATACATTCTTCAGCTTCGAGATCAAATGTATCTATTGTTTAAAAACAGGGGTTTATTGATCGGTTCTCGTGGGCGTGGCACATTAAAAAGGCCAAAAAAAATATCTTCAAAACTAGAAACAGTTGAAACTAAAATAAAAATCATAATAATGATGAGATCCGTTTAGACCAAGTCAAATACGACCACTTTCGCGCACAATTCTCTCCACTGTCATCCATGAATTGACAGAAGGAAATTGACGCGCATACCTTTTACCTACTCCGAAAAGACGCATAGTGGCAGCAACCCTTCCACAATAATTTAAAGTCAACAAAAACTACAGTAGTTGATGGCCAAATAATCATGTACCTTTTTTTTTTTGGGTGAAATAATAAATCAGGTATTTAGCCATCGAACCGACAGCTGCCCCCCAAGGTTTCCAGTTACCTCTTGTCTCCTAGTACATATATTAATTCTTGCTCTGGAACCGATATCAGCATTAGAAAACTTGGTCGGGTGGGACTTGGGAGTGGAAACTACGTGAGACAAATGATGAAAACAAAGCCATTAGCCTCCATTGTTATGGTTTCGCTCCTCGTTTTGGGCATTCTGGAAGTGAATAATAAGGCAAGTGCAGAAGTTAGTGCTGCCGCGTGCAAGGAGGAGAGAAGGCTTGGGATTAACGCATGCAAGCCAGTGATATATGGGAGGCTGCCATCGCCTGCCTGTTGTGAGCGTGTTCGGGTTAGTCATATTGAGTGCGTTTGCCCTGTTGTTACCCCAAAATTGGCCGCACTTATTGATGTAAACCGTGCCATTCGTCTCATTGAAGGATGTGGAAGAAGGGTTCCTCGTCACTACAAGTGTGGAAGTAAGCTCTCTTCATCTCTACCTTTCTATATCCATTAAGTATTCAAAACAATGTAGGATTGCGTAAATTTAATACCCCCGTTCACTTTATTTTGCTGTTCTTGCAGGCATCACCACTCCATGAAGTTGGAGTTAATGTTAGCTTCAGCTGCTAATTTATGTCCTCAAGTTTCTGCTTACCAGAATTCCGCATGGTCTCTGTATTAGAAGAAAAGTTATAACTCTTCTTGTTTCCGTTTTCTTGTCAGTAAACTCTACGAATAATAAACGTCTTCTATATATATTCGAACCAATATTACTAGTACCACTTCCAATATCATCGCATCAAGAGGGGATAAAGTTGTATGCTTAAACTGTTGCTATTCAATGGTTTGATTTTGATGTCCTCCACGTCGTCGCCATTTCATTTAGGCTTCTCCTCTGCTAATTCTTCAGGCAGGGGATACGGATTTAGCTGATGATGCCGAACCGTCCTGTATGTAGTGCAAAAGCTCTTTTAACTCTTTAAGAGATGTGTAACCGAAAAATTAACAAACAAAAAAAAACTCTTGAGAGCCGAGACTTAAATACGAAAGGGACAATATTATATTTAGTCCTATTAGGTTAAATTTCTTAATCAAATCCTTTTTCATTACGATCTCTTAAAATTTTTCGATCAGATGCATTAATCCACAGAAATACAAACATCGTTCGTCATTATATTTGTTGAGAGATGTAAATGTATCATGTCTTTATGATGATATTATCGTGATGTCACTATAGTACTATCGTGTTATCACATGTACATCAACATTTTAATTCATATTGCAATTAACTAAAGTATTTAATTGAAAAATATTTCGCAATAAGAGAATTAAAAATTTTTATACTTCAATTTAGTTACTTTATCTATATCATTTTGCATGATTTTGAATATTAAAGGTCACGTGCCAACAATAATAATATGCCCACTTTAGAAGTTGCTATGTTATACAACTGTATTTTTTCATGTAGCGGATTCTAGGCCAAGTTGCTACATCCATTCAATTTAATATGAATTATGCCATTCAATTTAATATGAATTATTTTATTAGATGATATATAGAAGTATTTATTTATCAAATTTTGAGTATAATAGATTAATGGTATTTTTCCATCTAAAATTTAACTGTAGTTGTATCATGAATAAGTAGTCAATGAACTTAAGGGCATACTAAAATTCATTTACTGAGGAAAATGCTAAATTGGCGCTGATTTAAACCTACACCCAAGCAAAAAAGTAATAGAATAATAAAACAATGATGACAGATGGAGAAAGGGTTTTCCTACATAAAATAAAAGTAAAGTCTTTCAACGTGCGTAAGTGCTCCTAGAGATTCCAAGAGCATTTATCTAAATAGTGTGACAAATTTGAATATGCTTAAAACTTTTTGTTGTATAAAGTTGATATCTATTAATGCATATTTTTTGTTTTTTGTTTTTGACGGTGTTAATGCATATTGATTTCGTAAAGGCTTCGGCTCAACGATCCAAACTTGAGATTATCATAGTTTTGACTTTAGGGTCTTCTCTACAAGACTCACAAAATTAAAAGTCGGACTGTCTTTCAATGTATGGGTCACGTTAGTAAATTCTAGAGCGAGAAATGCATTGTTTTAGTAAGATAAAGTGAGTAGGTTTGAAGTGGCAACATTATTAGGAATAGTGATCACTTTTATGGTGACTTACGGGTGTTTTAAAATGTGAAACTAGTTTCCATTTATTAAAATGCTTGAAGATTATTGGCTTATTAAGCTTTTGTTAGGCATCAATCTTTGTGTATATTTTCATATATTTCATTTCCCTCCAATAGCTTGACCATTATCACATTCTAATGTCAAAATTGTATTGAATCTATAATTCTGATGTGATCAAAAAAGTCTATCCTCATGAAGTGGATCTAGTTTTAGATGACATTTGTTGATGATATGTTGTTTGAATTATATAATTATGGGTTGTGTAATCTCAATATTATAATAAAGACTAGATGTCTTATGATAGACCATATCCCTGTTGATAAACGCTTTAGATTTTGATGAAAATATGTTTTCAAATGATATACCCGATATTTATCAATTCCAGTTGAGGCTTTTGCACCTTGATGAAGATATGATATATATCCTAGGACAAATTTTTTGGTATAAGGTAAAGCTTTTAGACCTTGATGAAGATCTATTTTCTTATGATAGGCCAAATCTTTATGTGTTCAAGATGAAACTTATGGCATTTGATGAATATTTTTTGTCGTATACAGGTCGATATGCATGAAATATGAATATATTTTTCCTAGTATTTTGTTATATTTTCAGTTCAAATTTAATTGGTTTTATGTCTTATTTTAATTAATTGTAAAAGAGTAGCTTCAAAAATGACAAAGTCAAGAATTAGAGAAGATTACAAGCAAAAACATAAAGAAAACATAATTTTTTATTGAATACGGCATGACACATGACCACATGCTAACTTGTATTCCTATGGAATAGCCTAGAGATGAAGAAACAATTTGTTATATGGGCTGGGCGAAGGCCATGTTGTAAAAAGAAGTTTCCAAAGTGATAAACAACCTTATACATGATCACGTCTTAGCCTATATACCTATGGAAAAATGTTCTAAACAGATTTATGGTCTCAAATTCTAGAGAAAAACCAAAAAGACATACGACTTAGAATACGATCGTATCTCATACCTTGTTCAATTAAGGTTTTTGCCATTTTAATTATGTGATTGGGCATAGAAATGGTTAAAACCACATCTTGTAACTTAACTAAACTTGGAGGATAATTTGACAGAGAAATTTTTATCCGAGTACTTCATACTAGTATGACTACTAAACTAAGGAATGAAACATCTACCTATTTACAATTGGATATTGAAATATTATATGATTCATGGAAGAAGTACAAAGACTTACCAAATGAGGTGTTCACACTATGGACTCCTATCATGGTTGCAAGTTTAGGCTTCTTATGATGTTCTAGGCTATGTTACTAAGTAGATGGTAGATGCAGTCGTTAGAGGAACGTTGAACAATAATATTCCTAATTTTGATTTGGACTTTATTGAGCATATTACTATGAATAATTATCAAGTGAATTTAAACTGGCTAGGGAACTATGATTAGTAGGCATTCATAATTTAGATATGGTCACATCTTTTATAGCTCAAGTTAAAACACTAATAAGAAAAATTAATAGTCTAGGTAGAGCCACAAGACCACTTTAAGCCTTATATTGAGAGTTGTATAAAGGAAGTCATAGAAGCCATTAATGTCAAGTAGGTTGCCCTTTTGCTAATTCAATTTAGCAATACATGTATTTCATACAACAACACATATAATCTACAATAGAAAAACCATTAAAAAAACTTAGATTAACATAGGAAAAGGAGATGCACAAAGGCAATGACCCATTAGGATTGCACCAAAGACCACATCAGAAACAAGAAAGGAACCCAAATTGGGAGTTAACTATTAAGAAAATAGAAAAAGTGATTACAAAAAGTTCTAAAAATTTCAAAACAGAAGTTAATTTGATAGTTAACTTGAATAAAAATATGTAATTTCAAATGGGGTAGTTCACCAATTTCATAAGTTCTATAAGGCAAGAATTCTTATGAAGCATACAATGAGAAGGAGAAATGAAAGTTAATAAAATTGAGGAGTGGTAAGGAGATTAGATCAAGTAATACCTACACGAAGGGAGATTTTTTACAATAAATGGAAAA
This sequence comes from Erythroxylum baracoense, assembly GCA_025629805.1. Classification (NCBI taxonomy): domain Eukaryota; kingdom Viridiplantae; phylum Streptophyta; class Magnoliopsida; order Malpighiales; family Erythroxylaceae; genus Erythroxylum; species Erythroxylum baracoense. The sequence continues at coordinate 25,167,276 of JAOTAY010000191.1, read as the reverse complement.
AGGTAAGGATAAGATCATTCCAATAAGAGGCATCACTAGTTAAATATTTTATGCTTCCTATTCCTTTTCCTCAAATTCTTAAGAAAAATAAAAATGGATAAATACTTTAAGAAATTATTAAAAAGTTTTAAGCTGACGCTCTTCCATTTAAGGATAAACTTCCAAAAATACCTGATTAGACCAAAATTTTCAAAGAAATAATAGGTAAAAATAAGAGATTAAATGAGTTTAAGATAATGTCCTTAACTTAGAAATACAATGTCATCATCTAAAACAAATAACCACCAAATCTTAAGGATCTAGGCAGTTTCTCCATTTTTTACATTATCATATGTTGATTTCTCTAAAGTTTGATGTGATTTATGTGCTATATGTTTGATGTTTTGATCAATTGCTGGAAAGTTGAGACCTCAAGAGCTAATATTGGCAAATATAAACTTGTAACTAGTTTATCATTCTATCACACACCTACTAGGTATATTAGAAAATGTGCTAGTTAGGGTCAATAATTCTTTATTCCTGTTGATTTTACCATCCTAGAGATGTAAGAGGATATCAAAGTTTCCATTATCTTAAAAAGAAACTTATTCACTACAATATTGGCATTAAGATGTGAAAATTTGTAGGTTTTCATAAATGTGATAGATGAAGCAGTTTATCAATTTGAAAGGCCACTAAATATTATGTTTTATTTGATCATGCTTATAAAATTGATTGTCAATATCTATTATCTAGAGAGGTCTTCAAAATTGAAATTGAAAGTGAAAGTTTGGAACAATGTTTAGTGGATGCAGGTATAACAGATGAACATAATGAAGAAGAAGCAGATATAAGAGCTAGAGTGAAGTGAACAGCCTTCAGCATATTGGGTAAAATCTTTGAAAATTTAGGTAAATGTAAGTCGCTTCCTCCTCTATCTAGTGCATAATCCATTGTATTAGAATTGAAACCTTTTCCTCCATGTCATAAACTTGCTTCCTTAGGGGAAAATAAGACATTACTAATTATTCTGAATGCTTAAATATGCAATAATTAACTTGTTAAATTATTACGTATGATGAGGTCCATATGTAATTTTATAGAGAATAACCATAATTCAGTTATTGAAATTAAAAGAAGGTTAAATCCTAATATGAAAAAAACCATTAAAGGTAAAATTCTAAAGTAGTTAGACTTTGGGATAATCTATACTTTTTAAGATAGTTTATGCATGAGTTTAATGCATGTTGTTTCTAAAAAGGGTGGGATTACAATGTTACATATTGAAAGTAATTAATTAATTAATGTCCACTAGGATTGTGAGTGGTTAGACAATTTGTATTGAGTAGAGGAGACTTAACACTTCTACTCGCAATGATCACTTTCCTTTTATAAATCAAATGCTTAAAATTACTTACAAGTATTATTATTTCCTAGATGGATATTTGAGTTATAACTAGATCATCATTACATTGCACTATCTACTACAAGAATTTAACAATTTAATAAAGCTTAAGATCAATCCTACTAAGAGCACTATCTACCAATTTTCTCAATATACATTGCTTAAACTAGATATGCTACCCTTATGAGATTCAAATTGAATTTATCTATTCTCCCTAAATTTTCTTAGTTATATAGTTCTATTATGACTAGATATTAATAATGTAGAAAGAATAGAACACATTATGTTTCTTACTTAAGAACAATCTTATATACTAAAATATTAAGACATTTTAAAAAGTATGTGAGTACTTGTTAAAGAGCAAGTTCACTAAAATATCCTAATATGAGAATTTCATATAAAACGTTACTTGTGTGTCTATGGAAATACTCATTGTGATGATTATATAAGCGATCATTTGACCAAAGATCTCCAAACTGTCTCATATAAAATTACTATGTTTTCATAATAGTTTTTTTAAAAATACAACAATTTATATTAAATTATAGCAAAAGCTAATACACGATCCTAAACAAGGGTCACACAATTACAAACAAAAGAGGCTATACTAATTAGTATGTACAATAAAATACAAGATATACATCAAATTAACCACATTGCTCTAAGATCTTAGCTAATTGTGCATTGCTTTCTATTGGTTATCATAACCTCTCTAATCATGTTGACAATTTGCTCGACAAGTTCATACTTAGTTGCTCCTCATTCTTATAGAGTCTCCTATTTCTTTCTCTCCAAATGCAATAGATTACCATCTGAAATGAAGTCTTGATAAGGATGTTATTCCTCTAACCTATTTTGGAGCATCTAATGGTAGTGTTCAATGTCTCATGCCATACAAAATTGATGTTTGGAAGTTGTATCATAATTAAAATAATGCTCTACACCGATTTGCTATAGCTACACTCAAATAATATATGGTTTCTGCCTTTATGTAATTTATGTCATAGATAATGACTACAAATTAAGTTATCATTAACTAAGATTTATATCACCCTAAATTAATTAGGGAGAATGATCTAATATTATCCATTAGTATTTAATTTGGAAAATCTTTTAACAAGGTCAATAAATTCAATCCTTCATTAAATAACGTATCATGACATAAAAAAAAGAAATTTTGGATTTAAAAATCATAAAATATTTTATTTTCTTCTACTAGGGGATAAGATCCCATCCCAGTTTTCCAATAATCGTATTAGAGCCTTATTCAATTATGTAGCTTGATTTTCTATTTGATTATTATTAATTATAATATTAAATCTAGATGTGTGAAAGTTATAAACCCTGAGACTTACAATCGAACTAAATCCAATTGTGAAAACTAGAAAATCCAATTTTAGGTTTTTGAAATAAGTTTGGAATAGTTTATTAATTGTTGAGCAACAACACCCACCTTTGTTTATGCGTCCCATCCTCGATTTCTAATCTAATCCTAGTTAATTATAGTTAAAGAAAATTTTAATTTTTTAATTAAAATAATTTCAAAGTTGAATTAATTATTTTTTGTTAGATTAAGAATATATTCAAATTGATTCCTAATTGAAGTTTTAGAAAATTATTTTTTAGAACTAGATTTCAGTTATACTTAAATTAACAACTAATTAGCCTCCTTTAGAGTTAATAAATTTATTTTCTTAAGTCATTAAGAATGGTGTTACATAAACTAAATTATTCATTTCATTTTGATTAAAATAAATTAAGATTAGAACATAATAAGACTAGATATTAATGAAGCAGAAAGACCAGAACACATTATGTTTCTTACTTATGAACCATTTTATAGACTAAAATATGAAGATAATTAAAAAAATATAGGTACTTATTAGAGAAAAAATTCACTAAACTAACCTGATATGAGATTTTCATATAAAACATTACTTGTGTGTTTATGGAATTGCTTATTGTGATGATTATATAAAAGATCCTTTGACTAGAGATGTCCAAACTATCTCATATAAAAATTACTATGTTTTAAAAATATTTATGACTTTTCTTAGTTAATGATAGCTTAATTTGTAATAAGTAGATATGACATTAACTATATAAAGGTAGTTGAATGCTCAATATAATATTTACATCACCCTAAATTGATTAAGGAGAATGTTCTACTATTATCCATTAGTATTGATTTGGAAAATCCTTGAACAAGGTTAATAAATTCAGTCCTTTCAATATAAAATGTATCATGATATAAAACAAAAAGTAATTTTGGATTTTAAAAAATCATAAAATATTTTATTTTGTATACTAGGGTTGAGATCCCATCCCAATTTCCAGTAATGGTATTAGAGCCTTATTCTTCAAGCTTTCCATCTCAAACATATGACAAAAGGTAAAGCTAAAATGTGTGACCTGATTAATCGTAATGAGTAGCTTATTAAATAAAGAGGTTTTCATAATATTGAGGAAATCCTTCCATGTACTAATCCCAATTGGTAGAGGTTGAACATTACTTACTGGGCCAGACATCCTTCAGGTATTTGTACTAACAAGTTAGGGTATTAAAAGTACATGAATCCTACTTATCAAGTCTCTTAGAGGAAGCTTGTCTAGTGCAAGCAACTTCTTTTTGAGCTATCTTTTATCTTATGACTTGTCATTAAAAACAAACTTTCCATACTTGATATAATCAAATTACGCAAAAATGATGATGAAAGCAAGACCATATTTTCTTCAAATGTAAATTCTCCAATGAGCTTTGGTTATTAACTCGAATGATAAATAATCATATATGTAATGTTAATGATTAAGAGCATTTGATTATCTAGGCATCAAAGAAAAAGAATCTAGGGAGTGAGGATTACTTTATTAGCTCAATAAATATGTTATTAAGACTCTCCTAATTCAAATTTAAGGGCTATTAAAATTCAATATCTTAGTAAATACCCCATATCACTTTAGTGGCATAAATATTTTCTTAAGCAAAGGGAAAAGGTTAATTGGCTTCAAGTGGTGATGATAACTCCAAATTTTTCTTTAAATCCATATTTCCTAAAAGAAAAATTATTAGGGTTTTAGTCCTGCTAGTTATAGGTGGATAATTGTGCGAAGACTAAGTGAGGATAGGGACTATTCCATTTAACTATTTTAAGAATATCCAAGGATAAAGCTTTAATAACTCATTTTCTATTGCTGATCTTACTTATTTTGTTAATTCTCCTCTTAACCAGGTTACTAAAGATAACATATGCTTGCCTAATTAGGAAATCAAAGAAGCCCTTTTTTTGTCTTAATCCTACCAAATCACTAAGGTCAAATGATTATAATGCTTTCTTCTTCTAAAGTACTTGGGATAAGAATGGAGGATTGGTAATAGATATAGTCTAAGAATTTTTCTCTTATAAGAAAATGCTGAGGGAGCTTAATAGGACATATATTTGCCTTATCCTAATAAGAATCCTAACACAGTGGCTAATTTTTGTCTTATATCATATTGTAATATACTTTATAATGTTATATATAAGCTCTTAACAAGTAAATCAAAAGGATCACCCCTTCATATAATTAGCCCAACCTAGGGTGATTTTATATCAGGGAGAATGACAAGTGACAACATTAAGCTAGTTCAAGAATTATTTAACTAGTATAACACTAAGGCTTTTATAAAAAGCTATTTCCTAAAAATATATTTCTCTGAGGCCTTCAACTATATGGAATGGAGCTTTATTTTGAATGGTTTGAAGGCATTTGGATTTCCTGATACTTTTGTTGAATGGATCAAGTCATGTATTATTACTACCTCCTTTAGTTCAATGGTGAATCGACTGCCAGTTAAGTTATTCCACAATCCTAAGGGACTAAGGCAAGGAAATCCATTATTCGCCTACCGTTTTACCGTTGTCATGGAAATTCTTATAAGGTTAATCACTTAAAGGATAAATTCCTCTGCTAGTTTCATCACAAGTGTAAGGAGCTCAAGATTAGTAATTTAGCTTTTATAGATGATCTATTGTTATTTAGTTATACAAATCCTAGTTCCTTGCAAATTTTGGTCAACTCCCTGAATCAATTTTCCATAATGACTAGTCTAACTGTTAATATTAAGAAGAGCAAAATTTTATGTCTCTTCTGATGTACATAATGCTTAATGTTAAGTTGTATATCTAGTCTTAACATCTAGCTAATTCCTTTAAAGTATTTAGGTTATCTATAACCACAAAAAATTGAGGTATGTAGATTATTTACCTTTGATTAAATCTGTTAAAGCTAGAATCAATTCTTAGAAAAATAGGTTCCTCGAGTGTTGGTAGGCTGCAATTAATTTCCTTTATCCTACAGAACATTCAAACAAATTAGAGCTCTCATTTGGTTCTCCTAAGGAAGCTAATTATGGAAATAGAAAAGGTGATCAAAAATTATTTTTAGTCAGAGGTAGTTGATAACTATAAAAATGCTAAAGTTAGGTAGCAAGACATATATTTTTGAAACAAACAGGTGGTTTGGGAACAATTCCTATTCATGCTATAAACTTAGTATTGCTAGCCAAGAAAATATAAAGATTGTTCAATGATAAGGAGGCTATCTGGTCAAAATGGATACATGAAAACTATATGTCTACTATGTGTTTTTAGAGATTGAAAGTTAATAAGGAACATTCCCGGACTTCAATTCAACTGCTAAGGTTAAGAGACAATTTGAGTTCTTCCTTTAAACGTATGGTCGAAAACGATGATAGGATATGGTTTTAGTGGGATAATTGGTTTGAATTAGGGCCGTTACACTTTAAAGACAAGCTAAATTTCCTCAAGCAAAGGATTCCAATGTAAGATAAGATGAGTGCCATCATAAGTATAAAATCTTGGAGCTGCAACGTCAGAGGAGCACTAGTCTTATTAGCTGATCTCCCAACCTATAATCCCAACCAAGTAAAGTAAGACTATGTTCTCTATCTAAGGGACACCTTAAACAAATTCACCGATAGATCATGCTTAGACCTTTTTAGATTCTATACACCTAGTCTCTTGGTGTGATCTAATTTAGGGAAAAAAATCTTATCCTTAAAGCCTTCTTTACCTTTTCGGCTAGCCACAAAAGATAGAATGAAAACAAAAGATAATTGTCAAGGTACTATTGATATTTGTGCATTAGTGTGTATTTTTCTAAGTATTTGGCATGTGTTTCTTGCATAATATTTTATTATTGTTATATTTTAGGATTCATTTTGTATGTTTTCATTTAGTTTGATCTTTATTTTTGTTCTTTTATGTTTGATGCTAATTTAGATAAGAATTGATTATTTTGATGTAGGAATGGAGGTTGGCAACTTGGAGATTAAGCTAGAGACCAAAAGAGGAGAAGAGAAGAGGAAGCACTCTGTTGCAAGATCCCACGATCGTGGGAATCATGCCAATTCCCACAATCATGGGATGTTTATTCTGAGAACATATGTGGGGTCACTTAATTTTTAGGTTTTCTGGACTATATAAGATATTAAACTCCTATAGAAGAGCCTCTTTGAGTGAAAAATCTAGGTTTTGAGTCTTGAGGGAGGTGGAGATTCAAGGATCACTAATCATAATTGGGAAAATAGCACATTAATACCAGAATTTTCAGATTTGGGCAAAGAAGAAAAGGAGTTTTCTTTATTTATTTTCTGTCATTTTTGTCTCTTCTAGTCATTGTAAAATGGAATATTTGAATGTTGGAGATGTTATAGACCCCATGAGTAGCTGATTTAGTTTTAGAGATTACTTTTGAACTATCTAGTTAAACTCCTATTTTATTGATTTGAATGAAAGATGTCTTTGATGAATGTTGGTTATATTTATATCTTGCAATAGAACGAGAGATTGAGCAAGGTAATATATGTAGGATTGTACAACCAGAGTTGGCTTCTATAGATTTACATTCATCAAGTTAATTGACTAGTTAAAAAAAAAGATCTTGGCTAATTTAATTGATCACCTATAAGATAACTTAATAACTAGCTAAAATATTGGTGGAGCAGTTGGGTAGAATTAGAGATTGCTTAATCAACTTCATTTAATTTTATTAGGGACAATTAATTACACCTTGAGAGAGGGTAGTTAATATAATTGGGTATCTTAGGTGAGACATAATTCAATTAATAAAATAGGAGGGAGACAAGATAGGAAAAAGTGATCTCTAGTTGTTTAAATCTTGAATTCCAATTTTCTGCATTTTGGTGTTGTCAATTGTTCATTGTTAGTCAATTAATTTTGATTTAACTTTCTAAATTATTTCCATTAAACAATTTCATTTCTTAAACAAGGATTAATCTGAATTAAGTGGTGCCTAAGTATCAATCCTTATTGGATCAATATCTACTTTTCAACTAAAAGTCATGACCTGTATATTTGCAATTTTTTAGCGTAAAACTAGTAGACTGCTTTGCAGCATCAACATGAAGTGGTTAATTTTAAAGAAAGTTAGATAGATATTTAGTTAACTCCCTCCAATCTTTTGAATTCCCCCTATGTAACATCTCATTATCCCATGACCAAGGTTAGCACCCTATGATACTGTACACGAGAGTTTATTGAAAATTTAGAAGTACATTTCATGCATCCTATGGCATACACGTACATGTGAATATTGTTGACACTCATTAGAATAATTGTACATGCATTCATTGACATTTTTCTGGTATAAGTGATTATAATGCGATTAAAAAGTGAATTGTGAATTATTTGCCTTGAAAATTGAATTGGTGTGTATTAGAATTGATTTAGCATTTTTGGTGACATTTCAGAAATTTCTGAAAATTTGAGGTATTTGGACTAAGAAAAATGCGAAAATAAGAGACAAATGGAAGTGTGACATTTGGTAGCTTAGATGATGGATAAATGGAAGACATACATTGGTGACATGTGTATACAATATTAAGACAGCTAATCACTTAGGAATTTTGGGTGTGTAAGGAAATTTCTGCATGTTCTTTACTGAAACTCTCTCTCCTTATTCATCCATCACCGAAACACCATACTCTTTCCTTTTTCTATAATTGGCTTATGTATTGTTTGAATACTACATCCACACTACACCTTGCACAAGCTTAATCACTTCAACCCAGTTGAAGATTTCGGCTTTCCTTGCTTTCTCCACCTAAATCTCATTCTCTCAACTTCTAGAATTTTGCTGAGTCAAGTAAGTTGTGCTTTCATTTTCATGGTAATAATAATAATAAATGATAAAGAGATGATGTTTTCATGTTTGTGGATTGTTGCAAGAAATTTTGGTGATACAAGCAAAGTGAAAATATGCAGAAAGTGTGATAAAGGATTGTGATAATTGGAGTTAAATGAAGATTAGTGAAGTGCAGAAAATGTGATATAGAAAAGTATGAAAATAGGTTCTGTTTTTAATTATCATCATTCATGAATTTTTGAATTGTGAATAGAGAATATTGAACTAAAATTGAGGTATAACTAAAGAAATCATCAACTTCAAATGATAGAATTTTGGCAATTAAGTGTGCTGGAGTATGTTACAAGTAGTATTTTTACTGAACATACATATTTATTTTGGCTATATCTTGATCTGTAGTTATCCAAATTGGATGGATTTTAATTTAGAATAAACTAGAGACATATGGTTACAATATTTATGAAGGAATTGAATTTGAATTCTATCCTTAAAGGTATTGAAATTTAGCTTAAAGTTGAGTTCTGGCATAGGTTGCAGCACTACCCTTGATAGAAATCATGTCCTGTTTTTATCGAATAACCTGTATTGATGTAGGCCAAATCAGATAAAGTTGTCTTCATAAAAGTAGTATCTTATTCTCTTAGCTTTCTAATGGTATAAAGTTTGTAATTTTTGGATGTCAGAATTGAGAGATATGAGTTTTACAAGTTTGAGTGCACATCAAGGGTGCACGATTGTGCACACATTCTTCAAATATGGGAGTGCATAATCATGCACCAACCTTTCAAGCATGAGAATGCACGATCGTGCACTCATCCTTCAATTATGGAAGTGGATGATCGTGCACCAGCCCTCCACACTATTGTGCACAGTTTGTAGTATTTTGGGTATAACTCATGGGATATTGAACCAAATTTAATGATTTTTGTTTCGTTTGAAACTTAAGACATATAGGAACATTTTTTAGAAGAAATTATTGTCTAAAAACATCAGTTTCTAGGTCAAAATAGCCATACAAATCTGACCCAAAATTTTCCTAAGAAAATCTGGAAAAAGTGTAGGAAAAGTATCGTAGGCAGTGGTTTTTCTTCATGAAAATGTTTTGATGGTGCAATGTTTGGACCTACTAATGCTAGGGTATTTCCATATGGGGTATTAAGGTTTAAATAAGAGCTTAAATGAATTTAGTCGATGTTTAATGAAAGGATTAAGGTGAGTAAAGTGTATTTTGAGTAAAGAATGCTTAGAAGGTGTTATAAATTGTATTAAAGAAACATAGACGAGAATTTTTCATTGAACATGGATAATACATGATACATTTATAAATGTTCTTATTCGCCTGAATGTGCAATGTAGTAATGTGAAAATGTATGTTATTGCATATAGAAGAGCACGTTGAGAGACTGCTTCCAGACATTGCCAAGACTTCAAGGCAATAAATTAAATGGAGCAATTGTGAGTAACCTAAGATGGTCTCACCTTGATTGTTTGTTTGATTTTGAATTGAATTGATATGTGATGTATATGTACTGATTTCCGAACATAAAATGTATGAGGCGTTTGATGTATGAATAACACATTGGAAGTGTTCCTTGAATGTGAATGTGTTTGAATAAATGTTTTCTCAACTTATGTTGAATGCCGGACCAACTCCGATGACTAGTGTGAATGAGAAAGTGAATGCGAATTTAATGGATTGAATTTGATGATTGAATATATGTAATGCATTTCATTCGATGAATGCATGAAATATAAAGGCAGTTGTGGCAGGAGTCGCCAGTGAAAAAGAGCAAAAGCTCAGACATTTGTGGTAAGAGCTTATGGCTCAATGTGTGTAAAGAGCCTTGTATCTCCAACAGATAAGGGATAGTATGAATGAGCCCGATATCCACAACAGATACGGGACAGTGAAAAAGACACTCGGTCATAACAACGTAATAAATGAATTTGAGTCTCATAAACATTGCATATACATATGATATGAATAAATTGAGCGATTACAATGTCTTGAGATCTTTTCTTATATGCAATATGTGAAAGCTTATCGATGAATATGTTCTGTATGATTGTAATGAAATCATGAATTATGTGGGATTGTTGAAATGTGATAATTGTGAACAAAGTGTTTCATGATATTACTTGATGATAATCGATATGATGTGAATTATATGATAACTTAAATTGTTGTGTTGTATAACAAGAGTGACCATCGAGGAAGGTTACTCAACTGAGTTTACAAAACTCAACCAAATTGCAACGTTGACAAATTTAGGTTTGAGAGAGGGCTAAATGCTCGGTTTGTTACAAATTTTTTTCTCAATCCTTGACCTATGCTAATAAAAAGTGGGGTGTCTAGGTGTAGGACACTCCACCAAAGAAGATGGCAGGGTCGGAATACGTGTAGCCCGCCCCGCCGTAGCACTTGACGGCGTGGGCTACGTATACAACCACCCCGCCATAGCATTTGGCGAGGTGCAACACGTGTGCATGGCGTGGTGAGACATAGGATGGCGGGGTGAGATGGCCCATCCCACCATGCAGGCTAGCGGGGTGACCCATCCCGCCATTCACAATGGCGAGATAGGCAGGCTTTTCAGGAGCCTCCTGCATTATGCCTGCATTATGCTTTTCAAAGAGCTAGTAATAATGTTGGCTCTCCTACATTATGGAGACAAATGGCGGGTTTGAGTTCAGTTCTCATTTTCTCTTTGCTTCTTCACAGCTCTTCTCTCTGGTTTTTCTTCTTCATTTCTTGCAGCATACAGACGTTCTGCTTCATATTGCTCTCTCATTCTGCTTCTTTAACAGGTTTACATAATATATATTTTTATTATATGTAATATTGATTTATTGTAGATATGTTATTTTTTATATTAGATATTTGTGATATTAATTTATAAGATTTTTTTTCATATGATGTTTTATATTTTTTTGTTGAAATTTTATTATGTAGTTTATTTGTGATTTTTTCATCAACTTTTTAATTTTTTTGGTAAATATCAAAAAATTATAAAAAATTATGAAATGACCCCAATAATTATGTTAAATTTTGATTGAACTCAAAGGTTATTAGAAATCATAGATTGAT
>JAOTAY010000191.1:25135013-25155537 GCA_025629805.1 Erythroxylum baracoense | reverse complement strand
ATATATATATATATATATATATATATATATATATATATATATATATATACCTAATAATGGTTTCTCACTCAAGTCAACAATCCTCAACAACCTTATAGGTGGAGCCATAATCTTATAATTAATTAAATAAGCATCCCAAACATTTGTTATCTAGAATAATAATGTAAACCTTTTTTCCTTTTGCACCCTTTGATAACTTATAACTTAAAAAGTGTTTATTTGTCACTAAATTTTAAAGTACTTATTTATGATGAGAAACAACTTTCAAAGTTATAAATGTAGTTGTAAATATAGTGTTAACATAACACAATCTTAACCTAATCTTTTGCTTTCTTAACCAAGATAAAAATATTAGATGTATAAAATTTGTGATCTTAAATGCACATAAAGCAAGATTCAAAATGTGATCTATATAACCAATATTTTTTAAAATGAGATATATAAAATGAGTAACATATAGACCAATAAATATGTTCTTACTTCAATTTTAACAAGTACCCAACTAATTAAAAATTAGTCATATTATTAGTAACAAAGTGGACATTTAGTCTAATCCAGTCGACAATTTCATAAAATAATTCAAATAAAGTATAAGGACTTTTTACCATATCAAAAGCATGAATAAACTTAATAAAAGTTATTTTAAAATTACAATAAACCAAGAAATTAATCAAAGTTCTTTATCTTTAATCAATCTACCTATTTGTCATAATAGTGCATTTTGATTTTTCCTAATTAAACTTATATATATCCATTATCAATTGAAATTCTTTTTTTAAAATCTTAAACTAAAGGCAAGCAAATCTCATACTAAAAAGGTGCCTTAAATTGAAGACCTATCATTGCAGTAGCATCTATTACTTGTTAAAAGTAAGGTAAATTTTAAACAAAAGAAGCGTATGAATATTGATTTTCTTTCATAATTTTATATTTATGTAATGCATTTTAGCAATCTGACCTACACATTACTAAAAACAATACCCTAATTTACATATGTACACTCCACTCATAATTATGCCATGCAATACCTCACTCAGTTGTATATAATAATACCTTTTTCAACTTTTCTAAAGCCTAAAACATTTGAACCTTTTTACTTTCATTTGAAGATAGACATTCTCAAAGTATAAAGACTTTTGCATCATCCTTAAGTAATAGAGTTTGGATCAGAAACTCATTTCTCCTTTTTGAGTGCAATTTTCTAGAGAGGATACAAGAATGCAACCAAAATTGCAAAAAGATTTTATCTTCTTTTAAGAGTTGATAATGCGAAATCTACCTCCCTAGACTTTCAAAATGAGCTATATATGGAGAAACTAATTTAAACATAAGGGCAAAGAAAATAAAAGCTCAATGTTGGAATACTTCATCTTAAAAGTCTCCTTCTTTCTTTTTATTTCTTCCCTTACAATTAAATTACGTGAATAATATTATCACTTTTTAAAGTTAAGACATTATATGATATTATGATATGCTTTGTTTAACAAACAATTCTTGGTAAGAAAAATAAATATAGTTTTAACCAAAAATATAATAAAATAACTAAAAGAGATTAAATATGACCCCACATATATCATCACTGTTGTTAAGAACTTAAAGGTCTACGTCTGTGTACTAACAAGTAATAATCTTTTACATCTTGTCCAAACTATATTTTTGATTTAAGGAAAGAAAGTCCCTAAAAATGAAATCAAACAAAAATCTTATTCTAATGAACAAAAATAATTTTGATTTCAAAAAACAAAAAAGACCAATTTAAGAGAATAAAAGCCAAAAAGTATACAGCACTAAATAAGAAAACAAGTTAGAGTTTAGCAGAGAACATACTACATAACTTTAGCTGCTAACTTGCCATATCCATGAAACAACTTGCTTAAGCATTAGAAAAGTAATATGATGAAACTACATATCCTAACCCTTCATATAAATCCAAGTCAGATGTTTAATAATATATTCTTCTTACCAAACGTGCTAAGTGAAAGCTTTTAATAATCATGTTGTTTATCCACATAATTAAAAGAGTGGAAGAAATTGTAGACTTAACATAAGACATGGAAATCCGTCGCTGGTTATCACAATAATACGTTAGAGGTTGATAATGGTAAAGGAGTTACAAAAATCAATTGCCATAATACTCTATGGCATAAGCCAAAAAAAAAAGTGAAAATGTTGGCAAAATCAATTAAAATAAAGGGATAACTTTACTTTACTCAAATATGTAATATTAGTCTAAACTTTTAAAAGTAATTCTAAAATGATCCAACTTTTAATTTTTAGCAAAAATAGCCCAATGTTAAGTTCTTTGTTAGTGTTGATAATATGGCGAACCACATTGGATTTGTATTTTTTGCAACCTGATTGTGACATAATATATCTATATTATGTATAAATTTTATCATTTAATAAATTAAAAATATTAAAAGTCATAATAATAAAAATTATACATAGCATAAACATAATATGTGATAGTTACGTGACAAAAAAAACTAATCGGATGTGACTCGTTTCAGATTATTGTAGAGAATTTAATGTCGAAATATTTTTGCTAACAAATTAAAATTTAGAGTATTTTGTCATTTTTTAAAAGTTCGAACTAGTATTGTAAAATTGAATAAAATTGAATTTTTGTAATTAACCTTAAAATTAATAAATCAATGAAATGGATTTAAAAGATTGAAGAATTTAAAGAAAATTGACTATAGTTGACCACTCTCAAAAAATGAATTTTTTATGATTTAATAAAGACAATTTGATATATCAATGTTGACTAATTAATTAGTTTTCATAAATATATATACATTATTATAACAAATTAAATTAAAAAGTTGATCGGTTCTTAATTATTCCAGTTTAACTGATCTGTGTGATTTTAAAACATTGTTTATAGTTATCTTCTTTAGATGCCTTGTACGGCATTGGATATCTTTTTTCAAAGCCCAAAGCCAAGTGTCAAACTGTCAACGATACACGCCCTAGCCACGTACGAAATCACCAATAACGGATCTTCTGCTGTAGTTATTGTCAAGCATGCGCAAAACGGAACAGACGATTCGTTGCCGAAACACTTTTGTGTTAAGTTATATGGTTCAATCACGCTGTAAACTTGTCTATTAAATATTGGAAAAGCTTTCAAGATGAACTATTCTAATAAATAGTATTTTCAAGTAAAGAAAACATTTAGGGTAATGCCCAAGGATAATAATGAGCTAAGTTAGATTGGATTGGGCTTGAGTCATTTCTGACTCGACTTAACCTGATTTATAGATTGAGCGGCCCATGATCTGATAGACCAATAATTGCCGACTTGATAATGGTCTGACTGACCCTTAACCCATAATTTTTAACAAAATGATAGTAATAAAGTCCATCTTTGCTTTAAAATTTAAAACACTAACCACGGGCATCCAAGTGTTGCACATGACATCCTTAAAAAACGAAAAAGAAAAAAAACTCTAAGAAGGACAACGAGTTACGGAAGTAAATTTACAAACTAGCAAATTCCTACACACCTTTTTCATTTCCACCTCCAATAAAGCCTTCAGCTACCATCGGCTCTCTGTATTACGACATAACAACCACAATGGTCCAATTCCACGACCACATCATCACAGACCTACTCGACGGCGACCCCTCCGGCGGACTCGTAATACTCTCCTCGGGTCTATCTCTCCCGAAACTCATATCTTCACTTCTCCTCCTCCACCACCCTTCTCAAGGTACTCTACTCATTCTTTCTCCTTCTCCTTCTCTCAAATCTCACATTCTCCACCACCTCCCTTACCCTTCTATCGTCGAAATCACTGCCGATCTTCCCTCTCACCTCCGCCTCTCCCTCTATTCCTCTGGTCAGATATGTTTCGTCACCCCTCGTATCCTTATCGTCGACCTACTCAGTAACAAAGTCCCCGTATCTGCCCTCTCTGGCTTGCTCTTGCTCAACGCTCACTCACTCTCCGAGGCGTCCACGGAAGCTTTTATCGTTCGGATTGTCAAAACCCTTTGCAAGTCTGCTTACATCCGCGCGTTTACCGACAAGCCGCATGCAATGGTCGCTGGATTTTGCAAGACGGAGCGGATTATGAAGTCTCTGTACATTAGAAAGCTGCACCTTTGGCCGAGGTTTCATGTGTATGTGTCGGAAGAACTGGAGAGACACGCGCCGGAGGTGGTTGACGTAAGGGTCCCTATGACGAAGCTTATGATGGGGATACAGAAGGCAATCATGGAGGTTATGGACGCTTGCTTGAAGGAGATGAGGAAGACCAATAAAGTTGATGTGGAGGATCTGACGGTGGAGAATGGGTTGTTCAAATCGTTTGATGAGATTGTGAGGAAGCAGTTGGACCCCATCTGGCATACCTTAGGGAAGAAGACCAAACAACTAGTTTCTGATTTGAAGACTTTGAGGAAGTTGCTGGATTATCTTGTAAGGTATTATGTCTAGTATCTTTATTATTTTAGTTTTTTTATTTGCAGGAGTTTTTAAGAGATAGTTGGTAGACAATTTGTTTGGAAAAGAACAATTTTTGTTTAGAGTATTGGGTGATTAAGGTTTGTCAATTGGTCTTGGATGTGACACTTTGAAGATTTAAGCTTTTCGTTAATTGCTGCCCTCAGTTGTTTTTGGATAACTTTTTTTGTGTGTGTTTTGAATGAAATGCTGGATCACTATTTCTGGTGCTACTTCAACTAATATTTGTTTTGACTAGGGATTTGTGATTTTCATTTTGATGCACTGTCTGAGCAGGTATGATGCAGTCAGCTATTTGAAGTACTTGGATACACTTAGGGTGTCAGAGAGTTTTCGATCTGTTTGGATATTTGCAGAATCCAGTTATAAGATATTTGATTTTGCAAAGAGACGTGTATATAGGTTGGCTAGGTCAAATGATGTGAGATTAAATGGGCAGAAGAAGAGCCCAGCAGGCAGAAAAAGAAAAGTACATAACAATGATGGTAATGAGGAAGCAGGTGATAGCAATTTTTTCTTTATTTTCTCTGTCCCACTCTGTATTCGGGTACTTAAGCAATCACCTTTGTTTACAAAACTTTAAAATCTTCTTCTTTACCTGCTTATCTAGCAGCTGATAGTGCTTCAACCTCAAGTGCAAATAGTGGGGTAGTACTCGAGGAAGTAATGGAGGAAGCACCAAAATGGAAAGTGTTACGAGTGAGTGAGTGAGTTCCAATGCTTTCTGATGGTGCTATTGTGGGGCCAAATTTTTTATTGGGTTAAAGTGATTTAATTGTCAACTTGAAGCCTTAGCGTTGTTTTCTCTTGCAAATAAAAGATTATCAGCATTTTAGTTCTATTTTGTTTCTTGTTATAGCTTTATGTTCTGAGGTGGTTATGTAAGTGTATGTCATTGTTGACTCTCATGATAAAATGATGAATTTCAATTGTAGTTATGTTTGGTTTGTTCCTTTCAAATAGATGTCTGTTAAAATTTATTATAGGAGATTCTTAAAGAGATAGAGGAAGGAAGAAAAAAGGATGCCTCATCGAAGGAAGATGTGGCTAAACGTGACAAAGTTGATAATGGCATTGTTCTAGTAGTCTGCAAAGATGAGCGCTCGTGTATGCAGCTTGAAGATTGCATCACGCAAGGCTCGCAACGGGTTCTCTCTCTCTCTCTCTCTCTCTTGCATGCGCGCATACACACCCACTTGTATTATATTTCTTCCATATTTTCACCCTACTATTTTACGGCATTGCTAGCTGCATATGTAAAAGTTCGTTCGTTCATCTGTAAGAATTTCTCAATATAAACATTAGAATCTGTCAATCTAATGGTTTCCTTTTTCTCCTTAGGAATAATGCATTTTCAGTGATTCTTGGCCAACTCACAACCTTTAAACATGAGTTCTAAATCAAAAGATGGAAACAAATTCTTTGAGTTTGTAAAAGTACAGGATCCCAAATGGCTACCCTACTAAAGAAGAAATTGTAGGCCTAAGTATATGATAGTTAGAATTAGAATCCAAATCTAGATGATAGTAGCCACCTCATCCGTATCCTCTCCAATTACCCTCTTTGTTCTTTTCCTTGAAAGATAGATTGGGAAGGTTAGAAGGCCACAGTGCAAATTAGGAAGTTTACTCCATCTGTCAACATATATGAGAAAATTTGGAGAAGTGTTGAACACCAGGTGGAAGAAGAGGTGAAGCTGGAGTGCATATCCACTACCCAAACAAATGAGGAACTTTTAGTAGAATTCATTTAACAAGTGAGTTTAGGTGGATGGGAATAAGCAACAAAACTTCAAGTTAGGTAACTAGTGAGTGTGTTTGATTAAGGCTTTCTCCGCGTATCAGGAAAGTATGTTACACTGGTAATAGAACACATTATTTGAAATGTCTTCTCTTTGGTTTGCCATGTCTATGATAACAACTCTTTAACTATGATATCAGAACAAATATTTGAAGTCTTATCTCTGCCACAGCCTGGACCTACTCTATGATGACCTCCACCACCAACAAACCAACTATCACGACTATGATAAGCACCAGTCACTATATGAATAGAATGATGCAATCTGCAGTAGGTTTCATCAGGTATTATAGAGCTATCCTCTAGCTAACTGCAGAGATGAAGATTGGCATTTAACCACGTAAAGAATTTTTAAAAATAAAATTCCTTGTTTGTTTTAATACACATCAACATTGATAATCAGCTGAAACTAATTTAACTATATCAATTATGTCTGAAGGTACGAGAATACTGTTCTGCAGATTTCCTCCTTATTCAAGTTGATATTTCTCATGAAAATGATTATCAACCAAGAAACATCCCACTTAGCAACTAAATTAACTTTGCTGCGCAAGGTTGAGCACTATTTCACAATGAAGACATGCTATTAGAATTGTCCATCTCCCAAGTTGTAACATTCTTATCAATACATTCATGGCCTTAGTTCTCAATAGATTATGTGGTCTTTTGAACAATTGATGAAAAGAACCAACAAGCATAGCTTGATGTCCTTCCTGCAGCCTTGATCATCTATACTACCAATTTGTATCTAGTTGTAGACTAGAAAAGAATGCTCCCAATTTATTGATTCTAGAATTAGCTGTATTAAATCTCATCCATTTAACTGGAGAATCATGGAAAACTAAGTTTTGACATTTTATAGGCTTTGTAGTAACAGCGCTGTTCTTTGCATATCAAACACTTGTCAAGTTTGGTGAAAATGATCTGCTGTTCTTGTGCTATTATTTCATTTTATAGTAAAAAAGGAAGAATGAAGAGTAAAAAGTCCATGAAGATAATGTTCAATAGTAGCCTGTTTTCAATATAACAGTAACTTATGTTGAAGAAGAATGTTAGAAGAATTTAAGAAAATGATTAGTAGGAGTTTACTTTAATTAGGGTTATCTCCATCCTTTATAATATTAGGAGTTTTCTCAACCAAGTTAAAGGAAGAAGTATGCGTTTAAATTCAAATCCTTTCATGATGTTATCATTGTGTGGTTTAACCTTAAAAGTAAACTTGTGATATGATCCAAAACGTTCTTGCTTTTATTAAGGTTTTGCAAGACGAATGGAGGAAGTACTTGTTAAGCAAAGTTGAGTTGCGTGAATTTCAAACACCTCAAAAAAAGAAATCAAAGACAAAAGAACCTAAAGGATTTGGGATTCTTGATGGAGTTGTCCCTTTAACAAATGCCCAAAATGCAGAAGCTAGTAGTACAAACAAGCAGGAACATGATGCCCTGTTGACAGCAGCCTCAGATATAAGAAACCTGTATAAAAAGGATTTAGTTGCTGGGCTTGAATTTCATCCTCTTGTTGTCAGCAAAGAATCTCAAAAAAGAAGGGGAAAAGGAATTAAAGGAAAGGGCCTAGCAAATACCCTGAAATCTGGAACTAAAGAAAATAGGGGTGATGTTGTGATGGAAAAAAGTGAAGAAACTGGTATATGTGGTTCAGAAAATAAAAAGCAAGCAGATGGAATGAATCGAGTTGCTGCCAATATTCATATTGAAGACAATTCGATTCTTGTCTCTGCTGGAAAGGGATTTCTTCGAAGGCATGTACGAGATCCTGACTCTGTGCAACCTGGAACTGCAAAGCAAATACCCCAAGTTCACTTTTATGCTCTTGATAGTGATCGGCCAATTTTTGACATTTTGATGCCCTCAGTAATTATAGTGTACCATCCAGATATGACATTTGTTCGAGAAATTGAAGTGTACAGATCTGAAAATCCTTCAATAAAGTTAAAAGTCTATTTTCTTTTTTATGAAGATTCAACCGAGGTCCAAAAATTTGAGGCAAGCATACGTAGGGAAAATGGAGCATTTGAATCATTGATCAGGCAGAAATCAATGATGATAATTCCAGTGGATCAGGTAAAGTGATTGTTGTCCTTGATGTAGAGAACATTTGTGCTCTTATTCTTTTGCAATTTTCTGACCTGCACTTCTTTGAAACTAAGGTGTGCTTGTGAGAATTGTATAAGGCTTGATTGAATTGACCTCATTACTTCTAACTCTTTGTATTGCATCAGAATGGACATTGTTTGGGGATGAATTCTTTTGTGGAGCTACAAGCTTCAAGTTCCCAAAACTCGATAACTAGAAAGGCTGGTGGGAGGAAGGAAGTTGAGAAAGAAATGCAGGTTCAAGAGACAGTACTTGACTTTTTGTTGAAGAATGCATCATTTTTCACTATGATTTCATCTTCTGATTTGCTGTATTTCAGGTCATAGTTGACATGAGAGAGTTCATGAGTAGCCTTCCCAATGTTCTCCATCAGAAAGGGATGCGGATAATACCAGTGACCTTGGAAGTTGGGGATTACATTCTTTCACCATTAATATGTGTTGAGAGAAAGAGTATACAAGATCTTTTTATGAGCTTCACGTCAGGTCGTCTTTATCACCAAGTGGAAACCATGGTGCGGTATTATAGAATACCTGCTCTTCTGATTGAGTTCTCACAAGATAAAAGCTTTTCTTTTCAGGTAAAAGCTGAGTTAAAATAAAATGATGAGTCCATTGTTGCCACCCAATTTCCTTGGTAGACTGAAGTATTGCATATGAATTTGCAGTCTGCTAGTGATATAGGAGATGATGTCACACCAAATAGTATAATATCCAAGCTGTCTTTGCTTGCTCTACATTTTCCCAGACTGCGAATCATCTGGTCCCGTAGTTTGCATGCCACTGCTGAAATATTTGCTTCACTGAAGGCTAATCAAGAGGAACCTGATGAGGCAAAGGCAGTTAGGGTTGGTGTTCCCTCAGAAGATGGTATCGTTGAAAATGATGTGAGGTAAGATTGCTATTTTCCTTTTAATTTCAATTGCTTAAGGCTGGCTGTGTCATGCTTATTTTATAGATGGTGTTGCAATTTTCTGATTTCATTTCATTGATAAGAGATGGTAATGCTTCATAAGTTAAACATAGTGTTTATTTTATTATTTAATTTGATGACGAGGAGTAAACTTATTTTTGTCCCATACTAGAGCTGAGAACTATAATACATCAGCTGTGGAGTTTCTGAGAAGGCTTCCAGGGGTGACAGATTCCAACTACAGGGCTATAATGGATGGCTGTAACAGTTTGGCAGAACTTGCACTTCTTCCAGTTGAGAAGTTGGCAGAACTAATGGGTGGCCAAAAGGCTGCACGAACTCTCAGAGACTTTCTCGATGCTAAGTATCCAACCTTGCTATGATATCATTTGCAGAAAGTACTTCTGATTGATTCATTAATCATCCCAGATTAATTTGTTCACTACTTCATTATTTTCAATGTTCCTACAATTTTTTTTTATAAAATTTATGTTTAGCTTTTAGACAAGTTGGGAATTTATAATTAAAATAATATTTTATGATATTTCATAATTTCATGCTCCATATTTCGATACAAGCAATCATTCACCAAACATTACAGACAATATTATCCAAAAAAAAAAGAAAGAAAAGAAGAAGAATAACCTTTAGGTGATATTAGAATAGAGTTCACTGGACCATTTAATTAGCCTTTAGTTTTCAAAACATTTTAGAGTTCAAAAGAAAATGTGTGTTAATGCATCTACTCTTCTTAACTTTGTAACCAGTAACCCATTCTTCAATAACTGTTTACTTTCCGTTGAAAGCCATAAGTTAACATCTCCCAAGTCTAGACTGCTAGAAATTTGTTCTGTTTTACTATACAAAAATTTTGGTCTAATGCAAACTCCACATTTTCCCACCAAACCCACACCAGTATTTCAGATGCGGATATGGATCCTGTCTTGATTAGGAGGTTGAGGAAAAGAATATTGACATTGAGAATCAATATTACAATTCTTCTTTTCTTCTACTTATTTTAGCAGTTAGACTTTTATTTATATTTATTACTTGATAGTTCAACATTATTGTGTATTTTTTTCTGTTTGAGGTTCTTTCAGTCATTCCTATGGATATTTGTTTGCTAACAATAGTTAGATCAACTTTTGAAAATCCACTTGCTATTATAACAACCATTATGGGTAAAATACCTTCACAGCTTTTCTTGATATGTTCCTCCCTCAAAAACTAACATAATTTTGCTTTCTTTGTTTCTTAACCCAACTATTCTTTACCTCTTTTACTAATGCTTCATTTACATGTTTTTCTTGGGTGAAAAAGAGTTGGTTTAAAAGGATAACAAAATAACACCTCGCATGTTCTGTTGAAGTACTTGGCGTGAAACAAGAGCAAGTAGAGTGGTACATGTTTAATATTTATTGTTGGTGAAGTAATATGGAGGACTATCAATGTTGGTTTTTGATTTTTTATTTAGTCTACTTCTTCGATTATTTGTTTTCCGTGAAAATAAAAGTATGGTAAATGATCTCTTTTAATAGTTTATTTAAGGTTAATGGACAGTAAACACAGTTCTCCTAGAGAACAATGCCAAATTCATATTTGAATTCGACTTCTGGTCCTTTATCTACAATAAGGTATTTATATAACTCATAGTGTTGTGCTTTATGTTTTTGTGACTTCTTTTATTTTTCTATGATGTCTTCTATTTGTGAAATTAATTGTGTGAGATGTTATGGTTCTTTCATGGTAAAAATTAATGTTTTTAGAAATAGGATACATTTTACACAAGGTTGAAATATGGAGGACTGTGTCTTATAGGAGATCATACTATACTGTCACTTATGGGGATAGAATCTAGCATTACTATACTAAGAGCAAAAGCCAATAATTTTGAGATCAACCCAACATGATCCAGATGGTTTAAAAACTTTTACAATTTGTGCATTTTGATTATGAGATGAGAATCAAAATGCCCAAATTGCCATCTTTATAGGGGTTTATAATACTTTCAAGATTAATGGAGCTTTGTAAGATACTATTTGGTTGAGGTTGTTCTATTTTATAGTGAGGGACAAAGCTAAATCATGGTTTTTGTTTCCTGGATCTGTTATCACTTGGAGTGGTCTTGCTAATAAGTTTTTAGCTAGGTATTTTCCTCCAGTAAGAACAATAAAACTTAGGAATGAAATCATTTCCTTTCAACAATTAGAGAGTGAAATATTGTATGATACTTGGAAGAGATGGAATGAGTTATTAAGTGCTCACGCTATAGACATTATGTGGGATTACAAATGCAGGCATTCCATAATGGATTGTGTTGAGCTGCCCACCCAAATAGTTGATTGATGCATCTTCGGTGAGATTACTAGCTTTAAAACTCATGAGGAATTACAAGATTTGATTGAGAATATAGCTATGAGTAATTATTGATGGGGGAACTCAAGGTTTAGCCTTAGATTAGGAGGTGTTCATAATGTTGATATGGTGACAACATTAGAGGCAAAGTTAGAATTTTTCGATATGGTGACAACATTAGAGGCAAAGTTAGAGTTTTTAAGTAAGAAGATTGATAATATGTGTTTGGCGACTCAATTAGTACAAATAATTTGTGATAGTAGACACTCTAATCATGAATGTCAGGCGCTTGAAAATATGGGATAGCCAATTGAGCCTATTAATTTTATAGAGAATTAGTTTCAAAATAATCAATATAGTAGTCCTTATAATATAAGATGGATAAATCATCTTAATCGTTAATAGAATAATCAAGGACAAATTAGACAAGAGCTTTTATCCAAATTTCATCAACAATAGTAGTAATAAAGGAAGCCAAATTTCAAGGAGCTCTTGACGAAATTTATTACCATATTTAAGGCTCATTTCTAGTCTCTTCAAAATCAGAAAGCGTCCATCCACAACTTTGAAAATCTAATTAGATAGCTTGCTAAGCTTGTCTTTGAAGGGTAGTAAGGTACTTTTCATAGCAACATTCAGCCAAACCTAAGGGAGTAACTGAACTCTATGAGTTTGAGGAGTAGAAAGGAGTTGAAAGTTGAGGAAAAAAGAGATGGAAAAGGAAAAGGTGGCTTTGCAAGAGAAGAAGGATGAGGAGAAGAATAAAGAGAGAGAAGATGAGCCAAGGAAAAAAGTCATCAAAGAGTACAACTCGACAATTCCATACTTGAGCATACTTGAGAAAGATCGAAAGGAAGATCAATTTGGTAATTAATTTCTTAAAGCTTTTCAAAAAATTGCATATTAATATTATTTTTGTTGGAGCTCTGCCCCAAACATCAAATATGTCAAGTATTTGAAGCATCTCCTTTCTAACAAGAAGAAAATTAAGGAGTTATTGATAGTTAATTCAAGTGAGGAGTGCTCCACTATCTTGCAAAACAACCTACCTTTGAAAATCAGAGATCTAGGAATTTCTACTATTATCTATAATATTGATTGTCAATTAGAAGGGTATTAGTAGACTTAGGAGTTAGTATTAACTTGATTTCATATGATATATTTTAGAAATTAGGATTGAGTGAACCTAGGCTAACTAGGATGAGTATTCAATTAGCAGATAGATCAATTATCTTAAGGGCATTACAAAGGATGTTTTGGTTGATGTTGACAAATTTATCTTTCCTATTGATTTTGTGATAGTTAATATGGAGGATGATGGAGATATTCCCTAATCTTGGGACAACCTTTCCTAACTACTTCAAAAACTATTCTAGATGTGCATGATGAGAAATTAACCCTAAGGGTAGAGAATGAGAAATTAGTTTAAGATATCCTAAGCCATGAGACATCCCCTTGATAAAAATGATACTTGTTTCTATATAGATGTGATTGATACTGAATTTCTCATACTATGTAAAAGGCATTATTGTAGAGGTTGCAGCTACCTTTTGAGAGAGACACACTGCTTTTGAGTTTCCTAGCCAGTTCATTAGGAAACCTCTATGTTTGGATTCAATAATAGTTAGGATGGAAAGGTTATGTTATGCTAGAATATGTGTTGAAGAATTGGAAGGACCTTCCTAAGGCCATTTCTGACATGAAATTGAATGAAAGTGGAGAGCTTGTAGAGACTGAGATTAAGTTGTTCTATACTTGGAAACCTATGTCTTCTAACCGTATAAGGAAGCCTAAAAGGAAAAGAAATTCAACACTGGCACTTATGCTGAGCTTTTAAAGATTGATAAAGCAAATGAGAAGTCAGCTGATTCTACTCCCTCTAATGCTTCCAAGGATCTTTCTATTGAAAATCTGAAAGGGAAGTACCTCGTGAAATATTAGATAAAATAGCACGAGATGTTCATATAATGAACACTTCTACGACTAACCAGAATCTGGCACCACCACTAAAAGCAATGTAGACTATGGAGTTCTCTGAATTGGGGGAAATAGAGTTGTCATTATGGGAACTAATGATGAGGTTAACAAATAAAAGAACTTTAGTTCCAGGCAGGAGTTGAATGCAACGTCAGATAGTATATTTTTGGTACCAGGACCTTCTTCAAGAAGATCAGGTAGGAAAATGGGTAAGAATAGATATAAGGAGAACAAACCTTGAATTAATTCCAGTTCCTTTCTCTATTTTGTCCCTTGTGACTATTTTGGTATGGAATGTGGGAGGAATGGACAATCCTCTAAAAAATCAAGCTATCATTTTGAAAAAAGGACCCTTGATTTTGAGATTACTTGAGACAAAAATAAAAGTGGAGAACCGGAAAACTAGTCTTAGTTTTTTGGGTTCAAATTAGTATTCCAATCCAATCATATCAATCACTTTAATGTGAGAATCATTCATGCTTTCAATGGTGAGAGAAGTCAGTCTCTAACATGAAAACTACTAATCAATTATTACACCTCTCTTATTGCTTGAGGTTCATATAATCCAAGTATTAGACAAAAGTTTAGCTCATAATCATATCATACAGATTAAGGAAAAAACATAAAACTAAAAGAACAGTGATAAAATCCCTTTTAATCTTCATGAAACCCTCTTTAGATTGATGAAAGTCCACTACAAGTATGTTTCCTTACTGTTCTTTGTTCTTTGTTCTCCCTGTCATTTTAGGCCATCAATTTGTGTTTTTGTAAGCCTCGTATGAACCCCTTTTGACTTCACTCATTTTCTCTTTATTTTATATAGTTATAGCTTGAATTTAGGGTTTTTAAAGTGGACATGACCACTCACATGGTCCTATGCATGAATGTGTCCCTCAATCTTGCTTTGATCTTTGAAAAATATGAAAAAAAAAATGATCTCAAAGAGTTACACTAAGTAGCCACACGGCCGTGTAGATGTACATGGGCACCCATACGCTAGTGTAGACTTACATGGGCAACCGTTAAAATAGCTTCAATTTTTCTGTTTTGTATCCAGACTTTTCCCTGCTTCTCAGTTTTATCCGTGGAGCCTAATGAGACCTAAAAACATAATAGAAGCAAAATAGGTACTATAAACCATAAGAAACTCTCAAACAAACAAGCAAAATGTATTAAATATAAAATTAGAAATATAGTTTATTTAGAGTTTATCATAATATAACTTTAAATCTTCTACATTCGTTACTTAAAATTCAACTTAATAAATAAGTGAAAGAAATTCTTAAGAAATCATAATCTTTCATTAATCCAAAGAATGAATCAATTCAAGGCACAATCATTTTAGGTTTCATTACACTTAAATTTATATCTTAATTAGTTCATATTGAAGCAAAGAAAATTCACAATCAACAGGAAAGAAGTTTAAATTCTCATGGCTTGGATCTTGAATTTTCTTGATGAATCTTGTTACTTTTCTCTAAGATTGTTTTCTTGTTAATCTTAGCAGCTTTCCTTTCTTTACCAGTCTATGATCCAATGTTGCAAATACAATTTTGGACTTAATATTGGATTGAGTTTTAGTACAGTACTGTACTGGTACTGGTCAATACCGGGTATCGTTTCGGATAATTTTTTAAATTTATGAAATAGTCCTTGAACTTTTTTAAAAATTGCAAAATAGTTTATTATTATATTGTACAGGTGTACTATATATTTTTAAATCTGTCTCCAAAAATTATAATAATAAATAATAATTACAATTAATATGAAATAACAATAATTTTTAAATATTTCATATATAAATAACAACCCTAATTTTTATGAAAAAAAGACAATCATCATCATATAAATATAAAATTAAAAACAATATAAATTATTTAAATATTACAATTTTAATTTTCATTATATAATAAATAATAGTTACGTCAAAATATCTAATAAAAAAACAATAAATATCATTAATTCCTAAATTATTACAATTTACAACAAGAGTTCGAGATAAGGAAATAACTAACTAGAATTGAAACATGAAATAAAAATATATATTCTTTAATTTAGTATCAATTAAATATATTATATATTTAATTAATTAAAATTAATTATTACTAAAATTATAAATATTTTAATTTAATTGATAAAATTAATTTAATAATTATTAATAAATTTAAAAATATTTTAAAATATATAAATTTCAAATAAAAATTGATTTAATAATTAAAAATATATATAATAAATATTAGTTTATAAATAATAATTTTTAAATTATTTATTTTAAATATTTTTATTAATACTTTATTAATAAATATTATATAAAAGATTAAAATAAATTTAAATAAAATAATGTATTTTTAACTTTAGTTTAGTGTATAATTATTATTAGTAATAAAAATATTTATTTTATTTTAAAATTTAAAACTAAAAAAACACAATTAAAGTTTAACTAAATAATTAATTATAAAAACTTTGAAAAAAAAAGGGGGGGAGGGAGAGAGAGAGGAGGGAGAGTATTTTTTAAAAAATTTGAAAATTTTGCAAAAAAGTCCCCATATTTTTCAAAAGTTCCGATACTGGCCGATATTGGACCAGTATTATAGATACCGATTTAAACCCAGTACCAAAAGCTTCGTTACTGTTCTGATTTAGGACAGTACGAAACAATACCCACATCACTAGTTCCAACTCCGTTTTAAATCTCATTCATATATTTATATGAGGTTTATGTAAATGTATATATAAAATTTCATGAAACATAATAAAAACATTATAACCGGGACAGAAGATCCAGTCCCGATTTCAAATGACAAGATACAGCCCACCGAGACATCAAATCCTCTGTTCCAACCTTGTTTCATTAAATCTTATTCATACATTATGGACTCACGTAAATGTGTAGATAAGATTTAATAGAATATGATAAAAACACCATAATCAGAACAGGAGATCTGAACCCGCCTACTGATATAGTTATGACAAATTGATCAGTCTATTTTATTTAATATTTTAAAAATTAAATGAAAGATTAAATGGAATAAAATCAATTAAACATTAAATAAATTTAAAAAGTTTAAACATGATTAAAAAATTATTCTTAATCATTGCAAATTTTAATTAAAATTTTATTAAATTAAAATTAAATGTTTTATTTTAATTTATGAAAATTACTAATTTACAAAAATTAGTTGATTATTTAATAAATTAATCGAATATAACAATAAAAATTATTTAAATAAATCAAGCTGAAAATGCTGAAAATTTAAAAATCGTATTAAAAAATAGACCATCTCAAAGTTTTTATTATTAAATTGATCAAATTAATTTAATTTTTTATTATCACCCCTAATTATATTTAGATTATATAAAAAAAAACTCAGGCTTGCCCAATATTTAGGACTAAGCCCAGAGAAGCACTTCTCATCATTCATTATCCAGAGGACTCTCTACTTTGATGCAATGAGTGTGGCTGAGTTTCATCTCCGTCAAAATTTGGGAAAGTAACAAAACAAGAACATCCAATTAAACTCCATTTCCAACCGGAATAGGAAAACGTAACTAACAAAACAAGGACAGTTCCATAAAACGGATGAGTCGTGCTTTGTTGAGGTTATGTTTCTTTCGTCATTAATGATACGGTTGAATACGGATGGCCAAAGCCAAAGCCAGTTCGACTGACTTTTTCAAAATGTGTGGTTGTAAGAGAATTGGTGACCATAAGTACGACAAGTCGATGGACAGACCAAAGAAACCCCAACACGGGCTGCTAAGTAACGAATCAAACCCTCACGGACTGGACCCGACTCGCTGGAGCATGCGCACCGAGTAAACAAATTAAAAGGTCTATTCTATGGCAGCACGTGTAAGAGAAATTAGGACCAATAACTAATTAAAGATTGACGATTTAATTTAAGTTACCTCAATAGTTTTTGGGAAGTCTGACTTTAGGCCATCATGCCAGTTTCTGGAATACAAAATATTCCAGGGTTGTAAAATAACAAATTCATGGGGGAATCTTCCCCAAAGAATCGAATTATTTGGAATATCAAAATCCGCCGGGACAAAATTCTCAGCTTACCAAATTTTCATCAATATCTAGAAGACTTAAGGAAGCAAAGTTTGGATGCATTTTTAAGCACCACCGGAGCCATACTTCTTGCCTAACACAATCAGCTGCAACTTGTCGTAACCAGCAAGCACACCAGCACCAGCAACAGCGCGGAGTATGTTGGCTCCAGCGCCCTTGAATAGAGACTTAGCACCCTCGTTCTTCAAGATCTGAGAGAATGCATCAAGTGAGCTCTTGTACTTGACTGCTTCACCTGAGGTCATCATCATTCTTCTGCGGACTGTGTCTATTGGATATGATGCAAGACCTGCACCGTTGGTGATCAGCCAACCCAGGGCAAAGCTTGCGAAGAAACTATCCTGTAACCAGAATTTGATGGTATGAAAACCGGTATAACAGTTGGAAGTATTGCCAAAGAATCACTGAACTTCAAAATCAAATAATTCAAGAAGAAATCATTCCACTGACCTGCAATGACCCAGTAAGCAAAACTGGCTTCAGAGAGTCGTACATTCCGAAGTACAGTCCACGATACACAATGATTCCTACACAAGAGATGTTAAATCCACGGTAAAGCCCAGCGATACCATCAGATGCTAAAGTTTTCCTGTACACATCAACGAGCCCATTAAATTGCCTGGAACCTCCCTTCTTTGCTGCCTTGGCATCATTGGCTAAACGAGTTCGAGCATAGTCTAGCGAGTACACAAAGAGAAGGGAAGAAGCACCAGCTGCACCACCGGAAGCCAAGTTACCAGCAAACCACTTCCAGTACCCATCTCTATCTTTCTTGAAGTTGAAGAGCCTCTTGAAGTAATCTTTGAAAGCAAAGTTCAAGGCCTGATGCATATTTCATTTTCAAATAAGTTAAATGTGATAATATTAATGAGGCAGACTTTCAGAAAACAAGGATAAAGGCAATCTAAGTAACCTGTGTAGGGAAATAACGGATGACATTGGCAGTGTTTCCTCTCCACAATGAAACTACACCTTCATCTTGAATTGTTCGCTTAAAACAATCAGAAATGCCCTTGTAAGGTTCAGAAAGCCTGCCAGATTTAATCATCTCATCCTGGTTTTGAATCAAGAGCTTTACACGCTCAATGGGAGCAGCAGCTGTTTTCGATACAGCAGCAGAGACCCCACCCATGAGAAAGTCAATGGCAAAGTTGGCGAAGCCTTTCTCTGACGGAGCCTGTACAAAAACAGAGGATGCCGTTGATGGAATGACAGATAAGTCCGCAGAGGCCACACATCGCTGCAAAGCAGGATTGGAGTAGTTCCCATATGCACGTATTTGGTAGAGAGCAGCCCTCTGGAAGGCCCCATCACAACCATGGATATCTTTAGAAAGACTTGAATGAAGGAGCTGGCCAGCTGCCTTCTGCAGGATAGTTGGGTGTTGGACCTGATCAGTCATTGTCATTTTGCCTGCAAAATTGTTAGCACTTCTTAGAACTGATTATTTCAAGGGCAAACAAGAATGAGGAAATATAGCCTGCTTCAGACAGAAGGAACACAATATTCAGAGAGTTTACAATTGTCTAAACCTCTTGAGCAGTTACAACTTATTCTGTTTGGATGATACAATATTAGAGTTTATACTCACATAAATAGTTTCTTAAAGGAGAAACTATTTATACACAAACCTCAGACCCAATAAACTCGTAGTTAATGCATTGCTCTATACGCTGTACTATTGTTACTAATCGTAGGAACTTCCTATGCACGGATAAAAGAAGAATAAACACTATCCACATTGCAAAAACACTCACAAAATGTCCAGCTGGAAGGGCGTAGCCACAATTTTAAACCAAAGCAAACATGAAATGAGTAATATAATCTAAAATCTTAAGAACGCATGTTTGTTAAAGGTTGTGCCTATAATATCTTATCATCTGAAATCTAAGAAGTTGTATTAGATCTCAGTAAAAAAGATAAAAAGCACACAGATCCAAGGCATAAATTCAGAAAAGCCTGTAAGAGAAATACCGCGACAGAGCTTAGTAAAACTAATATATTACGACAAATACCACCATCGAACATAAATATAGGTCGCAAACACTATGCAGTAACAGATCTAACCACGACAAGATTCGAGAGAAAACTTCGAAAACAACCAAATCGTGAAAACATGGAAAAACAAAACCATTCACTTGACAGATCAAAACACGAATATCATCTCAGAAAAGCACAAGCTACAAGGAAAACGAAAGTAAGGTTAGACGTTTCGTTGAAGCACCATTTTACGTATATCAAAAAGCATATCGAAAGAAAATGGAATAAACTATGAACAAATCTAGCAGACCAGATATGGATTTGACAAAGCTAAGAATGAAACAAAGAGACGCAAATGAAGATCTGATTCTGTTAAGCGTTAATGTACCTGATGCGTAGCTGCGATGTTTTGTTATGGGACTCTCCGGCTCTTGTAAGAGAGAGAGAGAGAAAACCTTTGGCGAAATGAGAGATTGCGCTTTGTAATGTGTGAAAAATCCAGTTTTATTGGCGCTACTAGGGTTGCGCGATTTAATTTGACTCGTTAGGGCTTTGCTGTGATGTGCCCGTCTCTATTTTTGATGATCGTGAAACTTTTACTAACCACGTTTGATCATTTTAAAAGTGTTGTTTTAATGAAACGAAAATTATAATACACTTGGTCGAAATTTTTTTTTTTATATAAGAGGGAAAAAGAAACCGATTACACAACGTGTCTAGGGAAGCAAACTCCCGACATATCCTCTAGGAGGAGTACATAACACCCAATGGGTGGAAGATCAAAATAAGTAGTGTCAATCGCAAAATGTGCAGCATATCTCGCTAGCCAGTCCGCGC
>JAOTAY010000191.1:25030873-25042891 GCA_025629805.1 Erythroxylum baracoense | reverse complement strand
GAGAGTTTTGATAGTTTTCATCCTAAACTCTTGAGTGCATTAAGAACATCTTAGTGAGGGTGTAAAGATTATTGTTTATGACCTTAATGAGATTATGATGTGATTAAGATTAATATTACTTAGAAAAGTTATTTTTATGATAAATTGATTCTACTTCTATGTTAATTTGATTCAATAGGATATGATGATGTATAGTATGAATGGATTAAACGAAACTGACAATGGATTGATGTGTAAAATTTATAATTTTGATTATGGTTTGCTTGAGGATAAGATAAAGCTTAAGTGTGGGGATATTTGATAAATGAATATTTGACTATATTTTTACAGCCATATTTGACATATTTTGCTTCATATTTTATACTTTTATTGTATTCTCGGTACTTAATTCGCTCCACGTGCGTTCATAGGTGTTAATTGCCATCATGGACTTAAAGGATAAAAATGGGGAAGAAAACACGACATAAAACTAAGATTAGAAGCACAGAAGGGATGCACTATCATACAACAGGCTGTGCACTTCTCTTAGGCTGTGCAGCTTCATAATTTTTGGGCATTTTGGTTATACACAGTCTGATGCACAATCGTGCATTAGCCTGTGCATCTCCCAGAACCCTAATTTCACCATAGAAAGACATTTTTGGCGGCATAGGAAGATAGTAGACTTTAAGAGGTGATTCCAGATATGAAAGTCATTCTCAAAGGGCTATTTTGGTCCAGAGAAGCAAAAAACACAAGGAAATCATCGACAACTCTATCAAAATATAAGATCAACCCTCTACATTACAAGAATATTTAATAGAAGATAATCAAAAACTTTTAGAATTACGAACCCTTTTTTTTCAATTCATTTTTCTTTCAGTATGTTTGATTTCGTGTTCGATAATGTTTATACTAAGCATCTTATTAGTATTTGGGATAGATGAACCCTATGTTAATACTTTGATATGATTTTATGCTTTTATTAATACAATTGGATTGATTGTTATATAGCGATCTGATTGTGTGTTTATTTATGTTCTAATAGACCCAGGAATATTAGATCATAAGCTGATTTCATACATAGTGATTGAGAAATCCTATTAATTAATAAATCTACCATAATTGGAAGGAGTTAATTGCAACCTTAGAGATAGGATGATATAAATCTTTTAAATTAGGGTCAAACTTAATAGAGGGATTCACAATTAGGTAAAAACAATCCTATAAACTTTAAATTGAGTAATTTGGTTGAAAACCTTTAGATTAGATGTTAGTAGACTCAAGGTCAGCTATTAGTAGACCATAGGAATCTCCATAGTCAAAAAAATCAATAAAATAATTGCATAATAAAAAATCAATTTGTCAGAGGTTTTAGGGGGAATTCGAAACCTAGATACTAATTTTTGATATCGGTAATTTTCTAATGGTAATAGGGGGGTTGGTTCATATGGATAATGGTAATAGGAACGAGAATGGATATAATTAATATAATTATGATGGTTGGTTATGACAAAGGAATGATTACCATTACTATTGATCGTGGTTGATTTGCTAAAAATTTTGAGAAATAAAAATTTGTTAAAATTTTGTTTTACATCAAATTTTAATATATTATAATTAATTATATTTAATATTAATATGTTCTAATTAATAATATTGTTTTACTAAAAAGGAAAAAAACAAAATTTGCTCAAATTTTGTTTTACATCAAATTTTAATATATTCTAATTCATTATATTTAATTTTAATATATTCTAATTAATGATATTTAATTAATTATATTGTTTTGCTAAAAAAAGAGAAAAATAAAAATTTTTGTATCAAAATTTAATATATTTTAATTAATTATAATGAATTTTTAAAATTACAACCAAATTTTCTTGAAAAATTACAACAATTTTTAGGGACATTAAAAAATATCACTGAAGTTCAAAAATTTCTTAGCTAATTAAACTATATATCTGATCAAAAATTTCTTAAAATTTTTAGTTAAAGTTAATTTAATGTATTGTAATTAATTATATTTAATATATTCTAATTAATTATATTAAGTATATTATAATTAATTAGATTTCGTATATTTTAATTAATTATATTTAATATATTCTAATTAGTTATATTTAAAATATATTTAATTTTAATTAATTAAGTTTAATTATTTATATTTAATATTCTAATTAATTATATTTAATTAATTATATTATTTTACTAAAAAGAGGAAGAAATGACTTTCATTTCTCACATATTTGAGAGGTTTAGAGTAATCCCCAAAACTCAGATATTAAAATACTATTCATGCAATAATAATATATAACCAACTGATATTTTTCACTTCCATACCCATTGATGTCTTTCAATCCTATGAACAAAACATCCCCTAAGTAAATTATGAATTCTATATTCAATATTGTTGCCTATTTTATTTTACTTGTTTTGGTTTTATTTTCTTTTATTAAAAATCAAAATCAATTCATAAGCTAGATAATATGATAATGGTAATTACTAGTATTTATCGTTTTTGTGGGATAAAATTGTACTTGTCAGTAATAGTTACAGTTAAAGAGTGCACTTGCGGTTATTTCAACATTGACTAACTTAAAAAAGTCGAGATCATTCAATATTAAAAAGTACACGAATTAATTAAAAGTGTGTCTATGCATAAAAGAGGACCTAGAACCAATTTATTAAAGTGTCAGGTAAAATATAATGTTCATTCATTATGGGCAAACTCACTTCAAAATCGTCAAATATGTTCTATAGTAAAATCACTGCATCTTCTACAGTTGGTTCTTCTTCGCTTCCAATTATTACAAGTCAACTTATCCATTTTGGATGAATTATAGTGATGACAAAATTGAAATACGTTGTCTAAATGCCTTTCCTATTGGTCAATATCGCCTTCATGATTACTGCTTATGGCCCAAAATGATTTTCAGTCATCCTCTCCAGTACCATATTCTGGATAAGATACACGTGCTGCTTCATGGGAATAGGATGGTATCACAATATACGGAACGATAAGAGGAGAGTGAGAACAAATATATATCGTGGTTTCCTCCCATAGAGGTAGGCTCTCTCTCTCTCTCTCCCTTTCTCTCGTGCAAACAGTCAACCTGAGCTCTATATGGTTTATTTTCTTCGTTCAATCTCTCAATATTCATTTTTTTCGGTCTTTACGATGACGATAGCTTCTTGCTTAACGGCACTTCCGTGAAATCTACATTCCAAAACTCCAAAACTAAAATGAGGATTTAAAAGAGACAAGGTGAAAAGACAGCAAAAGAAAGATACATTTTGTCTATAGTACTTGAATATCTAGCTTATCACTACTTTGTTGGATTGATGATTGTCCCACCTCATTAACACCCATTTCCATCTCTTCAGCTTCATAAGTTGAGTGAACCCCATAAAGAACATAAAAGATAGTTATTAAGCAAGCCCATATTGCAAATCTTTGGAATGAGAGCAGCTTTAGTGTGGTCATCAGAAACACGTTTAGAAATATTGATATAGCAGCCGGCCATGGCATGATTGGCACTGACCATTCTTCATTGTCTTGGTATGTGAAAGGGACCAAATAACGATAGAGAGCTGTGATGACAACCATAGAAACCGCAAATAGGGGCAAACCCCAGTTGTAGTGGTCTCCAAGTTTCCATGAAATAGAGAACCCAATAGCAGTGGATGAGAGAAGGAAGAGGAACAAAAGGGTATGCGATGGAGGGTTGTGGCTGATGATAACGCATCGACGATAAATGAGACCATTGGCCACTAAGTAGAAGACTAAGAGGGTACTGATTGAGATCATTTCAAATACTACGCTGAGGTCGGTGAAAAGTGCGATTGATGCTGTGCAAAGCCCTACAACAAGGGGCAGAAGCAATACTAAAAACCCGGAACGGTTTAATTTATATGGTGATATGTGGTTAACTGGACCACCGTCAATAGTCGGAACTAATCAGATAACACAACTTACCTAAGAATAGAGTAGCATTCAAGGGAGTTCCTGTTGAAGGATTGACCTTGGCCAACCAAAATGGAACAAGCCTGGCTCTTCCAATAACACAAAGATATCTTGATTGACCTAACATAGCAACAAGAAGAGAAGCAACAATTCCCAAACTTGCTCCAGCTCCAACAAAATTGCTAGCCCAGTCCCAACCAATGGTTCGAAAAGCGATGGAGAAAGCTGCGTTTTGGGGCATCTATAAATGATATGAATACCCATTAAGTTTGATACTTAATGCTGCTCATGATAAGTTAATGGTATGCCTTTTTTGTTTAGAATTTGATCTCTTACCATATTGTAAGGCACCATAACACACAAGGCCAAGGACATCAGGCAATATAACACAGACACTATAACAACAGAACCTACAATTCCCACTGGAAGGCTTTTAGGAGGGTTATGAATCTCTTCAGCCATGGTTGAAACAGAGTCGTACCCAATATAGCTGAAGTAGACTATGGCTGCTCCACGAACAACACCCTTGACGCCATAAGGTGCAAGGCCTCCTGGTTGAATCAAGTTCTTGCCACTCCCATTGCAAAAGCCAGCAATTGTAATAAATCCAAAGAAAATCACATGAAAGACTGTCATTATAAGGTTCGCGATAGAACTGTCTTTGGTGCTGAAATCAAAAAAATAGGATCATCCATCATTTTCATATTCTACTGTCCCTAATTCCCTGACGCTCCAACAAATAGAACAATATATAACCATTAATTGTTAGTGATTATCATTTGCTATAGAAGCAGTAGATCTATAAAAAATAATATCATACATACGAGACAAAATTTAATATATTGAACCTTCCACTGTGAACCTATATCAAATGACTATAATCTCATCCAACATTCATATGTATGCTGACCAATAAGTTATAAATTGGCTAAATGAGTAAAATGACCACTAAACCTTGCTAAAGAGAGGACAGTGACGAGTGCTTTTGCCTGTACCAAGTTTACTTGAGGCAGTAATCCAGTTCATCAAAACAATAAAATAATGCATTACAGGAAAAGAAAAAACCTGTGGCAAAGACAGGCAGTGAGAAGAAGAATGAGAGCAACAGCTGGGAAATCCAATTTATCATAACCATCTATGAAGCCATCCACTTCAACTCTCCACGCGTTTGAGTCACTTGTACCCACAGTTTGGCATAGATAGTCTGTAAAACTTCTTGCTACCGCAGCATTAGATAGCACATATTCCATTAGTATATTCGCCCCAGCAAAATAGCCTATAAACTCCCCTACGCCCCACAAAAATGCAAGCGTACAAGGAGATTAGACAGTGACAAACTAAAAAAACATCACAACATATGGTAAAGATTTAAGGACTGCAGATATGTCCATATAGAGATAAAGAGAGAGAGCTCGAGGACGAGTTGTCAGTACCAAAAGTCACTCTTAGGTAACTAAATGCGCCTCCAGCAACAGGAATCTGGACTGAAAATTCTGTGTAACATAGAGAAGACAGAAGGGCTGTGATTCCTGCAATAATGTAAGAAATGAAGACTGAAGGGCCAGAGCTTTCATGTACTACAGGACCAGTAGTGACAAAGACTCCAACACCCAGCATCCCTCCAACACCAAGAGCTATCAAGTCATACCACTTGAGCTTCCTCTTCATGTCTGCACCAGACCTGAGCCTCACTTGGTTAAGCTCCTGGTCTGGGGTCCAAGTAGCCAAAAATCTCTTCCTAAGCCTGTGAGGAGTTTGAGAAAGGGCATGGAGATAGTTAGAGAAAGAAATGCTAGTTCTTGTAGGTAGAGATTGAAAGGTTGCCATGTTAGTGAAAGAAGCAAGTGTTCTTCGGCTTTCCATGAGAAGCTTGAGGTAAAGAGCCTTTAAATATGAAGTTGCTGAGTGAGGACATATATAATTGTCAGATTCTTTTCTTGCTAACGATTGATGGCGAACATCAGATGAGTGACCCTCGGCTTTATTGAATGAAAATATACCTAGTTGTCTATTGGCTTAATGGGGAATTGACAAGTGTACCCTTTCAGTATCTCTATTCTCTCTTTCTCTCCCACATAGAGCACAGCTTTTTAGACCTGGAAAGAGGTTCTTCTGTTATGAAAGCGTGCAAAGAGAAAAAGATAGAAAAAGACAGGAAATGTTCTGTTAATTAAGAGGAATCAAAATCTGTGTGTGTATAAAGGAGTTTGACCTAATCTCTTGGAATTTCATCATCTTAAGCTTTGAAAAAATGTAGCGTTAAGCAAAATAGGCATCCCCTATACCCCACAATCACTTTTAATTTGTTAAAGCGAGAAAGAAGTCTCAAAAACATTTAGACTCCGATTCCTCAGCAGAATAACACACCAGTCGCAGAAGAAAAAATAATAATAAATCGAAATTGCATAAGATTATGTAGCTGAATGCAGTCCCCGCCTCAAGATCAAGAATAACCTCCTTTGCGTTTGTACTTAAGAATGCACTCAATTATTTAACCATATCTAAAGGAGCAGCTTGTATTTGATAGCGATCCTTTTTCTTTTGGTGGCTGTCTGCACTCGACATTTAACAGAAACTATTAGGTAAAATCCTTGGTGGAGGATATGATCTTTAAAACTCATTAATGTCATGCTTCATCCTATACATACAGCTTCGATTCAATGGTAGCATGTAATTAAGAACATAATTAAAAAATCTCAAAATTATTAATTTCCAAGGAAATTAGAACTCTGCACTCCAATTTTTCATAATTGATAATCGAAATTATCAGGTCTCCAATAACCGTAATTGTTATTGATATTCGTTGCCAGTAATGATTAGTTACTAAGGCAATACAGCTCATGTATATTACCGTCCAGTTAGGTGCCTTGACTTGGTTGCACTTGAAATAGTTGAAAGTGATGTCATCAAATTTAGCTCTCAACGTTGTAATTATATTAGGACAACCAGTTCAAAATGTTTGTCATTCAATCATTTGCTTTTTAGTGCATTACCTGCATTTTCTAGAACGGAAAGTTCCGGATTCCTAGTTTTAATTTAAGTAGAAATTCATAGTCAGAATCTGATTTGTTGCATATGCAATTATAAATTTTTAAGCACTTTGAAAAATCATTTGTTGATGCGATATTCCTCAAGATTTGCCCTGACATACCTAAACCCCTTTCCAGTCTTGCAAGGTTACAAAGCTATGAAGGTAGGGCTATTTCCAGGGTATATAACTTGGAATAGTCTTTCAGTAGCATAGATTTAGATTGGAAATTGACTCTGATTTTATCCTATTCGTATTACTCCTTGTTCAACAAAAAGAATCACCTCTCAAATTTGTAGAGTTAGCATATCCAGCGGAAAAGATATCAAGATACTTGAAATCTTTGATCAAAAGCTTTATGTTTGCTCCTCCGCTATGCTAGTCATAGTGACAACGGTTGGTATGGAATCAATCTCTAATTTACATTCAACCCTGCTGCTTTTAATTAGGATTGCTTTTCTGTCTTTTTCTTTTCTTTTTGAGCAAATTATAACTTGGTCCATTTATTATGAGTGCATGCAAAAAGTGTAATTTAAATATCAAAATTTTCATTACAATGCAACTTAAGCCTTAATATTTCAGATTATTCAAATTTAGCTATAATATTTTTAAAATATTCAAAATAGACATTTTAAAAATAAAAAATTTAAAATTTCATAATTATGCTACATCATCACTGATTTAACATTTTTATATATCTTTTTTTTTTTAAATTTAGTTGATTCTATTGTCTTGTATATATAGGCCATATGGTATAATGGCATACAGAATCCTACCAACAAATTTTCAAAAACTAAATTATACGTTCTTGTTAATAAATATGCATAATTTACTTTTTTTTATGGCGATAAAATGTAGCCTATATATAGGAATGGGATTCACCAGTAGAATTTTAACAAATATAAAACATATATCACATTAAAAATTTCATTTACTGGTGGCTTATTTTGAAAATATTAAAATTGAACTTAAATGCTCTGAAATGTTAGGGTTCTAGCTATATTATGATGAAAACCTTGGGATTTAAATTTCAAAAAAAAACCTTGGGATTTAAATTGTACTTTTTGCTATATTGTCATTTATTATTCTCTTTTTGTTATTTCTTGGATTGTGTTTTGTTTGTAAGTATGTTGTTCTATGCTTTTTGGCAGGTTTCTCTCAAGTTGTCAAATATGTTTTAATTTATATATATATACTTAAGTGAGTTCATTATAATGTGATTAAATTTGAAGTATTGCTTTTAGTGATTTCCTTAGATTAGGTGCTCTTTTTCATATTTTAATTCCTCTTATTATAAATCTTTTAAGATTAGATAAGTTCCTGTAATGAGTTGAAAATAAGAAGTTTAATCAAAGGATTTGTAAGTCGCATGTATATCAACTTCAAACGATAATAATTTTTTATTTGGGATAAAATTTAAAATTTACAGCATATCAACAAAAAACTCTTCTCAAATTGGATAATATGGCAATTAAGTTTAGTCAATTGATCATATTTTTAAAGGTTAAAGTCTACTGTTTTACATGTTTTTAATTTTTTAATCTTTTTAATATATAGTTTTTTGTAATGTCTAAACATATTTTCTGCATTTTCAATTATTATTAAAATTACTAGCAATTATCTTATAAATATTTGTTTTATGTCTTCTAAATTATTGAATAAGATTATAATTTTTGTTATTAATATTTATTTTACTATTTAATAAATTCTGAAAATTATTTACTTCACTTTTATTGGCTTTGTAAACTCCAAGAAACTTAAGAACATGCCGGAAAGAATACGGGGAGTAGACTGTATATAAAGAAATGCCTCGGCGCCCGAACCCTGCATCTCCTTGGTTTCTTTTCTATGAGGTCGTAAGGTTAAATATAGGGTTTCAAAATAAGAGAGAAAAGAACAAGGCCTATATTACTTTTAATAAAATAACTTCTGCAAAAATTATATAATAAAGGAGATCTAATCTGAAACATGCAATAAGCAGTAAAATTAAAAGTTAGATTGTCCACAAACTCTTTCTTAGGGAGGAGAAGTATAGGTGGTATTGTACTAGTAATTTATTTTATAATTGGTTTAGGCAATTGCAGTATCATAAAATTCAGATACTTGATCGATTTTATCAAAAAATTTGAAAAGAGATTACTGGAATTATTTTCCTAAACTATATTGAGCGCTGTGCACTAGCTTACTCCAAATACAGAACTCGTCTTGCAACTTGACATAATACTCTGTGATATCTCTTATCGATGATCGTGTTGGTTCCATTAATCTTGCGATAAATGCCTCTAAAAGTCCATGATAGAGTTAACCTAGCTTTAAACGACTAGGAACCTAAAGACATTTTACAAGTTAGAAATCAGTCTGTGCCTCATCTATGGCCATTAACCGTATAGAGAAACCTGTTAAGTCGGTGAGAAAAACAATATTCCCCACTCCTGATGTTAAATATAAATATATATATATATATTTAACATCAGAAGTGGGGAACATTGTTTTCCACACTGGCTGTTCAATGGTTCAACTTGTCGTAATCTGCACGGAGGAAA
Source organism: Erythroxylum baracoense (assembly GCA_025629805.1). NCBI lineage: Eukaryota > Viridiplantae > Streptophyta > Magnoliopsida > Malpighiales > Erythroxylaceae > Erythroxylum > Erythroxylum baracoense. The sequence continues at coordinate 25,033,374 of JAOTAY010000191.1, read as the reverse complement.
GATAGTAGGAAGCAAGTGAAGCTTTTGGCTTTTAGACTTTCTCTAGTGGCCAAAAATAGCATTGGTCTCGTCCTTCACCTCTCTTCTCCTTAGTGAATGGCGCCATACTACCTATTACCTTAGCACTTCGGTAACTCAGGCCAATGGAAATCTCATACCGTCATGCCATAAGCTAAAAGCAATTTGTTTTATTTATCAGATGAGATAATATATGTCTAGTGCTAAAAGTGAGCGCAAAGACGTACTCAAAGAGACGCAATTAAGGAACAAAATCTGGCTCACTTGGACTGGGATCGGCTTCGATACTTCTTAATAACATGCTTTTCAACTTTTCCTGTAGAAGTTGACATCTATAGTTTTGTAGCTACATTGTAAATACGTGGCATCCACATTTAAACTACTCTATCATCACACTCTTACAGATCTGGCAAGCCGTAATAGTAGTAAAATAACTAGTCACTTCAGATTTAAATTAAAACCGAAGTTATCAAGTGGGCAACACGCACGTTATGTTAGAAATGGTAGGCTGCTCAATTATTGTATGAGAAACATTTCCAACTCGAAATTTATTATTAATATGAAAATTTTAAATTACAAATTGAGAGTATATTTTGATTTAGGGTTATTCCAACTATTATAAGTAATATTATGTACACAATCTCAGTTACTTTTGACGTGAAGTGCAAAACTTGTTGCGGTTGTAGTTTGTCATTTAGAACTTTGATTACGGTTATATATTCTTATTTACGCATACCTATCCTGGTATATATTACAATGTCATTTACAATGATTAGAATATAAATCTTACCAAATTGTCATGTCTTTTTTAAGATAAAAAAGCAAGACAGAAGAACAGAGGATCACTACAATAGATAAGCTTATTAGCGACGAAACCAAACGTTGCTAATTGTTAAAACATCGTCGTAAATATTAATTTATGACGAAAAATAATTGTCGCCTTAATGGTTGCTGAATCTAGGTAGTAAAATAATATCTGCGACATTTTCTTGAAATTGTTGCAAAAAAGTTTTGGATACACAATAATTTTGTCGGTAAAACATATAACCAACAAAAATAAAAGATGTCGTACATAGGATTTTCAAAAAAAAAAATATTACAATGTCATTTACAATGATTAGAATATAAATCTTACCAAATTGTCATGTTTTTTAAGATAAAAAAACAAGATAGAAGAGCAAAGAATCACTACAATAGATAACTTATTGGCGACGAAACCAAACGTTGCTAATTATTAAAACATCATTGTAAATATTAATTTGCGACGAAAAATAATCGTCGCTCTAATGGTCGTTGAATCCTGGTAGCAAAACAATATCTGCGATGTTTTCTTGAAATCGTTGCAAAAAAGTTTTGGATACATAATAATTTTGTCGGTAAAACATATAACCAACAAGAACGAAGAATGTCATACATAAGATTTTGCGACATATATGTTTCATAGATAAAAGTTTTTACCTACTAAACCGTAGTCGTAGGAAATTATTTTTAGTGATGAATTTTTTTATGGCAGAATAGTTTTAGCTACTAATTGTTTGTTGTAGGTAGATATTTTTAGAGACGTTCTTGTAAACATAGTTAACAATATTTTGTGATGATTTTTTTAGTAGCTAATACTTTTTAGTGATGATTATGTTTTTGTAGCAGAATAGTTTTAGCTACTAATTTCTTGTTGTAGGTAAATATTTTTAGAGACGTTCTTATAAACGTAGGTAATAATATTTTGTAACGATTTTGTTTTGATAGCTAATATTTTTTAATGACAAAAATAAAATTTAAATTTTATTATAATTGTTAATAATCATGAAAAAACAAGGTCTCACTTGTCCAATAATTATGTGAAAAAACAAAATCTCATTCATTCAATAATCACAGGTATTAGTATATAAGAAGTATAACTGTGAACAAAAAACTTGTGAACACTCAGAATCCACCAAAATCCTATTGAAGTTTAATAGAGGTGATAATATGAAAATCCTTTGGCACTCTTTTCAAAATTAAATCTCTCACACCTCCATCCACTAAGTAAGTAGATCTTCTTTCATGGACAGTTCCTTACTGAGTAGATTTTCTTGCACAATGAAAAGATAAGCCAAATTGTAGTTGTAAATAGAGCTTCTTTCTTATTCAACTCAGTTTCCAAAAATGATAACCTCAATTTCTTGTTGCATACAACCCAAACAAAATAGAAAAGAGTAAGGTCATCTAGGCACTAAAATGGTAATACCTGAACAATTAGTGAAAAATTGAAAGTGGGTATCAATAAAAAACTAATTTTGAAGCAATAGTCACCATCTTTCTTTCTATCCAAACAACTAACTGGTTGTCACTACCTGGGGAATGAATTGAAAAAGAAGCCATCTGTAACATCCCGTTTCCATGTAACGGGTTAAACCCTAGAAACGAGTACAAGTGAGGTCAATCAGTGAAAGTAGGACAACACATCTCATGCTCATGCATTAGTGAACAGTGATTGTTGCACA
>JAOTAY010000191.1:25020202-25030773 GCA_025629805.1 Erythroxylum baracoense | reverse complement strand
TGATGTGGAAATAAGAGATAAAATGAGTGATATGTTTAGGGTGATGATTGAGGATATAAACATAAGAATGGATTGTCATATTTTAAGTGTTCAAATATGGAATTTTGGGATGTTATAAGAATGAAGATGAACCTATGATGGCTAATGAGATTCCATTACAAGAATCCTACAGAGTGATGCGCTCACATTTGACTTACAAGTTAGACTTCGAAAATGGGGCCTAACATTTGTGGACCTATTTTGACACTATATAGATAATTAAACATCTTCTAGGATGATATTCTATAAAGGTTGTTCAATAGAGATATTAATGTTGGGTGTTTCAAAGACTTAAAGGGTAAATTGCCTTAAATAATCCTAAAGGACTTGTTAAATTTATTACTACAATTAATGCTATCAATTCATAAGGTTTATGTCAATATTTAATAAGATGATTCTCAAATAATTCTTTTTAATTTTCCTAAGCTTATTGTTGAACTTTAGATAGCTTTTGGTATTGGATCATCATTTATATGTTATTTTATTATACAGTTGGAATGATGGAAATTTGAACTTAAATGGTAAATGTTATAGTGGTATGTTTATAATGAGAAAGTTGTTAAAGTCAACATAAGTGTTTTCTTAGTCATGGTATTGTAACCTCATCATTTATTGCTTTTGCCATTGTGTAATCTGAGGTGGTTCTAACCTCACAGGTCTCTCAAATCATAGCTATAGATAAAGATCGATGGTTAAAGTTAGTATTTCCTATTGTATATTATTGAGCTTTGATAGAAGAGTTATATAATCAAAGTTAGAAGGTAGTTATATGAATAGAGGAGGCAAGTCAATTGATTCTATATTTTGGTAAAAGAAAGACATATGGGTATGTGATTTTCAACAATACATTTCTTAAGATCATCCAATCATAACTCTATAGTGAGTACCAAATGATATAGTATAAGTTTGATGGACTAAAATTATTCAGGTCTGAAGCTCAGGTCAAGCATTTGAGATTAGGCCTGAAGTTATAGGTTATAATGTATTATAAGTTTAGTTTATGGGCTTTCTCTTAATAGACTTATTGAATCATATGCCATAGTAATTTTTTGTTGTTTGCCTTCTATTGATCAATTTAATAAAGTTAGAGAAATGGCTTGAAATATTTAATGGAAGATAGTTAATGTGAAAATTGCTTTTATATTAACTTATAAGTGTATAAGATATGTCACTTGTCTCCATCTTATGTGATGTTGGAATATTCTTAAATTGATAAGATATTGATATGTGCTTAATTGATTATGCATTTATTCCATAATGCTTAGTGTTTAATGATATGAAATGCTTAAGAAGTTTGTTTTAGTTCATTTTTTAGGTACAATTCAGAAGTGAAAGAGTTAAAGTGAGTTGAAAGTAGTATATTTGAGTCGTCTTCTTAAGATTCATACTCACTTGTCTTTATGGAGTAAGAAGGAGAAGTATTAGACTAAGAGGAGACAAGAAAATGCATAAAATGAAGAGTATATATTGAAAACATCAAGAATGAAGAGTGTTGGAAATGACTCACGACCATGACATAAAAGTCATAGGCATGAGCATGTTAGCCACGCCCATCACTTATTTGTCACAGGCGTGACACTTTATGTATGCCCATGACAAATCTATACACACCCATGACTTATGTGCATGCCCATGAAAGCACAAAGCACACTCGTGAAATGCTGCCAGCTCACCCGAAAACCTAGTTTTGAGTATAAATACATTGTTTTGTGACGACAGAAGCTATGAACCTGTCCTTTACCGACTTACCTTAGTAGCAACTTAAAAAGTTGAAGTTCAATAATAAATCTTCCTTAATAAATAAAGATGGTCAGCCATAATTTACAAAAATATAAAAAAGTGAAGGATAAAAAAAAAGAAAATTTTATCGTCTGAACAATGTCAATGCCTCTTTTTAATGTAACATAAAATATTTATAAATAGAATTAACCAACTCAATTACATTTGGGTTAAAAATTCAACTGACCATGGTCTATTATTTGATCAACAACTATATTCAAATAAATTATTTAATCAATCTTCTAACTTTAATTTATTTTCCCATTCTCTAGTTAACTCCAACATTAAATCTTGATATACATCAAAAGGGACTTTTAGCAATGAAAAACTATAGGTGATGTTTTTCCATCATCGTAGCTAATAATTTTCTCTCGTGGTTTACTTTCGTAGCGAAAAACTATAGGAGTCGTATTGAGAAATTGTCGCCAATATGTTTTGACTATGCTTAGTTTTCGTAGCTAAAGATTATTAGTTACATTTTTAGAATCATGGCTAAAAGTTTTTAGCTACGTTTCCAAAAACGTAACTAATTAACTTTGGCTACATTTTCAGAAGCATAGCAAACTTTTAACTACATTTCCAAAAATGTAGTTAATTACTTTTGGTTACATTTTCAAAAAATTTTTAGCTACATTTTTAAAAACATAGCCAAATTTTTTTATCTACATTTTGTAAAATGTAGTCAAAATTTTAATACATATTTTAACTAAATGTTGTACCATGTTAATTATAATTATTTGTGAGATTTTTAATCCATATTATTTTATATAATATAAAATTTTTTGTTGTTAATTTTTAATACAAAAATAATTAAAAATTGGAAGCATTGTATATAAAAATATCATTAAATTTAATCGTGTACAAGATTTTATTACAACTTAAAAAAACTTATATACAAAATAAAATATAAAGATTAGTTTAATCACTCAGATTTATTTTCATTTTCACTGCTTACATAATCTAGGCTAAGTAATTTTCTTAATTACTTTTCACACTTGGTCAATTTTTTTAAGCGACTTGTTTTCCTCTTCTAGACGTTGAAAGTATACTAGTCTTGATAAGGATGAAGCAGTTGGCTTAGAGCCAAACCCAAGTCCTTTAATATACCCAGATTATGAACTAAGTACCTTGTTGCAAATGTCTTCTATATTTGGTTCATTTCTGTCAGACATTGATGTTTGGAGCAACTTTTGCATCTTATTCTAAAATTTACAAAGGAAATTCAATATTGAATGCAAATATTATTAGTTAATACTGCATAAATAAAAAACTTAAAATTTAAACAAAATTTTATACTTACATAGTTATTGTGTGCTTCTTCAGACATCCGCCCTTGACATTCCTTATAGTGAGTTAGTTTATAGAGTGTGATAGGTGTAATTCCTTATCACTCTGTTTTATGAAAAAAAAATACAACGCACAATAAATAATATAGTTTTTATTGATATAATTATAAAACTTACGTATTCTTTTTGCATGAAAACAAATAGTTTGGAGTCTTGGTTGTGAGGAATTTTCATTTTTCCTTTGTTCACCTTGGCCTTCTCACACTTTTCTTAAATAAAGAAGAAAATAGTCATTAAATAGTTTTATCAAGATTAGCGGAAGCAAATGTGAAGGGAAAGAAAATAAACCTGAACTAGGAGAAGGCCAATAATCACATAAATTGTTCCAATTTTCTGGAGGCATCTATTTCAAAACATGTCTCCTTGCCTCCACATCTGAAGAAAAAGATTATTAATATCGATGCATTCAATAATGACGATCCCAGATCCTTTGTTTCAATAGTGAAGTGAAACAGTTTGAAACATCAAGGTTATCGATATCGACAATATTTAATTTCATCTGTGAACAATAAGTAAAAGTGTAATTAATTTTAAAATAAGTGAAACAATATTGCATGTAGATAAATAGATTGAACAATTATCGAAACTTTATCCAAAGCATTCCCTAGTAAACTGTCTTTCATTAACTGCTTGGCATGCTTTAGGCAAGATAATTTAGTTTTGGCAATTATCCCCAACTCACTAGACAATTTTGCTAATTGAATCTTGTCTAGAGGAAGACCTTGTGAAATATCAATATGTATTAACAACATGTTCATTGCAACATTTGTTCGTTTTAACTCACAACCTTTAGTTATACCTCTACCTTTTTTTCAAAAGTTGATATTGGAACCTAATAACAAATGAAAAATGATAAGATAATACACATTAAACATGTAAATATATATTTGAGCATAAGTCTATTTGGAGGTGTTAAAGATTTATTTTTACTTTTAGAATCATTGTCAATAATATTAAATTTGATTTTTTTGTTTGAACTTTGGCGACGATTTAAAAAATTCATTTCCAAAAATCCAACTTTTTACAATTATTCATAAATTCGTCACCAAAGGGTCGACCTTTGGTGAAGAAAATGCTAAACCATCGCAAAAGTATAAATCTTTTGTAAAGACATGCATTTAGTAACGATGATATAAAACATCACAAAAAGTTAAGCTTTTGGTGACGTTATTAGAAATCATTGCCAAAAACTGAATTTTAGCAACAATTTTCAAATCATCGCTAAAAAAATAGCTAAAAGTTAACTTTGTTGTAGTGCATCAAGGTTCATGAATATAAAATTTTTTTAAAAAGGTAAGTCAGACAACAAAAATCATTGATGATTCACCTAAATAATCTCTTTTTATCTTTATTGGTTACTTCTTATCATTTTGTTTTAATTCCCTTAGATATAATAAGTTTAAATTCTTCAACATGTATAAATAGAGATGTAAACATTCATGTGCAATACATAAAAATAATGCAAAAACACCTCAATTATACTACATTTCTTTCTAGGTATTAGATTCCACCAGATCACATCCTCCAAAGCTTTCCTTCATCCCTTTTTCACCCATCCTAAATCTATCCTGATTTATCTACATCATTCCAAATACAAATCTTAGACTCAATACTAAAATACTTACAAAATAAACTATACTGCTAAGCACAAATATTAATAATTTCACTATTGCTACTTTTGACACCAATGATTATTTAATTTAGAGAAATCAAGCTAAATCCATACTACTGACTTGTGATTTACTCAGCTACATTGAAGGGTCCATCTTTTCACCATCAAAGCATAATGACACTACCTTTAGGAAATCATTTCCTTAACAAATTTCTTAGATTGGAAAAATAAAAATAAAATTTTCTACCATTGCCTTACTGTAACCCTCATTTCCATTATAGCATCACTAGCTCTTGGCTGTGAAAGTATTTGGACCCTCTAGAATTAATGTTATTTTCTTCAATAAACAATGACCCAAAAATCCTTGCTCTAGATTCATCTTCACACCATAAAAAAGTGATTTCTCCATCACTGAATACCAAATGATTATTTCATCAATAGTTCATCAACAGTTGAAGATATTGCAGCCATTGGTGTCCCACTTTCTTCTAAAGACTTAGTCCTTTTTACACTCAACGACTTACCTCCTGATTATGATTCGTTCATTGTTGTTGTTGAGAAGCACAAAATCACCCCTTCTTTCTCATAATTGTAAGCTAAGCTATTGTTTTATGATTAACACTTGATGTCCCTTCATAAATCTCTACTTCAAGTAGCATTTGTGGCATATCTTGGTAGCAAGTTCTCAAGTACTAGCAATAGTGGACATTTTGGACAACATTTTTGACATAGGGGGAACTATGGCCAAACCACAGATCAATTTAGGTCATTCTCTCATTTCAACAGGGATAAGTTATGTTGTCCTTCACAAAGGCTTGATTTTGATGGCATCCCCACTTTTTTAACTAAGTTAGCCTAGCCCAAAGACCAATCCATAAACTAATTCAACCTACACCATAATGCTAGCCAAGCCTAATATCCCTTATACAATGCATCTCTCCATTATAATTAACTGTCTAACTATAAACAAAGACCTCTAAAATATCAAATTTGTAAAACAATTTAGTTATCTAGATGCTACCTATTGTATTCGGTATATACAATCTAGAAATAATTCCTTAAACCTCCTTATGATCTGATCTCAATTTAACCTAAATTTTTTCTTTAAATATTCAAACCACCATAAACACATCCACCTATCTTTCTAACGAAATTATGGAATGGCTTCCAAATATTGTAGCTTCTTCTCATATGACATCCAACACGGAACTTAAAGCAGCATTTGTGGCATGTCTTAGTAGCAGGTTATCAACTCTAGACAATAGGGGAAATTTTGGACAATGCATTCAGAAAAGGGGGAATTATGGTAGATCGATTTAAGTTATTCTCCTATTTTAACTAGGTCGAGTCGCACAGTCCTTTATAATGTCCTAATTTTATGACATCTCTTTCTTTTTTAACTAACCTAGCCTAGCTTAAAGGCCATATTATCATCCTCTAAACAAATTCATCTTTATCTTAACCCAATATCCCTCCTATTACCTACCTTTACATTATAATTCCTAGCCCAATTACAATCAAAGACCACCAAAATGTAAAATTTGTAAAAAAATATGATTATATAGCTGCAACATGTCATTTTCAGTATATACGATCTAGAAATAATTCATTAAACCCCCTATGATCTAACCTTAATTCAACCTACTTTCCACTCTAAATATTCGAACCAATGTAACCCCCATTCACCTATACTTCTTATGAAATTATGGAATGGATCTTAAATATTGTAGCTTTTTCTCATATAACACCTAACAACAAACCTAAAGCATCATTTGTGGCACGTCTTCATAGTATAATCTCAACTCTTGACAATAGTGGACATTTTTGACAATGTTTTCAAAAAAGAGGGAAGTACGGCCAAACCATGGATTAATTTAGGACATTATGTCATTTTAACCAAGTCAGGTCTTGCAATCCTTCATAAAGGCTAAGTTTTGATGGCATCTCCCACTCTTGTAACCAATATAGCCATTACAACCCTATCCACCCATTCTTCTTGTGAAACTAGGGAATTACAAAATTCACACACAATTGATATGCAATTGCATATACAAAACTTGATGAGAAAATTTTATATAATAATAAAACTCTCAATATTGCTGGCATACAAATCGTATCCTGTAGTATCAAGGGTATCATTCCCATAAGGACTATTAAACACCTAAATAACTTGAAAAGAAAATTTTCTAAGGTACTACAAATTTTATTTGAATTAAAATAAATAACTAAAATTAAAACAAATAATAAAACAAAACAAGTAAAAAATGAAATAATCGAGTTGCCAATGAAATTGAGATTAATCAAAGTTGAAGACTTAGGATCTATTCTATCTTTATTTTGTTTCCTTTAATCTTGTTGATTCAATTTACGTTGATCCAAGATATCCTAAATTTTTGATTACTCTTTCTCAAGATCGACTGAAGTAAACTTAATTGAATTCAATATGTATAGAGTTGGAATCTCTCGATTCATAAAACTACTCCTAACTTATCCTATTAGATTTGAAGCAACCTAATTGACCTAAAGCGTGCTAGTCAATATTTATTACTACGAGTGCATAATGTAACTGTAGCTAGTACCGATAAATATGGGTCAATACCAAAAGGTCTGTAAGTACTAATAATTACTGTTATTCCATTATCTAGATTACAGCTTGATTTTGGTTTGATTCAAGAAACTAAACTATAAGCAATTAAACTAAACAAGCAATACAGATTAGGAAAAGAATTAATGGCTCTAGATTAATTACTGATATCAAATAATCAGTATCTAGGCATCAAATCCCCCTAAACCCCTAACTGATTGGTTATTTTCCATACAATTGTGTTATTGATTTGTTAGACTGTGGAGATTCCTAAGGTATGCTATTAGCTGACCTTAAGTTTGCTAACAACTAATTCTAAAGTCTCTAACTGGAATTAATTCGGTTAAACCTTATAGAATTGCATTATCGTATTATGAATCTCTCTATTAAGTTTGATCCTAATATAGAAGATTTATGTTATCCTATCTCTATGATTGTAATCAACTCTTCCTAACTATTATGAATCTATTTAGTAAGCTTCACAAATTCTGTATCTTTACCTCGAACTTTTCTGATTCTTTCATGTAACATCGACCTAAATTTCAATGTAGCTATCAATACTTTATTCTATACCAAGTTCAACTCAACATTCAATGCTCTCAATTGCACTAAGTTAGGTAACCTCGATTTCAACATTTGTGCCACATTACTATTGGATTTTCTACTTAATACATTACTAACTACATTAGCTTCACCAGGATAATACTCAATTGTGCAATCATAATCTTTCAACAATTCTATCCATTATCGTTGTCCCATATTCAACTCCTTCTGACTTAACAGATATCTCAAACTTTTATGATCAGTAAATACCTGAAAAGTTTCACTATATAGATAGCATTTCCAAATTTTCAAAGCAAATGCTATTGTAGCAAGTTCTAAATTATGTATTGGATAATTGAACTCATGAGACCTTAACTGTCTCGATGCATATGCTATTACTTTACCATGCTGCATCAATATAAATCCTAAGCCCTAGTGTGAAGCATCACTGTATACTACATATCCTCTTGATCTAGATGCAACAGCTAACACTAGTACTGTAGTTAACCAATGCTTTAGCTCCTCAAAACTTCTCTGACATTCATCATTCCATCTGAAAGATACATTCTTTCTCAAAATTTTTATCAAAGGGTAAGGGGCTGAAATCAATGAAAACCCCTTAACAAATCTCCAGTAGTAACTGGCTAATCCAAGGAAACTTCAGATCTCAGTCACATTTCTCAGAACTTCCCACTTCATCACTGCTTCTACTTTCTTTGGGTCTACCTTTATGCCTTGTCCAAACATAATATAACCCAAGACTACTACTTGTTCAAGCCAAAATTCACACTTATTGAACTTGGCATATAACTGTTTCTCTCTCATTATCTGCAGCACTAACCTCAAATGCTCAGCATATTCCTCTCTACTTTTTGAATACACAAAACACAATCACAAAATGATCTAAATAAGGTTGCAATACCTTATTTATCAAAGCTATAAATGATGTTGGAGCATTAGTCATTCCAACAAAAACTCGAAATGCCCATATCTTGTTCTAAATGCACTTTTGGGTACATCAACCCCTGCTATCTTCAACTGATAGTACCATGATCTCAAGTCTAACTTTGTAAACACCTGATCTCCTTGTAACTGAACAAGCAAATCCTCTATCCTCGGTAGAGGATACTTGTTCTTCACTGTCACTCGATTTAATTGCCTATAATCAGTACATAACCTCAAAATCCCATCCTTCTTCTTTACAAACAAAACCGGAGCTCCCCAAGGTGAAACACTGGGTGTAGCACCCCACATCTACCGAGCACGTATTCGTACATCTTGAGGACATTCAGACACACACCCTGTGAAAATGGTGCACTAAGGTAGTCAAACAGACGTCATTGTAATTTGTTTTCTCGAAAATCACACGCGCATTTTTTGAAAAACCAATAATCATTAATTACCCATTTTATTTATAACAATTTCAATCACAATTCTTAATAATATACACATTGAAAAATTTCAATAATCATTTGGGCCCTTTTTAAATTTGAAACATTTTCAGTCATTAGGTGATTACTCATCAGAATTATCTACATACAATGGTACAATATTTGTAGAACACATATTTTAAGACAAAAATGATGGAAAAATGTATGCAAACGCCAACTGATCCCGACCTCTATCTTTTACTCAAAAGCAGTGGTCAGACTCCAGTTGATTAAACTGGGTGTCTACTCTGAGCCTGAAAAATATATTACAAATTGGGGTGAGCTTTGTGAACTCAGTTGAGTAACCATCCTCGATGGTTCACTCTTGTCACGTAACCCAACAATTCATATTATTAAATAATTCACGTCATCTCGATTATCATATGATATTAAGAAACACTTTGTTCACAATTGTCACATTTCAAAAACCATATTATTCATCATTTCATTACGATCATGCCAAACATGCTAATCTATAAGTATTTACACATTTCACATAATAAAAATCCTTAACGCATTGCAATCATTCAACGTATTCATATCACATATGTATGCAATGTTTATGAGCCTCAAATTCATTTATTACGTTGTTGTGACCGAGTTCCTTTTTCACTATCCCATATCCATTGTAGATACTGGGCTCTATTATACTGTCCCTTATCCATTGGGGATATAAGGCTCTTTATAAATTGAGCCTTAGGCTCTTACCAAAAATGTCTAAGCTTTAAGCTCTTTTTCACTGGCGAAACTGGTCACAATTGCCTTTATATTTCATGCATTCATGGAATAAATGCATTTCACATATTTAATCATCATGTTCAGTCCAATGCATTTGCATTCACTTTCTAATTCACATAGTCATCGGACTTCATCTGAAATTCAACATATAAGTTGAGAACATATATATTCAATCACATTCACAATCAAGGAGCACTTCCAATGTATTATTCATGCATCAAATGCCTCAAACATTTTATGTCTAGAAATCAGTGTACATACATCATATGTCAATCCAATTTAGAATTAAACAAACAATCAAGGGGAAACTATCTTAGGTTACTCACAGTATGCTCTAAAATAGCATTAGCTTCCATGATTCGGAAACCACTGGATGCTGTCATTCATCCTATATAACAACATTATGCAATACATATATTGTACACACATTATTAATTGCACAATCACATAAACATTCAATTATACACATATGTATATGTGTAATGTATAATGCATGCTCA
>JAOTAY010000191.1:25007193-25020102 GCA_025629805.1 Erythroxylum baracoense | reverse complement strand
TTGTCTTTTAATGATAGCATGTAACCATTTAGCATTCATTGGATTAAAGAAGAAAGAGGTGCATTTGATGGACCCTCGCCCTTCTTTCATCATAAAACCGAAAATGAGATGTATCATTTTAGGTTATTGGCCTTTTCATATAGCCATCTTAAAACAAATGAGAAGAGTCTCATTTACTAGCTTCTCTATGATTGATTAAGGAAGGATGTGATGCGTTGGATGCACTTCACTTCTTTATTTGAGGCTTAATTAAAATTGAGAGAGATAATACAAGGGGTTGTTGAGTTTTTATCTCTCTCTCTCCAATCTTACATGAGATAGCCGAAATTTGAATGAGAGGTGTCTCATCTTTGGCTTCTTTTTCTAAGGCAAAATCTCTTCAAGTTTTCTTTTCCTTTCCGACCAAAGGATCTTGTTAACCAAGTTATCTAAGGAGAAAAAGTGGTAGATCGGATTGGTCAAGGATACAATAAGGAGAAAATGATACATCACCTAGGAAAGGATACATTGCCGGGGATAGGATAGCACAGTGAGGAGTTAAAGTTGTAGCAATGGACTCGGTATAATTATACCATCTTGTTCTTATGTTAAATATTTTCCTTATACCATATCATGTATGGCCTAGCATGTTGATTTGGTTATATTGCTTTCGTTGAAATTTGATTTATAAAGAAAAAGTTTGAAATCTACCGTTTTAGCCAAATCTTGCATGCTTAAGTTTTTGATCCAACATATGTGTACATGCTGAAAGATGGATGAGAAAAATGGGTGTATAAATGTCTTGTTTTCGTGTATATTGTGAATGATATTTCATAAGCTGTTGTAGAGATGAGGTTGGAATTGAAAGAGCATTAAAATGGTGTAGAAAATGTGCAAAAAGTGGTGATGAATGTGTATATGTATATGTATATGTTATGTTTTTAGTGCTTATGATCACTCATCGATTTTGATTTGTTTGTGAATGATATTGAGTTGAAGTAGAAGTAGGAATGAAGAGGAAATAATGAGGACATGAGTTAGAAATGATAGACTAAGCAAAGAGATGAACTAGGATGAAAATGAATTTAAATGTGTGCTGGAATATGTTAGATGGAGTGTTTTCACTAAACAAGTATCTGTATTTTGGCCATATCTTAATCTATAGATATCCAAATGGGATTATTTTTATTTAAGATTCAAATGGAGACATATGGATACAATTTTCATGAAGGAATTGAATTTGAATTATATCCCTAAGGGTTTTGAAATTTGTCTTGAAATTGAGTACTGGGTGTTGTTGAAGTTTTAGAACAGTCTTTAGTATTTTAGGTATAACTTGTAGAATATTAAACCAAACTGCACTAATTTAATGTCGTTAGAAACTCAATACATATAGGAACATCTTTTTAGAAGATGGTGTTGCTTAATAGCTCATTTTCTAGGTCATAATAGTGATAGAAAATTGACCTAAAAATAGAGTTGGAAAAGTTGGACAAATGGAAGGATTCTGCTAGGAATTTTCGGATGAAAGCATCCCACGATTGTGGGAATTGGTCCACGATCGTGGGAATGCCATAAAGGGATGAAAATTTTGTCAACAAAACCTATAATCATAGGAAATGGTCCACGACTATGGGAATGCTTATCAAGTGAAAAATGCATCTTTTAAGTATGGTTTGGAACAACAAATGGTTAGGTGCTTTCCTATGATGCTTCTAGGCTTGAATAAAGCTTGAATTAAACCTAGAATGATGCTTGAATTAAGTAACTAAATGTGTAATATGTGATATGTGTGAGGTGATAGTTGAGTTTATAACTTAGTGAATGAATTGTTGATATCAAAGTACCAAAGGCATGAATATAATGGGAATGAATATGTTCATATGATTGTAGTTGTGATTTAAAGGAATTGAGTAATATGTATTAAGTAAAGGTGAATGAAAATTGCGTATTATGAGAGCATATAATACAAGAAAAGAAATGACGAGTAATTGTTGTATGATATTAGAATAACCAAGTGTTTTTGAGGTGTAAACCTAAGAATAAGTTAGTCACATAGAAATGATAAGGTTTGAACGATCAAGAGAGGTGATTAAGGAAACACACCCGAAATAGTCAATTTGAGCATGCATTATAAATTACACATATGCATATGTGTATAATTGAATGTTTATGTGATTGTACAGTTAATAATGTGTGTGTAATATGTGTATTGCATGATGTTGATATATAGGATAGAACGTCCACATCCAGACGTTTCCAGATCATGGAAGTAAATGTTAATCTGGAGCGTACTGTGAGTTGACTTAGATGGTTTCATTTTTATTATTTGTTTTACTTTAAACTTCTATATTGAATTATTACTGAAAGTGAATATGATTGAGACAATTCCAGACATTAATAGTCCAAGGAGTTTGATAAATGTGAGAACATAGGAAACGCTTCATTGAATATGAATGTGAATGAAATAAGTGATACTTAACATTATTGTTGAATGACGGACCAAGGTTCGATGATAAATGTGAATGTGAATGTGAATCTGAAATCAAGTGCTTGATTGAATATATGTGAATATGATGCATTTGATTACATGAATGCATGATAACATAAAGGCTATTGTGATCGAAGTAGCCACCAAAAAAGAGATTAAAGCTTAGAAAGTGAAAAAGAGCTTAAAGCTCAGAATGTGGTAAGAGCCTCTAACTCACTATGTAAAATGAGCTTTGTATCCCCAACAGATAAGGGACAGTTATTAATAAGCTGGGTATCCACAATGGATATGGGATAGTTACAGGCACTCGGTCGCAACAATAATAATTGAAAGTGAGTCTCATGAACATTTCATATGTATTTAATATGTATGATTTAAATGATTGAAATAAATAGTTTGAATAATTTCTGATGTGAAATATGAATTAAGTGAATATAAATTATATGTGACTTAATATGTTGATTAGTGAAATGATGTGAATTATGTGATTACAGGAATTGATGTGTTATGTGATTAAGTGAGCCATCAAGGATGGTCCACTCACTGACTTCACAACACTTACCCCAAAATTTGCAACATATTTTTCAGGATTAGAGCAAACATCCAGTTAGACCAACTAGAGTCTAACCACTACATTTGAGTAAGAGATAGAGGTCAAGATTAGTTGGCATTTGCATATTTTTTTGTAAATTTTAATATCAAATATTGTGATTCGCAAGCTTCATTTATTTTATAAATGAATTATGTTTGTAATAACAGTTATGATAAAATACATTTTATATTTGTAAGCCCAAAAGATTATTAAAATTATGACAATATGTTTTATGTTTAATGTTTGATTAAGTGTGAGTGTGTAATGATAATTGTACTTGGTGATGTTTTTTAAATAAAATGGTGAAATTTTTTTAATGGTTATAATTGACTGACTGTCCTAGCACACCACCCTTGTAGAGTGTATTCTCAAATATCGTCAGTGTGTTCGGGAATATGCCTTATGGAAGTGGGGTGCTATATAGTTGGTATTAGAGCCCATATTTAGTATCGTACATGGTCATTTTTCAAACTATGTATGAAGATACATGCAGTTTAGACATATTTGAACATGCAGTGGCAACTAATCCCCAGTCTGAGTCATATATACATGAATGAGCATTTGTTAAGAATTAAGTTGTTAAAAGTAATGAGAAGAGTAGTGATCTTTCAGAATGTGGGAAATTGAAAGGTCGTGGATAATTAGAAATGAGAAATAGTATCTAGTTTGATATACTAGATAAGGATTCAATGCATTTGTAATTGGGGGTGTGTCATCGAATATGCCATCAATATTGTACTGTGATGGTATATCTTTGAATGTGATATAGATGTGAATACATTGTCCTGGATTAATTGAGAAAAATAGAGTTACAATTGGAAATGATGAGATTTGAAGTGTATAAACAAAGTTGAATGAAAACAAAATTTTCTATGTTCTCGAGTGGTTGAACGTGGAATTGAAATGGTTGATTGATTGAAATAATATGAGTTATGATTCAGTATAAGAATATGTCCGTGGAATTGAGATTAGAAATTCATAATGGTTATGCCTCTATAATTCAGAATTGATTGAGAATATACATATGTAAGATGAAAGAAATGATAATTGGAAGATGAGATAAATGAAAACACCATATATATATATATATATATATATAGAAGTTTTCAAGGTTAAGTTGACCAGTTATTATGAGTACATACTTAATAATGCAGTTACATTGGTGAATAATGTTATTGAGCCCATATGTAATATTTACTTAGAGTTGATATAGAAGGTGACCTATGATTTATTAAATGTTTTTAAGTCTTAGTCCCCGTAGTTAAACTTAAGAGATGAATCAGAATAGCGCACGAAAGCGTCTATAATGATCAGTTAAGGATATATTGAAGGTGTAAATGATGTTGCTATGTGTGATGAATTCGAGCAAAAAAGAGGGAAAAAGAAGCAAGGAACGATTGTGGTATAGTCCCCACAATTGTGATCGAGATTAATTGGTTCTGTCACGATCGTGGGAAGGTCCACCATGATCGTGGATAGGCACAAAAGGAGCAGTGTTGTCCATAATCAATTGAGATTAAGGTATCCTTAGCATAAGTTATCAATTGCTGAATTGTTAAAAATACATCTTTGAATAAGATGTGAAGATCTTGATGGAACATACCAAAGTGTAAGAGTAAATGAATATGTTTACTATTTCACTAAGTTTCATTATAAGGAATATTTTGATCATGCAAAATATGATAGAAATTGATTTTTATTGAGATATCATGAACGGTTGGAATTGATCTTATTGAGATATTATGAATGGTTAAAAAGCAATAATGAATATAGTTGACTGATAAAAATTATGTAAAGAGTACAAATGATTGAGGAGAGAAATATTCTTTTGATAGAGACTTTCATTGAATGATATCATATAAGTTAGTTGTTCCATTCCTAGAAATGAATGAATATTGAATGAATTAGAAGTGAATATTAGAGTCCCATTTCTAACTAATACTCAGGCATAAGAAGTTAAATATGCTATAGAGAATGAATGTATTTTGTTTGATGTAAAGTAGCCTAACTACATTATTAGGTTCATGAATTGGAGATAATGTTATTGCTATTGCTATTGCTACTGCTAAAGGAACATAGGTCCACAATGTGCTCTATATTTGTATATTCAAAAGATACAAGTTAGATTTTGCCGATTATGTTCAGAAAAAAATTTGAGACTCCCAAATAGATTGAAATGTGAGGAGAAACTAGTACGGATGGACAAATGTAAGAATAAGTTGATAAGAAATTAGAGGAAATCGAATGAATGGAGAAAATTATTCGAGAAAAGAAATCAATTGGGAGACTAAGAAAAATATTAGATAATGTTACCCCATCTGAGGAACTAGTTACAAAAGAATTTCGAGTACCAGATTTGGGTGCATTGAGTCTTGATGATATCTATTTGGGTCAACAAATGCCTGACAGTATACATGGCATTAATGAACAAAATATTTCAACCTTACTTGGATAAATTGGTGACCATAATCATAGATGACATTTTGAGTTATATAGTACTTGGACAAGGCATATAGGTCGACACAGAAAGGAAAGTGAAGGCAATGATGAAGTGAGAAACTCTAAGGAATATATGTGAGATCCAAATTTTCCTTGAATTAGCTGGATATTGGATATTAGTAGAGGTTGTCGAAGGGTTTCTACTAGTCTTAGCCTTGTGACAAGGCTTCTAAGAAGAAATGTGTCAATTATATGGACTGATGAATGAAATTTTTTTTTAGGAATTAGAACACCGAATAATTGCAACATAGATGTAATTATATCATCTGGATTTGGAGATTTTGTAGTATATAAGGATGTTTCACACCAGAGATTAGGATGTAATCCAATGCAGCATAATAAGGTGATTTTATAAGCATCGAGACAATTAAAGTCTTATGAGTTAATTATTTGACACATGATTTACAATTTGCTATAATAGTAATTGTTTCGAAAACTTGGAGACATTATATATATAGGGAAACATTTTGGATATATATATCTATCTATCTATCTATATATATACAGATCTCTAAAGTCTAAGGTAATTATTGAGTTTAAAAGAATTGAATATGAAACTCGGACAATGGATAGAGTCACCTGAAGATCATGTTGTACAAATGAGTATTACCTAGTAAAGCTAGTGTTGTAATCTGAAGCATTAAGCAAAAAATCCAATAAAAGTGTAGCACAACTTCAAATATTGAGGTTACCAATTCTAGTGCAATGAAGAGCCTAAAATGATTGAGTTGAATTTTGGGCAAATCAAAGTATTTTTAGTTATTGAATTTAAGATAAGTTTCACATAAAAGGATTAGAAAAGCCTAAATTGAGGATTCAAAATTTTTGAATCTTACTGAGAAATTGAAAATGAATCCGAATTTTGAGTTTGAATAGGAAAAATGATATTTTTTGATTGTAATAAAAAGCATGTGTATCCGATAAAGATGATTGAGTAAAGAGATTATTAGAGAAAGCACAAATAATAATCTATGTTATACATCCAAGTAAGAATACGCCAAAACAACATTTAGCAGTTAAGGATGTAGAATCAAGTGACTGAATGTTTGAATTACCAATATTCTTAAATGTAGGAGATATGCTTAGAACTTATATTTTGGAGTTCCTAGGAACATGAGATCAATATAAAGTTTTGATTGAATCCGATTATGAAAATCATTATCACAGTGGTATCGGTAGGACACTGTATAAGGTGTTATACTACCGAATAAGTTGTCCGCCCTTATATTGAGATGGAGAGGATCTAAATATGGTTAAAGGCCAGAATTGATTTTAGATGTTGTTGATAAGTGAAATTAAATTGTATTAGAAATTAAATGATTCAAGAAAGATAAACGAGTTAAGTGGATTATCACCAAAGATATGGAACACAGAGAGATAGATAAAGTGTTACTGAAAGTACCACCTTGGCAAAGTGTGCTAAAGTTTGTTAAAAAGGCTAGCTAAGCCCAATTTGTATTAGTTCATGTGAAGTTATTGAGAGCATAGGACAATTGACTTAAGTTAGTCTTACTAAGAAAGATATATCAGATTCATACTGTGTTACATATGAGTAAGTTAAGAAATATCGATATGATCTGACATAAATGTATTGTCAGCGCCGGAAGTGAAACTTGTGAGTAATCTAATATATATATTGAGGAACTATTTAAGATAGTATGGCATCTGAATAAGCAATTGAAAATCCGAGTGATTCCACCAGTTAATAGCCTTCTGAAAGAAATCATGCGAGTAAAAAGGTTACATAGGAAATAGAAGAGTATATGAGGAAACAATACCCCTACCTTTATGAACAATCAAATAAGAATTTTGAGGATGAAATTTATTAAGGGGGAGAATTGTAACATCCCATTTCTATACAAAGGGTTAGAACCTTAGATTTATGTAAATGAGAAATAGCAATGGAAGAGTAGAAAAATGCATTTCATATTCATGCATAATATAAAATTCACGGACTTGAAATGTCAACGTTGTCATTTTGGTGAGAACTAGTACTACATTTGGATTGAAGACATGACTCAAAGGTTGGTCATATGGGACTGAAGGATTTAAACAAATTTTTTGTATAATTCCTCATGTATGTAGCATGTATTACAGACTGGTAGACTCTGATAAGTTGATGATATTGTACATATATGGATGATGTTGTAACATTACAATGTACATATTGTTTATGAAATGAAATGAGGAATTTGGGTTTTAGCCATTGTGATTCTTATGATTTTAATTTATGATGCCATGAGTTAAGTGAAAGAGATGCAGTTGGCACATTGCTTCCGTCGGGCATGTGCTCGAACGACTGACGAGCGTCTGGGTAAATGTCTGATGGGAGTGGGGTGCCACATCAAATCCCCCTAAACCCTTAACTGATTGGTTATTTGTCATACAATTATGTTGTTAATTTTTTGGACTGTGGAGATTCCTAAGGTACGCTAGTAGCTAACCTTGAGTCTACTAATAACTAATTCTAAGGTCTCTAACCGACTTACTTAGATTAGAACTTATAGAATTGCATTACCATATTATAAATCCCTCTATTAGGTTTGACCCTAAGCCAGAAGATTTATGTCATGTAATCTCTAGGATTGCAATAAACTCTTTCCAATTATCTTGGATCTGTTCAATCTAGGATTTCTCAATCACTAAGTATAAAATCATATTAAATTATAATAAATCAGATTAATAAAGAATCATAAAATAGATAATTGGATTGCAACAATCAACCCGTTCATTTGCATTCATAAAATAATCAAAACATGTTAAAGTCTTCAACTAGGATTCATCTAGCCTAAATATTAATAGAAAATTAGTTATACATCAACAAACATGAAACCATATCCATATATACATAAAATAGAATAAAAACATTTGAATCATAATTCTAAATCTCCTCCATTGTTCTCTATCGCATATTCTGACAATGTAGGCATCCGATCTTATGTTCTGATGGATCTGTCAATAAAAATTTCCCATCTTTCACTCCTTAAGCTCCAAATCACCTCTGGAATTTCCTTTGAATGTCTCAGAACAACACTAGCCAGTACCTCTTTTGATTGTCTCTAAAACGTTGAATTAATATGGAAACCTATATTTTTTGGTTATGTACAGTCTTCTACATGGCTGTACATTAGACCGTGCATAATCCTAATCTGTCGACTATTGCGAAAGTGTATGGACATTCAAAAGTGCATGTCGTGCACTTCTTCCATATTGTTGATTTTTTGTTTTATGTTGTATTTTCACCTAAATTCTTCTCCTTTAAGTTTATGAAGGCAATTATCACCTATAAACACACTTAAAGCACATTAACTACCAAATATACAACAAAAATATAAAATATCATGCAAGAATTCATTAAATATGTGGTAAAATTCTAGTCAATAAACCATCTATCACATTCCTACAGATAATTAACAATTCAGATCTCTCTTTAATTGTTCGTTAATTTGATAATTATAGGTTTATTAATTTACTAACTCCTGTTACATACCTTAACATTAATGACTTGATTTACTATCTTGATTTGTTACCAAGTATAAAAGACATTCATCAATGTATTGAATTCAATAAGAAATAATGTTCACAAAATAATTATAGAATAATGCATAAATATCAATTTAGAAATCCATAATCATGATAAACATCTTAGAAATCCAAATACACATTCAATACTATAAAAGAACTAAAGGTAAAAGAGTAAAAAATGATTGATGTCTTGATTTGGAATGCTGGAATTTCTCTGAAGCTCTCTTTGATCTTTCCTCTTTGATCAACTTTGATGTAGTGGTTGTTGCCTTTTTTTAGAGTTTTTCATGTTCTTTTATACTGCTTAAGGGTTCTAAGGTTGTGTCTAAGGTTTTTCCACTTTGTTTTGTTCCAAAAATAAAGAAAAATCTATCCCTTGGAAATAACTCTACATAATCATGCCTATTGTGGTTGATTCCTCTCAGTCACGATTGTGATGGTGTCACCACTATGATGGAAAGCCATGCAATGTTTCTGGTCTTCTCCATGCATGATCTTACCTTCCTACATGCATCCATAATCTTCTTCATTCTTCAATTTCCTCTTTCCATGCACTTTTAAACATATCAAACACCTCTTGAAACATAAAATTAAGATCAAATCCATGCTCTAAGCCACTCAAACAGTTAGGGTTTATTTGGTTAGAGGGTTAGCATTGGAACGAAATGGAACGTAACACGCTTCCATAGTTTAGTTGAGAGTTTTATACTGGGATGAAATGGAATGGAATGGAAGTAAAGGGTTTCATGTTACGTCCCATTCCATCCTAAATAGTGAAAATAAGAAACATCCGATTCGGAGGGTTTAGGATGGAACGTAAACCAATAAATACATACTACGTAATATACCCTCAATAATTTTTCTTAATACTAATTATTTCTTTTAATCCTAACCCCCTTGTATACAATTAATAATATTTTATATTATTTCTCCTTACCCTAATAATAAAATTTTTATATTATTAATAAAAATTGTATATAATTAATAATAAAATAAAAAATTTAATAAAATTTTTATTAATGAAAGTAGAAAATATATAAAAAATTATTCTTTAAATTTTTTTATATATTTCTATATAAATAAAAATATAAATAAATAAAATTTAAAATAAAATTTATTAAATAATTAATACTAATATTTTTATATAATTAATAATAAATTGTATATAACTAATAATAAAATAATAAAACTTTGATTATTTTAGAATAAAAATATATAAAAAATATTGGTCGTGTTTGTGTGTAACTTTTTAATTGGACATGATTTCTGCTTTAAAATCATAACGTTAAACTTCCTGCAACAACCATTTTAATATCAGGGGTATAATAGTCATTTATTATACATTACATTCCATTCCATCCATTTTCTAAACAATGTTTCATTACATTACAATATGAACCCTTCCATCCTTCCCTAACAACTTTTCACTATATTACATTCCATTCCGTTCGATTAATTAACATCCAACTAAACAGGCCCTTAAAATATATACAAACACTAACAATAACACAATTCTAAGCCTATACACATGATAATCATCTAAGAAACACTTAAAAGCACTCTTAAACACCTAAAACAACATATTATGATCTATACCTATGATTTTGGATAATGCTTTTGGAACAAGGTGAACTATGGACAAACCAAAAATCAATTTAGATAATTCTCTCTTTTCAACTGGAAGGGTGTTCACATATTCCTTCACAAAGGCTTAGTTTTGATAATATCTCCCACTCTTTTGACCAACCTAACCCAACCTAAAGACTACATTATTAGCCTATAAATCAATTTAACCTACACCATAATACTAACCTAGCATAGTGTTTCTTATACAACCCACTTTTTTATAATTCCCAATCTAATTCCAATCAAAGAACCCCAAAATGTCAAATTTGTTAAAAAAAATGGTCATATAGCTGTTATCTATTGTTTTTGGTATACGTAATCTAGAAATAATTCCTTAAATCCCCTTATGACCTAAACTTAATTTAACTTACCTTTTAGCTTTAAATATTTAAACCACTGTAACATTATCCACCTATCCTTATAGTGAAGTTATTGAATGGCTTCTAAATACTATAGTTTGTTTCTCACATGACAATTGATACCCATCTTATTGACTTAATCTAGCCTATCAAAGTATTTACTAAATGGTTTCTAGAAATGGTAATAAAATGGTTTCTAGAAATGGTTTAAAAGGCACGTCGTAATGCGAATCTAAACAAAACAACTAGACTACTACTATAGTAGTGGTGAGTTTGGGCCAATCCCATAGAGAGTGTGAAAAGTTGTTGATATGAAATTAATTAGTGTTTAGGAAAAATGGGGAGGTTTGGATTTTGGAAGAAGAAAATAAAATGAAACTAACTAATAAAAACAAATTAAAGAAAACATGCAAAAAATGATAAAAGTGGGGAATTCTGTAAGGATCCAATTCTTTGGTTCAATCTCGGCCTATACTCTAATTAAGCATAATTCATTGCTTTGTTGTTCTTTTATCTCTCTTAGCAATTATCAGTCGTAGATTAACAACAAGTTCTGTTAATCCCAATTTTTCCTTAGATCCTAGTTAATTACGAAGTGCTCATTAATTAACCCTAGCTATCGGGAAACTTAAAATCAACTCTCTAAGTTTATCTGAACAATCACACAAGCTCGGATTATTTAACCTATATTATGTTATCACTAATGATTCGGAACCAATAGTTGCTACAAATGAATCGGAAATACAATGATTACATATTGCATTCAATTCTAGCAATGAGTTTTCACAAAAAACGATTCAATAAAGCATTTAAATCATCATCATTTAAATACCCAATCAATCCACACAAGATAACATTATCAAGTTCTAATGAGAGAAAGAAAAAACAAAACAATAAAAAAATACTTAACATGGGTCGTCGGTGTTGATGTCACCTCTAAACTGGCATTAGGACATCTAGCCCTTTATGGGTCTATCTTAAGAAAAAGCTTCAGCCCTCATAACTAAACCTAGATGAAACCCCCTTCGGCTCTACTCTTCTGTTTTTCCTACAAGCTCTCTTCTCTTCTCACTGTTAACTGATTTGACAAATTAATATGTTGGACCATCCTACTATTCATGCTTCACTCCTCTCCTATAACTCTCTTTTCTTTCATTCGCTACCTCTGTTTGTGATGTTTTGGATCACGCTATTGTTCACATCCTTTCCCTGTCTTTGCCAAATGTCTGCGTTTCATTTATAACATTTGTGTGAAACACAGACGCTATTTGCGTTTAGTAAAATGCAAGATCTGTGTTTCAGGTGGCATGGACTACATTTTGGCTTGCTCCTGCCTATCATCTACTTTCGTTTCTTGCTTCTACGCCTATGTTTTCTGAAGTAAATCACAAGTTAATATAGAATACACAAGAAGGGGGGTTGAATTGTGCATTTTTTTTGTGAATACAAAAACTTTAATATATCTTGTTAAGAACTTTTCCAACTGTTAAATGAATACCACAAAAGTTATACAAAAATAGTTACATAGTTAAATCACAAATAACTTCTATATACTTGTCTAAAAACAAAATAGAATAAAGTGAAAGGTTAGAATATAGACGCTGCGATTTTTATACTAGTTGACCCCAAACCATGGGCTACATCCAGTCCTCAGAGTTTGTCTGAGATTTCACTATACTTCAACCATTTTACAAGCATTCTTTCTTCCTTTCTAGGGCCTCTTTAGGTCTCTTACACAAAGTATTCTTTCTGCTATCTTAACCTCTCCAGGCTCTTAGCCTTTTCTTTCTCTCACTAGAAAGATATTGTGAGCTTTTTGTTACAGTAGAGTTTGCTCT